>CM042429.1:33748628-34066128 GCA_023631565.1 Gymnocephalus cernua
AACTGTCACACAAAGGAGTTGTAAAAAAACACTTAGGATTTTAAATAATGTAAGACGGCAAACTATAAATACATTGGTTATATAATCACCTTTTTCAAGACACTGGGTGCATAGAATGGATATTAATCATCTGAGTGAACAACTGAATGAGCTATTATCACGTTTAAAAAAAATACATCTTAAGAGAGCCAAGCGTCAAAAAATTCCCGAAATACAATATCTGACAGAAATAAGTCATCTGAGATGCACTTCAAAAACAGTTATCGCAAAAGCTGAGTGAAGCAACACAACAGCTGTGAAAAAAGAAGGCAATAGGCTAGGGCATCCAAACAGAACCAGTTTTATTTAGTCACTATCCATTTACATAGAGGGCAGTCTTACATAAGTCATCTGACTATTCAACTGTTGAGCCCGCTATAAAATGCTAATACAAAAAAGGAGAGCCAGCATGTTCAGCTTCAGTCTATCAATGCATTTCTTTCAATGATCAGCCCATACACATATAGGATCAGTCTACCTCGCCACTTATTCATACATTCAATATCTTAAATACACTAGTTTTGGTTTAGTTCAAACTTGTGAATCCCACCAGTGATGGTGAGAATGTGACAAGAGAAAGATGTGACCAGATGTGGTTTTGAAATGGACCACATTATGCTATATGCTTGTCGAATAGAACGGAGCAAAACGTACTTTCACACCGCGCGAGTCTTCACAGAAAGTTTCAGAGTGGTCTAATCTAGTCTTTGCTTGGTTGTTACATGTCTTGTGTTTTGTGATTTACTGGTTACTGTTATCTCACACCTGATTAGTCCAAAATAAAATATTGCAACAAACTAAATAGGAAAATAGTTTACTTCCTCTGTAGCTACTTCACCATGTAACATTTGCATGTGGTTATGATCTGCGGTGAATCTGCTACCAGAGAGATGCTCACTTTGGATTGCTTGCTCAGTGCACTCAGACCTCAGTATACTTTTCACTTCTCGACTCCTCTCTATAGTAGCAGCGTCTCGTTGTGTCCAAGGTCCACAAGGCATTATCTATGACATATGATCCTCAAAGTACAGCAAATACTAGGGATCAAATAATTTATCTTTCATCATGACAGTCATCTTCAGGGGCTTTGGAAGAAGGAAATTGCCGACTACACATGACAGGGATTTCAAAATCAGCGCACGCTTTCACATAATGGTCCCAGTGTGCATCCTCGCTACTATTTTGGAGAGTATTGAAATGGGTCCATCTTCCCCCGCCTCCTCCTCGTGCTCTATGAACTTCCCACTCTCCTCATTTCTGGCAGCTTGTTGTTTTTGGCTTTCAGAGAATAATTTCCTGAAGGTTCAGCCTCAGCAGACCGTCAATTTAGCTTACTCTGCACATTTCAAGAATGGCATTCAGATGTGCCCGTTTCCAACATGTGGTAGATAAACGGTAAAATAAATACATTGTAACAATCTTCTTTATTTCACTCTATATAGCAGAGGAAGTTGGCCTTGAGGGTGGAACACTTTGTAATGGATTATTCTACAGTTGTTGTAATAGCTTTAATGAAACCAACAAATCTGTGCTTCAGACATTTTCACAGGGTTGAAAATAGTTTCGTTTTGAACAATTGTCAGAAGAAACTGTATACAAAACAGCTATACAAAGGTTTCACAGCCAAAGTAGCATTGTGTTATGGCTGTATATACAGTATATTTGTGTAAGAGAGGGCAAGCAAAGTGCTTTCCTTGCATTTTGTATTCAGTATATAAACTAGTTGGTAGAACTGAACAGTGGGATTGGTTTCGAACGCTTCGTTGATAACCAGCTGCAGCTGTCCCGTCTCCACACTGTGTGGTCGGCAGCCTAATCACTGAGATTTCAGCCTGTCTAAAAGGCTGTGGGAAGCTCGGCCTTTAATCACTCACTACTAGGTTTGCACACACACAAACGCAATTACTGCCACACATGCACAGGCAGTACGTGTTGACTTTAAGGACTTTGAGGAGTTCTACGTCTGCTTTATCACCTTTACTACATCCTGACACTGAACTAACCACTTCATCAACTGCCAACCCTATCCATGTGGTTGTCAATCATTGACATGACGTTACTATTAATACCATCGCGATTGTCAACTCTGTCCCAAATCCTATACTTGATGATGCAGTCACAAACGGCAGCACCAAGAAAAACAACATATTTTCTGGTTTAAAGTCTTACGCCAGTCTTCCCTGGGTTTTTTCAGAGTTTTATTACTGGGTCTCCTTGTAATGGATTATCTAATGCTTGTATCATCAGTTGTAATATATATCTTGTTGACTGGTCTCTTAATTGACAATCTTGGTGCCCTTATTTTACCAGTAACAACAACATATTAACAGGAACAGCATGCAGAACCAGAAAAGCAGGTCTTCAACATTGCAATATAGAAAACACATTACAGAGCATGGTGAAAAGATGTGTTTTAAATAGTCAAACAGAATCAAACAGAAAATAGTTCTCACATGGATAGAAGTTCAAGAACGCGCACGCACACTCGCATGATTAAGAGCCTCTGTTGGAGTATGGAGCAACAGCTGTGTAATCCTCATCAGCTGTTTATTTAATGTTACGGCAGAAGTATCTCTGATCAACAATGGCCCAGCAACTCGATACACAGCTCAAAGCGTACGAGGAGAAACACTCCACTCAATCAACTGCCCTATCATTAAGACGTGGATGCCACAGTGGCAGCTGGAATCACATTTGCTATCTATATGTGCCCCAGAGACACCCCGCTCACTATTTCAGAAAAGCCACAGCAACTGTCATTGGCACAATCTTTGGTTATTGAAATGTGGCAGTCCCTCTTAGTGTTCCCTCAAGACGCTTCATATGCTGAGGCAGTTAATGGATAGCAAAGCCACTGGCAGAGCTGTTCAGGACAAGATAAACCTTTCAGCTTCCTTCGTGGGTTATTAAATGAAAAAAGAAATAAAAAAAACTTCTGAATAGTCTGATTCATTCAGTTATGTTTGACTGGGTATTGACTGACTTTTGTTTGTCTTTAGGGAGCTACTGGACTGCTAGGGAGACAAATAGATGACCTCATGCAGAGTTCCTGCAACATTATTCTTCACTAATCATCTACAATGACAGATAATCATTCAGCCTCGCACTGAACTTTGCCATAGGTTTAATGATAACATGATCCCAGTTGCAGCTAACTAAGAGGCAGTTCAATATTCCTCAATGTTTGGAAGGATTTGTGCTGCTTTTCGTCATTTAATTCAATTGTTTAAAGTTGTTCTTCATAATCAACTGTTTATAAACAGTTTGCAGAAGTCTGCCACTGTTAGGCTAGTTTTGCCTGGGAAATGGCATACATCACTGTCATCCTCACACCAACATGCTTCTCAGCTGTCTGTCATCACTACGTTTTGGAACTCTGCTGCATACAAGAGGGAACTCATCAGCTAAAGGTCCTCTCTATTTTGGTCAGTTGGTAACAGCTGGGGCAATGATGAGATATAGATCTTTTATCTAAAATGTGTACAGTGGTTTGTGTTTGCCTCTTTTTAAAGTGCATGAAGCTTGAGACACAGTTGGTATTTCTCTTATTAAATATGTTCTATAATGAGAATGCTTTCATTTCTGCTGTAAGGACACCACTAAAACATGCAGATACTAAAGTGTCTCTAAAGAAATTACACCACTACTGTGCATGTCAATGTGGGCAACAATTCCAAGCCACACAGTAAGTTAAAATGATCAGTATATCCTCACAAAGAAGGTGGCATACACAAAAGTGAAAACAAAACTAAGTGTTATGTAATGCTACTTCAGTACGTGCCAGCATACTTTAATGTGGACACACCTTTTCATTGTGTGTCTGTACCTTTGTGCAGCTAGTGTTTGCTTAAAAGGATCAACCTTAACCAGGATCTGGTAGCCCAACAGGAAATAGCATAATAGTGGTTTTAAACCTTTTTTTTGCATCATTGCACACCAGAAATAGTTTAATGTTGAACTCAAAACCCATAGAGATAAGCATTTACAGGAAACTTGAGTGTAAGAGACAATTCTTATTGCTAATTATGACTTGTTGGGCTTAGTTCAAGATCGTAGCTGTTTACAGTACACTGAAACAAATAATCTGTAATTATTATCCTGATTGCTCGTATAAATTCAACAACAAATTGTTATTTTGGTGCCTTTACTTTAAAATGTCACCAAATTATTGTTATGTGTTACTTGGTGATTGTTTGGGAGTTTGTTTCTTCATTTTCATATTTAAATTTGATCATTCATGCCAAAAAATATTAACTAAACTATTGTATTGACTTTACAACCTGATAAAACAAAGTAAAATGTAGGCTACTAGGGTAATAGGAGTGAGCACGACAACCTCGCGGGCGCTCAGCGTGTGACGGCAGAGGACCGTTAGTGTTGTTCACCTTCTTGTTCACACACTGAGACATGTTGGAACCATAGACCGTAAATATAACGGACAGAGCATCCGGTTAAGCGAAGTGATGCAAATGCAAGTGCCTTAAACCTGCATTCTATCTGACTTCCAGCTGGGGGGCGACAGATGCGCTTGCAAAAGAAGTTGTTTCTTTAGTTAGTTTCTATCATAGACTAACAGTCTATGGTTGGAACACTGTGAGCTTTGACCGAAGGACAGTGTGGTCACTCATTTGAGAGACAGTTTGTGGATATGGAGCGATATAGATAGGTTATGTGCTTAATTAACTTTGTATGTTGCTGTTGGCTTGTCTGCCTTATTCACTGTTCAAATACTGAATACTGAACAGTAGCATTAGCTATCAGTTTATCCTGCTAGCTAGTTATCGGACTGCAAACGTTTTTAAGGATTTAACAGCAAATTATTTGATATCTGTTTCACTCTTGTCACCTAGATCCTGCAGACAGTAATGTTAGACCTCCACGAGGGTTCCTTATCTTCAGTGGCTTATTCAAACATGGACATTTGTAGACATTTGCTGTTTTAAATATAAAATGTGACTTAAGTATAAAATATGACTTGTGGATATTGCAGGGGTGCAGACGGGGCAAATTGCGCCCACTTCCACACTTAAAGCAACACTATGCAACTTTTCCCGCTTCGGTCCCCCTACAGGTTGTCTCATTGGAACTACAGCTCGCGCTACCCGCCGCTTCTGTTGTCTCATTGGAACTACAGCTGCAGCTAAAAGTTACATAGTGTTGCTTTAATGCAGGCGCCTCACATGATGCCATAGTTCTTAGTTGTTACTTGTTGTTACCTGTTTTCTTTTTGTAATCCTACCTGTGGTGGTAAACAATTTGCTTCTTTTCTTATTTATTTTTTTACAAGATGTCAGCAAAGAAGACTATGCTCCACATGTTCTCCAGTGGAAATGCAGCAAGGCCACACTCCTGCCCATATGTGAATCATTGAGGGAAAAGAGGTTCAGTATTACTTTAAAATGTTGACAAAGGCTTGCCTTCTGCTCATGGACTTAATCTACACCGTGAACTTAAATTACCCATCCAATCTCAAACAACACTTTCTAAGTTGTTCAGAAGCTGCTTCTAGAGAACAACTATATGCTGGAATAGCATACAAACAATGGAAAACCTTGTTTCTCAAAGACCAGAACTTGGGTGACTTTTTCAGTACATCCAGCTCTAGAAAGAGCCATTACACAACACATTGTGGGCTGTAACGTTTGTTGTTGGATTTCCCTGTTGAAAATTTTCAATTTGAAAGACCTTTTGGAAGAAAGTAATGTGTCTAATTGCACTTACATTTTGTGCAAGTCTGTTGTACTTTTATTGGACATTTTATCTCTGTAAATGTTCACCTTTTAGTAGCTAAATGTTATGAGAATTGTTTTGGCAGCTTTTAATAGAAATGTTTGTCTACTAATACTACATATACTACTGTAAGCAACTATCTGTTGAACCACTGTTGGAACACAAATTAAATATAATATAAATATTACTTAAATATTCTTCAAAATAAAGAAGAACGAATTAAATAATCCTGAAAACCAATCATTTGTATATGGGTTTGTGAGTAAATGTTAAGGTAGACTAAGTGAAATGTACTAAGAAAGACTGAGTAGGCTACATCTTGTTTCTTAAAAAAAGAGAATTGCCAGTAATATTTACTTGTGTATTTTTGATTAAAAAAAGATAAAAAAATAAAAACTCTTATTGGTAAGTAAACTTTACTTGAATTTCCTGAGTAAACATCACAAAGAATTTCCGTGTGGAATTTTTTTTTCAGCATAGGTGGAGGGACAACTGGGTGAAACCATCGGATGAAACCTGCAATCACAACAGTCATTCCCAGTCATTGGGCTAACCACTAAACACAACTGGTGAAGTTAAACAACTCTTATAAGAGTTACTGAGTTCCACCTTAAGTCCTCCGGTGCTCTGAGAGGGTGCACTTTGGAAATGACTGAACCATTAAACAACGTCCAAGAAATAAATGTTGAGGCTACCACTGCTAAGCTTCCAGCAAATTATTCAACCCTTAGCCTACTTCACAGATATATTCACTACACTCGTTAAAATGGCATCAGTGAGAGAGGCACCTTACTCTAAATAAAAGCATGTCAAAGCCAGTAAGTGGGGTCATGTCCTGGATGGGATAGACAGTGCATCCTCCTGGACTTTCCTCTCCTCATGTGCACCATAATGCATAATGACGCAGCAGTCAAGCGTAACGGAAAATAATAAATCTATCAGTAAAACGTAGGCTAGCCTACTTTACATCACACCACATCACACCAGGAGAACATGCCGAGCGATGGCTCCCTCTGAGGGTAAAATGTTGTTTCCAGTCACTATTTGTGCCTAGAAATGTCATAATTCCCATAATGCAGCTTTGGCGGCAAATAGAATGTCTTACAGTGACTTTCATGTCTAGATGATCCCTGTGCTGCACGACGACTGTAAGTCTCGTTTTCCATGTTGCTGCTGCCATTGAAATGTATTTTCTATACATTTATTTCCACTTTCGACTATATTATTGTCCAATAAATGGAGAAAAAGAAAGTATCTTACTCACCGGTCGGCGTTGTCGTTCAGTGCTGTCGCGTCACATTCAGGCAGCACGGTGTAATATTGCAGAAACGAGTAAAAGGCTCTTTCTCCCTGGTCTTCTGTGTGGCTGTGCTGTTGTGCTCAGTTTATGTCAAGTGTGTGTGTGAGTGAGAGTGTGTGTGTGCCGGCTGGAGTCAGCGGTGTTCAGAGAAGGGGGTGTGATGGCTTCGTGCAGCTCATAGGTTCATATTTCCTTCCGCGTTCACCGCCGTCTGTCAAACACACATCGCAGTGAATGGGAGTGGAGTTCACTAAGCCGTGTAAAACACAATAAGCTAATAGGTCCGCCGCCCTTTTTAATGTCATCATTCTGTTATAGAAGCCTAATAATCCCCGATGAAAACTCACTGTAGTAACTTGTTTCTAAAGGGAACATTATAGCTACTGTCTGTCCTGGGCTACATAGGCCTACATTTATTATAGGCCTAGTGAAAATACTATTTTCCCATTTATGTATTATAATGTAATTTCCTTGCTCCTCTCTGTTCACCACCAGCATCTTAGTAGACAGCACATTTACTCTAAAGTCCAGTTTTTATATTTGTATTTTTATGTACCACTTTCTTAGGTAGTACAATTTGAATGTAATCTAATACTACAGCCCTGGCATAACATCTTTCTTTACAAAGCTTATAATGTTCCTGACATTGGCAGGGATTTGGAAATTTGATTATGTTTATGCCTATCATTGAGGTCATAAAGGGTGGTTTTACTAGACTGTATAATATTGAGAGGTGTTTCAGTTGTGTCTTTCTCATTTACATACACAAGGGAGGCAGAATATTGGAAACACCTTTCAATATGAATCAGTCCAATACCATCACTAACTATAGCCTCAATGGTAACACACAATTTAATAAACACATCCATTAGAGTGTCAACAAAAACTGAATTTAGGCATTACAAAGGTAGACCTTTTTATAGCAGAACAGTTGTATTTGATGGCACAGGTGCACCTTATAAAGTGGCCAATGAGTTTATAATTCAGCATGAAATGTATGTTTCACTCCACTACATGTATCTGATAGTCATAGTTGCTAGACACTTGCAGATAAATTATGATCTTTCAACTACATCTCATAGTTGGCTCACTCAACTTTGCTGATAAAGATTTTGTATGCAAAACACAGATGAGATCCATTTTATTTCATACTTGTACTGGTGCAAGAAATGTCGTCATTCTTGCAAATGCATTTTATAGAAACCACTGAGGCCAAAAAACTTTACCTCTTAAATCTATTTAACCGAGTGTCATGATGCCAATTTTAAAGGGTCTGTAGTCGAAAAACAGAAGAAGAAAAAAACAGCGGGCTGGTATTTTCCTCCACATGTGAAATACCTACATTTATTTCATAGTCACATGCACTAACATGCACGCGTGCGGGCCGGCTATCAAAACAAAGAATGGATTACGGATCGGATCACCACACACACAGAGGGAGTGTGTGGTTCATTCATTCTCTGCTCAGGACACCATTATTCAACTATATCATTACATAGCAAATATTTGTTTGCTGCTATATCAATGTTCTGAATGTCAAGTACAGCCCTTTTAAGTTATGTGGTATATTCAAAATCTAAATGGGGAAATATTAGCTTAGCAAATATAGTAGTACCAAATATTGGTGTGTGATTGTTATGGAATCACGTGAGCTGTGAGTGAACCTATTTTGAATATGCACACCACACAGTTTCATCGAAACAGACAACAGTACTGGCAGTGAAAGCCAATGAAAACCAAACGTCTAATACCTTGCAGTTGGATTAAAGACTAAGCCAGTGGAAACACTAGATCCATTCAACTCTCTGAATACTTACGAGTTACAGATCATCTGTGCCATATTTATTTTTATAATTCATCGATTTAAAAAAAAAATGTATTCCTCTACTTGGACATGAATACAATGAGTGGTTTGAATATGAAATTGCTGTTTGCAGCTACATCTACATGCTTTAGGCTGATCTGAGGAAGGCTTTACTTTGTTGACCACTGTTATATGACTCATTAGGGCAGACACTTCCCTTAGCAGCACATTTGCACAATGTCCTACTAGTTTTTTATGTTATCTTCAGGTTAAATCTTCCATGTTTTTTTCACAGTTACATGTTAACAGACTTCTGACCATGCTACATAAAATGTCATGTTATCTTAATGGCTCACTACTTTAAAGGGAAAGTTTCAGTCTAATACTCTATTTAATCCACTCTTTAGTTCATCTCTAACATAATGCTTTTGGTATGATTTTTTTGGTATGAATTCTCAAATCCTTATATGAATCATTTATAATGTAATATATAGTTTTAGTGGCGCATGATCTGTTTCAGACGCTTTTCCATCCTGCCAAGAATAGTTTTTTAGGAAGAATTGGCATGAAAGTGTTCAAATTTTTGATACTTATTGGTTTGAAATGCTGATAAGGTTACAGAGACATTGCTGCTTTTTTCATCTTTTCATTGAAACCTGCTTTGTAGAGCAAGGACTCTTGGAGGAGTGTTTGCAGTTTGGGAATATGTGTAAGGATTTACTATAAATCATCCGGGTTATTCTATGAAGTGTGTCTTTAAAGTGGCCATATTATGCTCATTTTCAGGTTCATAATTGTATTTTGAGGTTGTACCAGAATAGGTTTACATGGTTTAATTCTCAAAAAACACCATATTTTTGTTGTACAAAAATGTTGTACATTGCTGCAGCTCATTTTTTCAGCACTGTTCGGGTCTCTGTTTTAGCTACATAGTGAGACATCTCACCTTTATACCATCTTTGTAAGGATTCGCACATGCGCAGTAGCTAGGTAAGAATCACATCAGCTAGCTAGCTTTTTTCTCTAACTTCAAGGCAGGATTAGCCGGGAGACTTCTTCTCAACAGGGCTCACTTCCAATTTTGTGTGGAATACCTGCAGAACAGAGACATGTAAGTAGTTCTTTTGTAGATTATGATGTGTTGTAGCAGTGTTTTGCCACTGAGAACTAGGGGGCTAGCACCTCACTAGCACCTTGTTTCAGCTAGTGACGTAAAAAGCCCTGCCGATTTTGAACAGCTCACCCGTAGACTGGAATCATTCAGAAACCTGTATCTCACTCAAAACAGCATGGGTGATGTTGTTTTTTTCTTCCAAGTGTGTATGCGTGTGGAAGCACCAGAGACACAAAATAACACCCCAAATCCCAGAAAAAGTGATTTTTTTCATAATATTCTTTAATAATATTCCACTCATTTAGCTTACATGCTATCAGTGTTTTGGGGAGAAGCTTAATGAGTTTTTGTAAAAGTCAGGAATAGTGTCAGTTGGGAGTCACACAAAGCATGGCTGTAGGAACTCTTATCTTCTGGTTTTCTTGGCTTCTTTTCAATATATATACATTCATACCAGGCCAGGGGATCGAGTTAAAGGGTCTGCTGTGTATTTTCCTTCCCCTGGAATGTGCTACATAAAAAAAATGATGATTATGTCTACAGTACAGTAGCCAACAAAAGTGTCTACCACAGATACACTCATTTTTCTCAGTCCAGCTGGGAACAAAATTGGTGCCAATCATCCAAAGATATAAAATCATGTTGCCTGCATCAAACCTAATTTGGATAATATAAAATATATATAATATTATTTTATCATCCATCTACCTAGACATAGTCAACTCACCGTCTACAAAAACAACATACTTTGGGATTTTTGGACTTGAAGTGAAGACATCCTCTTGGATTTGGACCTTTGATTTCCTAATAATAACCATGCATCTTAATGTAGACCAGACATCATTTACAGGGTGATAATATTCTTAAAAGCTACAATAAAGTCTTCTGTGTGTATGTGGAATTACAATTGTCTGTACAACTGCAGATCTGCATGGGGGTGGATGCATCTATCTAGAGTGTCCAGAGTGCACTTTTCAAATAAGAAATCCTTTTTTTTCCCTCACACTGCCTCTATCGTATGGTTGGGGAAGGAAATGAAAATCAGTTGTGTTACTGTAAATTGGCCAACCAATTCGGTAGCACAAACACACTGTTCAGCTACATGTAGATGTCGAGGAAAATATCTCTTCATCATACATCTCCCTACCTGTCCAGGCATAATGTGCCGACTGAAACTCAGCAGTGTATATTTGCATTGGAAATACATTCACTGCACTGCACATGCCACAGACACATCCTGGAAGTGCTTAAGTGCTCATTTGATTTGATTTGATTCAAAATGTGACTATGAAATTCACACAGCAGAATAAGTTACCTAATATAGGCAAAGTGGAGATCAGCAGTATCAGTGTGGCTGGAAAGATGCAAAGGAGATTAGGCAGGAAGTGGCGGGTTTGTAGTGTTGTAATGTCAAAACGTCAGAGTTAAGAATCTCTCACAAAACTCAGTACTTTACTCCCCAAGAAACAAGTTCCAACAAAAGACTAACTGTGCTTAGTTTAGGCCATGAAAGCCAATACAGCAAATGAGACAAAGAAGCTTACATTGTCTGGGGTTATTTATTCAAAACAATCCCTTAGCCTCATCTAGTGCCATCATCACGTCAACATTTGGATTTGTCCAGTATTAATAATAAATATTAACAAGCAAGTACCTGCAAAACTAATGACATTCCCATTATTCTCAGCTGTAGTTGGTGTTAATTACCAAATGTTTGCATGCATACACATTCCCATGCTAAACAACATGTATTGTGTGCTACAGTGTGCTCAGTATTTTAGTGATTATAATGTCAACCATTTCCAAGCCGGATTAGGATATTTCCTCCTAATATAAAAAGCCACAGCCTTTTTCCCAGTACACATATTCTTTAGCCTGGTAAAACCCGACGAACTTACGGCAAATTTGAGATTTGCTCTGCAAGTCAGTCTGGTCAAGAGCCCATTCAATCCCATTTCCAATTTTTCCAAATTGAGGCACCAATCACAACCGTTGAGGCGGGCTTTACACGATGATGATAGCGCAGCAACGGCAAGCAGCTTCTTGTTTACATTCAACATGATGCGCAGGAACCCGTTGATGCCGCTGTTGCTGCTACGTCACCCGGATCGTTGGTCTGATTGGTTGAAGGACTATCTAATTGCGCCTAGAGGCATTTGAGCGGCGTCCGTTGGTGACGCCCCTTTAAAAATGCGCTGTGGATGAAGCTTGCTCAGACCCACTCTCAGTTACAACTGAGAAGGGTCTGGTGTCAACCAGGCTACATATTCTTTCTAATTGCATTACAATTGCATTGCCTCAAGCTGAATACAAAAACTATTGCCAGTTTTTAACCTTGACATTGTCTTTGCTGAAAGTCAGTCCTGGTATGGCCCTTGCTGTAGCACCTACAGTTTGCCCTGTGGCCCCTTCCCATCCGTCTCTCTCGCCTGTTAGCTCTGCATCATATCATCACTGTCCAGACACCAGGCAAGTTATTTTGGGCAATCCCTCTGACACCACTTTCTCCCTCTGTGCCGGGATAAAAGAGTTCATTCTCCCCCCTACTTTATATCCTTCCCACCTGTTGGAGATGTCCGTCACCTTGCTGACAAGCTTGAACACACAGAGCTTCAACATTTCTTCTAATTACTGCACCTAAAATCCCCCATGGGTGATGGACTGTGTAGGACCTTGAGCCACGTTACTACTGCCTTTATAGAGACTCCACATTAGAAATGACTTGATTTCTCAGGATGTTTAGCTGTGTTTATTTTAAACTTCAAAACACATAAAATGAAATAACCCTTCCAATATTCATATCCCATTGTGCCTTCATGGAAGATAACTATTTTGAACATAAATCAGTTGATTTCACCGGACGTTTAGCTGTTTGTTGAGCTGGATGTTGCAGCTTATTTAAATAAAGTAACCAAAGTAATTCTTAAAATATTCTATTGTATATGGATGTATTTTTGCAAATACTTTGAATCTCAGAAGGAGTTTTAGGTGAACAAAGACCTGGCAGAAACGAACAGCTGGTTGTTAGGCCATTCCTTGCCAGTCCCTTTACATAATATAGTCCCATCTGGTTGTGGTTACCTCTTGTAAAGTGCCAAACTCTTCTTAATAATATGTTGTTGGCTGAATCATTGTGTAATTCATGCACTATGGTGACAATTTCAGCAATTCATTGTTTAAAAAATAGAGCTTCTATTGTTCTAAAGACGAAAACTCTTTCTCAACAGAATGAGTCTGTGTCAAGTCCTGCGTTAGTTCCAAGTTCTGTGTCGACTCATTTTGTACGATCCACATCCCTGGCACTGATACTTAATTGCTGGTTGTTTTTTACAGCTTTTCCACAGACCACTCAGATCCAAAGGTTAGCTTAAAAAATGAGTTAGAAATGCCTACTTTGAATTTAATGATTTATTTATTTACTTATTTTCTGGTAAAAAAAACTCAGATTAGACAGTGGTGGGGGGAGTATTCAGATCTGTTGCTTCAGTAAAAGTGCCAAATAAAACAATAAATGCTTTGTTACAAGTAAAAGTCCTGCATTCATATTCCTACTTGAATAAAAGTACAGAAGTATTATCAGCAAAATGTAATTAAAGTGGCAAAAGTAGAAATACTCATTCTTCAGATAAATGGCCCCTGTGATTGATATATTGTTATATTACATCATAAGATCTGTTACTAATGAATCCAAAAGACCCATTTTAAGCTTGCAGCAGGTCGAGCTGGAGCTAATACTAACTATATTACATGTCATTTAGCTGACGCTTTTATCCAAAGCGACTTACAATTGCTATATATATCAGAGGTCGCACGACTCTGGAGCAAGTAGGGGTTAAGTGTCTTTCTCAGGGACACATTGGTTGATGGATCATGGTGGGAATCGAACCCAGGTCTCCCACACCAAAGGAATGCGTTCTAACCACTGCGGAATCACCACCCATCTAATGCTGTTGCTGTTAGATGGTTTGATCTATATCAGTGCATTTGCTCATTATATGTTTTCTTATGTAAAATCTTAATCTAAAATGTAATTAGTAACTATACAGCTGTAACATTAATGTCGTGGAGTAAAACGTCTATTTTCCTTTGAAAAATAGTGGAGCAGAAGTACAAAGAAACATAACGGAAATACTATATACTATACTGTATATATAATACATGTACTCATGCAGCAGTTACATTGCACCACTATTTTCAGACAAAGCAGCTATTCCATTGGCAATCTGTTGAATTTAATAATATAATGCAACTTCAAACAAAATTCCACAGTTGTAAGTCCTTCAACACTTGTATCGCTGTCGAAGACACTTAGTGTTTACGATCATTGTATTTTGGGCTTTAATCTCCATTTCGTTTAGGTACTTCCATTCACATCCAGCTTTCCCACCCTATAAATGATCATATTTGGCTGGAAAGTGAAATGACACTCGCTATCCGACCCCCATTTGCGCTGCCCTTTTAACGTCACCATAGGCGTCTGGTTATCTGATACCTCTCCAGCACAACATGGATGTCCCTTTTAGTCCTCTTTGTTGTTAACGCAGCTGACCCAACTGGGTCCGATAAGATGAACACGTAAGCGAGACAGCTGCCGGTGCCTCCAGAGGGTTCCGTGACCCCTGTCCAGAACCTATTATCACCTTCTAGCTGTTTCTGCAGGGCGTGAATCCCACCCTAACCCATCAGAGACCGTGTCAGCAAATAGGAAAGAAAAGTGGGAACCCAAGATGGAGCTGCTCGCTCAGTGGGTTTAATAGAAGCCAAATCAAGTTTCTTCCCGAGGCTATTTTGCAGCGGCACCGTGGCTCTGCCCAATGCTTAGCGCCGCCCAAGACGATTGTGATTGGTTTAAAGAAATGCCAATAAACCAGAGCACGTTTTTCTTCTATCCTGGAATGGTGTGTGGACTAGCCAGACCCTCCTCCGCAGTGCCATGGAGGAAGGTCTGGCAAAGTGAGACTAAATGTAACATGAGTTAGTTTTCTCTTTGTCCACCAAGAAGATGCTATTGTCTGTGATCAACATATCTTTAAAAAAAGATAGACATAAAATATCCAGAGCTTATGTTACCCCTCATGCTACTAATGAACCTACAGTATTTGCTTCAATAATGAGTTTTATAAAAGGGTGTGGACACAAAAAGAGTAAATATACATAACTTTTTAGTCTTCTGTTATAGTTGAGGGGCAAAATATTAGGTAAAACTTACAATAGGATATAATATTTACTAGAAATATAAATCATCACCTCTGTCTAACAAAAACCAAACATTATGACAACAAAGGGTTTTTTTATTTCATTGTATCTACCCTATTTAAATATTCTGGCATCTTGCTACAGAATAATGTAGACTTTGAAAGTAATAGTTCATTATTTGTCCTTACAGGATTGCTTTCTTTTTTTAGACGTCAGACTTTTTCCATCCCTCCTTTAAACTTTTAAACCTTTTTTCAGTTTCACATATTGTCCTTTTATATCGTTTATTTTGTTCATTGTTTATTATTATTGAGCTCTAAAGTGAAGAAGCATTGACAAAATACAGTAACATTTAATGTCATTAATCTGGATGAAAAACCATCTCTTGTTAGCAATTTTCTGTTTTATATTACAGGATCAACCTGCTAGATCTTAAAAAAACACCACAGCATGAAAACATGTTTTGGGAACAAAGAGTCCAGCATGTTTCAAAGATACCTTTAGCATTGAAAGCACATGTCAGGCACAGAACTGCAGCTACTCTCACTGGGATTTATTATGCACATTTGTTCTTCTTCTTCAGACTAAAGTACATACTGTATGTAACTCAAGTATCATGACTGGCATTGTATGAATTATTAGATATATGTAATTACTATATCAACCAGAAATGAGCTGAAAGAAGTTGGGAGTTGCTCCACTTTTCCAGTCGTGAGTCACTCATAGGTTTCTCCCAGCTACCAATCATAGTATTGAAAACCACAATCTAAGACAACTTCTGCATTCATGTCTAAATGTCAGTTCCAGTAACTTAAAATATAGCATGGAGCTCAGTAATTTATTTTCTCTTTGTTTCAAGAGATAGTTGCTTTGGTTTCTGAAACCAAACCCCTTCTGTTCCTACCAGAACATTCTCTCCTGTGTCTTCACTCTCCTCCCTACACTCCCACTGTCTCACTACAGAGTAAAAAACACCAAAAGACGAATGGACTGCCCATACCACTTTCTCTAGTGATCAGATTCCCCAGCAGTGCTTCTTCTTTCAACTAAATGTGGTTCTTAAGCCCCTTCTAGAGTCCGTGCCAGCAGCCTAGATCTAAATAGGCTAACCCATATGATGCAGCACAGCAGTCTCATAAAAGAGGAACTCTCCCTGTGTATGTTGCTCAGACACGCAGCCCAGCAGCTGAGTCAGTTGGAGTTACAGTTAAGAATGGTCTTAGGGTTTCCATGTACTGTATGAGGTTTTGATTAATCAGTACCTGGGGGAATGAGGTTGTGCTTAAAGTGTAGCCAAATACATGACCAGTATGATCTGCCAAGCAGTCTTAGAGCAAGTGGAGTTATGCTGGTGCAAATTTTCTCTCTTATCTGATTAGATTTATGATGGCTTCAACTCAGGAGGAAGGGACAGCAGGTGGTAAGGCCGTACAAACAGCTAATGGTGGCTTTTAAATGACAAGAAAGTGAACTAAGTCAGAGTCTAAGGCCACGCGACACCTCTTGTGACATCTCCCCCAAATACTTCGCAAAATGAGCAATTGGATATTCTATCAGCCTACTGAGGGTTAGCGCAGTGAGCCTGGCTGTCTGGGATTGAGGTGCTTATTATGCTCTAGGTGTAGTAGGTGACTATGGCAACATGTTGGCAAGTCTGAGAACATTTTGTCACAGAGATACTATAAAATAGATGTTGTGGTGATATTCAGCTCTTCTAGCAGCTGACAGGAAATTTCCATCTGCGCTGTGCTGACAGAAGACATTCAGCAATGCATCACACTTTGCAAACTGTTCAAGTTGATGTTAATTAAACACTGATACATGTGATCAGATTAAAATAGGAAGTGTCCTCTACCAGGTGGTGAACGGTTTCTGCATCAGCCTTATCGTTCAGTTACTTCTTTTACCTCTGGCAAGATACAAGGCAAAGATTTGTGAATTATAACAACTTGAACTATAACTGCAGTATCAGTGTACAGTGTGTGTGTGTATATGTGCATGTAACCCTCTACACAACATGCATTTGTTTGTTTGTATGAAATGCACATGGGGGTTCATGGTGCATGAGGAAAAACACTTTAGCTTCCATCACAGCTGCCCTTTCTCAAACCCAAAGGAGGCGTCCCCAAAGGCAGCTAGATGCCCGGAGGATGGTCTTTATAAAAGAGAGCAGCTGAGGCTGCCACTCTCCACCGAGCCATCCAAGGCTCAGTTCATTCCCTCGGAGGGCAGTTTTGGATCTGCTACATCAATAAAAAACATTACAAGCTCCCTTCTCACCAGTTGCAGTCAACAGGGCTGCGTAAGGTGAGAGGACACTGGCCTGCTTTCACACTCATGCACACACACACACACACACACACACACACACACAGACACACACACACACACACACACACACACACACACACACACACTTTTTTTGATTACAAAGATGCTAACACAGGTGCACTCTCGTGCTGCGTACCTTCTATCTGTGGTCTTCCATGGATAAATGCAGTGCCTGTGCAAATCCACCCAACCTTTAGTGCCCCTTCTTTCTGAGCTGTCACTCAATGTTACAGGCTGTCATCGGTTTCACTTACAGTTAGCGTTCCAATGGATCACTGGTAACCTGAGAATATAATCAGGAGACAGGCAGCAGAGAAAGGTTCAATCATAAAATGTGCATAGGGAGTCCTGACAACTGAGAGGCTCCACAGGTTCTTTCATTTACCTTATTTTCACCCTCTGGTGGCCTGAGAGTTATACAGCATGTTTAATTTACTTCTGCTGCAAAAACACACGCATATAATAAAACCATGGATGGCAATGAAAAGTTAGGGAAGGGGTTATGCAATCATAGTGTTTAAATAAAGTGCAAATAAGCATATGTTAATTCAGAATGGTTGTTCATTTTCACGTAATGGCATTTCTAGTGAATATTGTTTTTACAACTGTGAAATAGATATGGGGTTGTTGACTTCATATAAATTATATTTATTTGTTGATCTTTTTCTGCTGGCATTTATGGGCCTGCATTTTATTTCTTCAAAGGTCATCTCCTTAGCTGTAACTTAATCACAGCAATAAATGGATGGCATATATTATGTCCTAAAGGGCGTATCGCCAAACCCTTGAGATCAACTTAGTAACATAGTGAGTTTGACACCACAGTTCAAATTCATAGAGCTGTATCACAGCTTGCTTAAACTACTGCCCTCCACATGTCCAGAGGCAAACACACCAAACAGCCCACATGGACTTAACTTCTATGAAAATTAGGCTACATTATCACTTATAGAGATGCAAAAATGCAAATATCGTTCAAAATGTGAGAATTTGTATTATATTCCCAAGGACTGCTTCATTTGATTGCATAATCAATGGAATTTATGGTTCAAAGTGGTGGAGCATACGTCATTACCGCATCCAGTACCTTGTTTTTTTCAATTTATGAAGTAATGCGTCTACTATGCTTGTTAGTTAGCTGATCACATAATTCAACGCTGAAGTACCTTACCCCATCTGTTCTGTTTGAGTATAACACTCCCTCTTGGAATACATTAATTTGAGTGTTTGGTTCATTAAGTGAAGGCAGATGCCTACTGCATATCAATGTGCATTACTACCAGTGGACGTTAAACAAGAAAAAACAGTACAACGGAAGTGAAAGCTCTTAGAAATAAAAATGATAAAGTCCACGTAATCAGCATTTAACTGACTCCAAAAAAGGCATTCAGGAAATGGAGGGCAACAGAGGAATGCTTTTGAAAGACCACAGTGAGTCACGTTTGGTAAAAAGAAAAACACCCTGCCAATACCACTTGTGAAGAGACTGAAAATGTCTGAAAAGTATGGAATAAATCTCCTTTACTGGCACATGCTAAAAAAGTTTTAGCAATTTTGTATGCAAGTTAACATTTCACCATGTGCACTTAAAGGCACTAAATATTTGGCATGACAACACCAGAAAGACTCTCAACCGCTGGCCGGTGCCCTGAGCTGCTATTGTCGAACTACATGGATCTATTTAGCTTGCGGCAGAAATTATCATAATACTTGTGGCTAGAACACGATGACTTTTTGAAAGCTTTGGCTGACAAGGCATGCTGTGTTTTGCCTCCACTGTCTGGAAACAACATGCCTCTCAGTGGCCCGGCGGCTATAAGAGTGGTAAACTGTATGGCCTTTAAAGCCTTCAGTTGCTGACGGGGGCTACATTTTTCCCACTCAACATGGGTGGATGAAATAAGGTCAGACTGAAAGCCTCAACTCATTTATGATTGTGTCAGCTTCAGTTAAGCCAGGTCTCGCTTCAAGAAGTCTTTACATTACTCAGCTAGCAGGTACTTTGTTAATCCGTCAACAGCTACGTAGGAGAATGTGTGCTTATAGGGGATGTGCAACCAAATTACAAAAAAACATATTGTTTTACTTACCTCTAGTGGTATCTAGCCATGCAGATAGCATATAGATTGGTTTTTATGTGCTTAAGCTTTGATATATCATCTCTGAGATTTCTGCTGCAACACCAATACCATGAAAGTGAATGGAATTGTGTTTGTGTTCTTTGTAGTATGGAAATATTGCATTTAAATTTGTTTCATCCTTCTAATTTCTGTGTCCTTATTACATCCCCTTTTAGAGTGCAATGTTTAGGGCAATTAATTCACATGTCATATAAAATGTATCACTATGAAACAATTCACGCAGGGCTAAATGTAACAAGCAACATTGCATATGGCAACGACTACGTGGCAATGTACTGTACCAACCATAATGGATTCCCCGTCAAATTAGAACCCATATTATAAATAAATGCTAACAATGCCACAAATGTGCACATGTGCTGGCATTAAGCCTACAGTCTGTGACAGGCGGTAATTAAACTACTGACATGATTAAACATTCAAACAACTGTTTGGTTTTCCTTAGCCTCAGGATTTTATGACTGTAGACTGGTTTCATCTAAGCAGGTTAATGGTGCGTTCTTTTTGCCTCGGAAGTCGGAGGTCGCAACTGGGAATGACTTCACACACGAGTTGAATGCGTTCTTTTTGCAAGTGGGATTTTCATTGTTTTCATTAGCTCTAGCCAGGTTAGCCATTGTTTGCAATGCCGGTTTAAACAACGTATACACTAGGGCTGGGCGATAAAACGATAACGATATGTCTCGCGATAGACATGTAATCAATATCAATAAAAAATGCGTTCGATAAAAGTTCGATAATTTTTTTTCTTCGACGGAAGAAACCAGAGGTTACAAAGCAAGTTTGTTTGCATGAACAAAGGCACTCAATCTCTGGTAGCCTAGCAACGTAGGGAGTGACACGCTAACAGCCAATCATGTAACAGTATTGTGTTTGGTTGCGCCATATCGTTGTCTCGTGTTGGATTCTTCAATAACAGAACCGGCGTGGAGTGATAAGTGGAAAATGCGTGCTACAGCGAGCGCGGAAGTTCTTGATGAAACAGGAAAAGTCAGCTCGCCAATATGGCAGTTTTTTGGGATTTTATAAGTCTGACCAATGTCGTCTGCAAATTATGCAAGACCATCGTCCCCACCGCAAACCTGTTTTACCACCTTAGCCACGCTCACCCTTTGGAGCACAGACGTATTCGCCAGCAACGTCCAATAATATCTGCAGCTGCAACCCCGCACAAACAGCAGAGCACCGCAGAGAGGTACTCTGCATCAGTGCCTTATGACGGTAAAAGCTAAACGGTACAAATAAATAACGGAGGCAGTGGCATATCATATAGCCAAAGACATGCTTCCGCTGAGCACTGTTGAGAAGCCAGGTTACCACCCCCCCACCATGTACGGTTTAGGCTGTACCGTGACTGTTAGACGGAGAAAAATAATAACTGTTACTGTGCTGTATCAGGTTTGTTTTTTATGTTACAGATGTAAAGTCTACCTCCGTTTTATTTCAATTTCTCCTATGTTTACAAAACACTGCACATATTTTAAAACACTTCATTCACCAGAAGTGCTCATTGTGATTTTAGACTTATGTTTCCATTTGAATTATTTGAGTGTTTTCCATGGTTGTTTTGACATTTCTGCTTTTATAACTGAGAGGATTATAATCGGAGGAAGGTTAAGCTTAAAATAAAAACGTTTAAATTGAATACATTTTTTCTCCTGGTCCTTATTTTAAATAGGACATAAAAAATATCAATTATCGATATCGACTGATATGAAACACTTATATCATGATACAGTTTTCAGCCATATCGCCCAGCCTTAGTATACACTGTTTTGTGCATACAAACCACATGACAACACAGATAGAAGACAGTGCTGCGTGTACGACTGATTTAGTGTGACACAAATAACACAGAAGTGCTTATAACTATGTTACTACAGCTTTCACAACTGTCGATACAGGAGGCAGCCATGTTGGATTTTCAGCTCGGGTACTCGTGGTTGTACGAGTTCCGAGATCGTAAATACGAGGTCAGGAGGCGTGTTTACGACTTTGACCTCGTAAAATACAAGTTGCGAGGCAAAAAGAACGCACCATAAGGCTAAATATGCTTCTGATAGTGTTTCTCTTCCTTGTGCTAGGGCACAAGTTAAAAGTACCCTGTGGAGTTTTTTAACCACTAGTTGCGCTATTAAGCAGTCGTTTAAAGAATGGGTCCCCATTTTGCAAGTTCACAAACATTGAACGAATGAATTGAATTGATGAATTTAAAAAGTTTTAAAAAGGCTTTGCAAATGTGTTACTAGTAAGGAAATGCATTCAATACTCTTGTCAGGCCTCAAGGATACACACGATGCGTATTGGTGAGTAACACTGAATGTATACATTACTCCACAGGGCAGCTTTTAACTTACTTGCCATAATAGGCATCGCTGATATTATAGTGGCTTATTCCAAATGTGGGACTCACATCTCCAAGATTTACATCATATTTAAACTGTCTCGTTTTTTTGGTGCAAAACCTTATTGAAATAACTGCAGGAACTGCCTTAACTTTGCATCACTGTAAATACTTTTGACGCAACAATTTCAACAGCAATTTCTTTCTTATTTGTGACATACTTACAGAGACCCTGCACACTCAATGATAAAGTGCTTTTTTTAACCTACAAATCACATGGTTTTCAAACAGCTTTCCTGGAGAAGGTTTTCTTTTCTTTTTTGTAAAAATTCTGTTTACATTATGTTCTTTGGATTATGCAGAGTGATCAGGAAAGTGTCAGGTGTGGCACGTCGCTATTGGCTTTTTAAAATAATAATTGTTTTGGTGCTGTGACAACATTACATTCACCTCCACTGTATATCTCAGAATCTAGGCGGATCAATCCAAAACGATCTGCATGGCTAACAGAGAATATATGCATTATTAATTTGGGTGAACCGACCCTTTTATTCAACTTTAGCATCACATATCAGAAGCTTTCTAGGAAGTTGCTCTTTCTGCACAGTGTGTGTATTAGAACATGCATTTCAGATCAAACTTGATTAGACTTTTTTTGCTCTCATTAATAGGCTTTGGTGTTGCTGTTCCATTTACTTTGCCTAAGTGGATGTTTTATGTGGGCGCTTAGTAAGGGCAGCAGTGTATACCTCAGCAGCTATTTCACAACCAAAATAAAGTGGAATGAATAGGAAGGTATGTGCCAACTTAGCCTGTAACTAGCATATTGTAAAGATGTCTGTGCCACAAAGTCAACTTAGGTTTGTCCCCTTCTATTGCTACTTTATGAAGGAGATTTTACATGCACATGTTACATCTGTTCATGTGAGGACAAGTTTGCTCTGCGCAAATTTCCTTTTAAGTCAAATCCTCCCTTGAATATACATAGTCATATTCAGGGACTGTCAACAGCCTATGACTGGTTTCCTGCTGATCAACTCTACTGGTACAGTAAAGCTTATTTCTTAATGACAAGTCAACAGTAGCTGGTGAAGAAATGGAACATTTTACTTATTCACATGTCTCGCCAGATTATCGCAGACAGTTTAAAGATTAAAACCAGTAACCAGCTGGTCACAAGCCCACTTCTCAAACTCAAATGGGGGGCTGAGTGATTTGCGAGGATATGCCAGAGTACGACCTGCAAGTGCAACCACAGAGACGTTAGATCCAGCTGACTGAATTTCTTGACTGTTACCCTCAGGCTACTTTTAAGTACAATGTTAGAACAGACAGAACATCCATCTATATCCCTATAAAGCTACATAATGTTGTACAAATGGCCCTCAATTTACTGGAACAATAATGTAATTTTCACTAAGTCATCTCAAATAATAACTACAGTTTTTGGTGGATTGTAATACTGGATATTGCTAAAGTAACTATTATACGAGTGCCTCCATGACTTACAGCATAGCAACTAACTGTAGATGGAGAGACTGACACATGTAAACAAAATCCAAAGATCTACAAAGAATCCATTCATTCAGCTAGGAAAACAAAATCTGGTAAGAATAATCCCCTTGGAAGAGACACAGTACTTCAGCTCCTATTAAGAATGGGAAAACTCCTGTGTTGATGGCTTTTTGTCATATGGGCTGATATTCAAGTTGATATTTGGCTGTATAGTACTGTATATTTATTTGTTGCAGAGAGTAAAGTTGCACTCTCAGCCTCATATGACCTTTTGTCAGCGGCTGATGACAGAAACTACTAACAAGGCACTAAGTGTGGTTTGTCGGGATAGAAGGAAAGCAGTAACTTTAATTAAAGTCACATGGCTGAGTGTTATGGTGGAAGATATGGCAGTGTGCATCTATGGCTGAATGGCTATGTTCTTCTAGATGATTTAAGACTATGATGAGGCCCATGCACATACTCTCTAAGGAACAGTATTTGATGGTTGTAGAGCTTCAAAGGCGCAAAACCCTATAGTAATTGTGGTTATGTTGTATATCATCAAAAACATGTAGTTCATACATTACAATAATAGTTGTGGGGACAATTACAAGAAAGAGATGAAATCATTTACTTGAAAAACATCAGCTGAGGGGAGTTTCTCAGTATCAGACTTGTTACCAAAATAAGATCACCAGACTCGTAATTGTTTTTCAGTGTGTCTAACACCAGGGGAGAAGCAGCACAGTGCTCAGGACTAACATCTAATGAGTGAGGTCTGTGGGGAAATCATCATATCTGCAAATGTGTCACACTGTCACACACACACACACACACACACACACACACACACACACACACACACACACACACACACACACCACATACACACACACACACACACACACACACACACACACACACACACACACACACACACACACCACATACACTAACACAAAAACAAACTACAGGTAAATGTGGCAGGACTAAGAAGTGCTTTTGGATGCTTTTGCATCGTAGACACGTAGATGTTTCAAAAAGTCCTTATTGTTCCCCAAAATGATCATGAGATATTTTGTGTTTGCTTGTTTTAAGGCATTTAATCCTCACTTATTCAGGGAAAATGTTGTTTTCATCAATATGTGTATATGTAAATCAAGTCTGGATGGCGTCTTCTGAACAGTCTTTTTGTCATTGTCATTATTAAGCTTTCAACTCCTATATGACCTTAATTACCTAGACATACTGTTATTGGTGGCTTTCTAATAAATAAGTGTGATGGAGATCCATGCTTTCGTTGGGCTGGTGTGATGTCACTTGAATAGTTGAATATCCAGACAACAAATCCCAATGGATCAAAATATATGTTTTCAGAAGTGTATTTTTAAAAGATTACTGTGTGCTTTAAAGTTCTGGGCTAAAATTATTTTCACGTGATGAAATGGAAACATCATCCAAAATGTCAAGAACCGTTCTTTAAATATCTATAACTGCTTGAAATTAAAAAAAAAAAAAAAACAGCATTAAAAAGCAGCATAGATGAACATGTTAGTAGAGTAACAGAAGCTCAGTTTGTTTCCAGTCTGTTCACACATGTTCACACCCCTAGTGGTCATGCCAATCAAAGAAGTCCTTTAACTTAATAAACTGCATTTGTGAGAGCAGGCAGGGCATCTGACAGATGTACAGAAGAACCAAAAATATTCAGTTTTGTGATCAATTATTTTCCAGGCGGTGCTCCCATCCACTGTCATGTGCCAGAATCCCATCTGGGTTTGATTCCCTCTCACACTGTGTTACTTAACTGAAAATAATTGTTTCCCAGATAACTACAGCCTTCACCTAAAGTTAATACAAATACCAAGAATTGTAGTTTGCGTCAGATGTAGTGTAATTACTAAATTCCTATTTAGTATTGCTGAATGTTTTGAGACTAGTTAACACCTAATTTGGCAGCTAATGATGGAACATTAAATAATCCTTTTTGCAGTTAAGTTGTTAAGTATGTTTCCTCCCAACTCAAAATCACATTTTAGGCCAATTTGGATGTTTACATATGTCTCACTGCAGGTTTGCTTGGTTTCAGAAATCTATCAACTTACAGGGCATGGAAAATAGCTATACATAGGGAAAACATATATTAGAAATGTCTGTGGTGGCTGTATTACACAGTTCATTGTTTGCAACCTGAGAGAGAGAGAAGGAAGAAGAGATTCAGCTGTTTAATTCTTGTTTTTTAATTTCAGTTTGGATAGAGACCTTGTGTCGATCCTAAGGGTCAGTTTGTTCCACATGAGTTGGCCAACTGAAATAATGCTAATTTGAGGTATTTCCTGAATGTATGGTGCATACAAACATACTTCATTCAATTCAACCATTATATTGAAAAGTAACTTTTGACTTTGAAAATCTCTTAATGGAAGATGTAAAAGAGAAGGTAGGAGGAGAGAGACTCACTGCTAAAAAGAATCAGATTTAACTTGGAGAAGGTTACAAAATCAAAGTAAATACTGAATGCATAAGGCATTGTAAAAGATCACACTGACAAGTTGCCTTGGTACTGAGCAGTAAGGCAGTTAGATTATGGAAAAAGATTCATAATCGATGATTATTTAACACTATGGGCCCTATCTTGCACCCAGCGCAATTGACTTTGTACACGGACGCATGTATCATTCCTATTTTGCACATACATAATTACAAGGAAAAATATGAAAATGCGCTTCAGGTGTTTGGATAGGTCAGGAGGAACTTTACAGTCCAGTCCTCAAAAAGTCGCAGCATTCTTTGTGGCTTGTTGTGTTTTACACAACATTTTCATGAATTATGGATGTGTTGATGACATAAATGAGGAAATATTAGAGGACTTAAGGAGACGTGATGTTTAACTACGGCGGGATTGGACACTTGAGGGTCCGGGAGTGGCAATACGCGATGTGCTCCTGGTGGAGCAGGTGGATGGAGATGGAGTGGGGAGAGGAGGAAGGGGCACAACAGTTTGGAAGCCCACGCTCCATGGCTGCAGTAATCCTCTCCAGACTTGAGGAGATGCGCCCGAGAGGCCGCAGCAACATCGCCACCCGGTCAAGACAGGCATTTATTACTTTGCCGCATCCCGGACAGCTCCCGCTGGCGTGCGCCAGGCACATCCGCCATCATAATAGCAATCCGCCATGGAACAAGCGCGCCTGCTCTTAAAGGGAATTTGAGCTGACGCTCTAATTGGTTTATTTCACGTTACGCCCAAACCACACCTAGCTACTTCAGACCAACCCATTTTAGATTTGCGTCGGGCGCAAGACTCATTTATCCCGCCGGTATAATAGCAACAGCGCCCGAGATCCGCCCACAAAGCTACTTACGTTTCACATTTTATACTTGCGTTTCAGATTGTTGAAATAGGGCCCTATTACTCATTGTCTTTTGGAAAGATGTTGCATTTATTGAACTTAAACAGTGAAACAGTCAAACGAATCAACAGTAAAAACACTTTGAACCGTACAATTTATCATTATACTTTTACTGTTTGAACTTTTTTTCATGCAGAACACAAGACAAAATAAGAGTTCACTTGCAAACCATAATGGGCAAAATAATATTTTTTCTCGATTACTGTGATTTTGTGATCGTTAAGTGCTAAAGTTGTAATCACGATTAAAATTTTGATTAATTGCACAGCCCCACTAAGCAGCAAAACATCTACAAATATTCAAGTATAATTTAATAAAATAGATTGTTTTAAATTGCATTGTTATACTATATGAATGTAATTCCAAGGAGAAATCCCAAACAAATTCCAGCAAACCCGTTCTAACCCACTCTGTACCATCACTCACAATAACCTCAAACTAACCATTTTGTTTATGGAGTTTGTTGCGAGCAGTATCATAGTGTGAACATTACCTTATGGGCTTAATTCAGGGCAAAATTTCTTTGATGAACAGACAGCTGCCTACCAAATTTTACTTGAATTCCCAAGTAATCACATTGTTCTACTCTCTCAAAAGCAAATGGCATTATTGAATGAAAGCTAATGCCTCACATGTTTACTGAGAATTTCTTAACTTTTCCAGAACTTGAAAGTAGACAATTAGAGATGTTTTTTAAACAAAAGAGGACATACAGATGTTCTTCCATGAGCATGTTTGAGCAATTAAATACATTTGGTGCTGAAAAGACTCTGAGTTTTGGTATTAGACCAGTATTGTTGGCATGCTTGTTTTCTGAGCCTTTGTTGCATATTGTTTTGGTTAGCTGAAGATCTGAAATTTCCCACGGCCTTGCAAGCCTAAAACATTATGGCAATTTGTTGGAAAATAGCCCACACATACACACAAAAACAAGTTATATGTTGATTTTAAATGCAATAGTTCATTCAGTCACCTTTTAACTGGTCCTATAACTGGCAATCCTGTAGCCTGTTATGACAGCTTTGGCTCATCATGCTGTTTTGATTAAGGGCTGCAGATTATGTGTGACAGATTCTTTTTCCCATTTGGATCTCTGTGTGGTCCTCGCTGAATGCAGCTTTTGTCCTTGTTGCTTTTGTTATACTTGAACTATACAATACATCTCTCATTATGCTGATGATATTCTGTTGTATTTGTTTAATTGTGGTAAGCCCATTCCTCATTACTGACCTTCCAAAGTTTGGGGCATATTCTTTGGCTTCATGAATACCCCAACCATTTCTTCATAATAACAATCATGTGAAAAGAGCATAGTTTTTGCAGTGAGAGCAGCCTTAAACATATTCTCAATGGTAAAACGTTAAAAGCATTTAAGCAATGATTTGTATGACAAAAGGTTAAAAAGGATAAGGATTAAAAGTTAAACTCCTGAAATAGAGACACTGAATACTTGGCGCCCAGCCATGGATTTTGTCAAGAACTTTATTTAGGTTGTACTCATTAACTTAAGTCTATATTGCATAGTTTCTGCCTCCTCCATGAGGAAGTCTAAGTAATGACAACAAAACTGTCAGGGCGTCCACATGATACAAGCCTTCCGTGACCGCGATGAGCCAGCACACCTGTTTTCTCTCATGGAGATGTTTGGACGTTTAATCAGGAAAATGTGCTTGTTAGGTTTCCCCAGTGGTTGATGTCTTTGTCCCTGAAGTGTACGTTTGAGTTCAAGCAAATTTTCTCAGAGTCTGGAATTTTACCTGACAGTCCAGTCGGGAAAAAAATTTCAAAAACAGGACAGACTGAAGAGAGGCGGCGTAAAGAGGGTCAAAGTGGAATCATACTGTGAATTTTCGCTCTTACTCCGGTGAGGGAAATATTTCCAGTCTACTCCACTTCAGAAAAGAAACAATGCCACCAGGAAAAAATGAGGCTCCATCAGCTTCAACCCAAACAAATTCTAGTTTCTTGTCTTGCACATTCATAGCTATATGATAACATTTGACTGCATTCAACTACAAGACACATGTTTGAGGAAGGTGGAAAAAATGCTTTATTTTCTGTTTATTTAATTTATTCTGACATTTCTCTGATGGCAAAAAATAGTGATCTCATTTTATACCCATTTAAACTGGTGCCAGAGGAAAATGGTTCAGTTTGAATAGACCCACTGTTCTGCTCTGTTCTGTTCTGCTAGACATCTCTACAGTGCTCAGGGATGTTGGATCCAGACCTACTTTTGTGGCTTTTGGTTCCACTCCAAGATTCAGTTAAGCTGTATTTCCCCCTTTTCCGTCTGATCTGTGCTGCAGACACATGCACAGTCCGTATGTACACTCGCTTTACACATAATGCAAAAAGCAGCCACGTTTGTCACACATGTTCCATCACTCTCTCCTTCATGTTGACACACTCAACATCTTCAAGCTCACAAACACATTTTACACAACAGGGACATTCACAGTTTCCTCTCTGCTCAGAGGAGTGACTGTTTAGGGGCATAGGGAGAGAGAGAGTCAGTTGAGTCTGTCAGCACTACATCCGAGGCTGCGGGGCTTAGAAAGCTTTTGGTTTTCAGGAATAGCAATGGCGACATACTACACCTTTGTAATCTCACAAGGCACTCTGAAATTGTTCCTCTCATAAACAACCTAAAGCTTTAAATGATGAAATCATAACTAGTTTATTGAAAGGGCACAGACTTAAATGGTCTCATCCCTGAACCTATTAATACTTTATTCTAGGACCTCAAAGCAACACATAAGTTCAGTCAACTGTTGCTCCGCTTTTCATAGGCACCATAAGCAAAGCATTTGTAGTTCTATAGCAAAAGTAATGTAGTCTTATATTATGCAACAGTGTGTGTGTGAATTCACATTTGGCCAAGAGGAGCCGAAATATGCAATGGTCATCTGCTTTGTGCAACTTGGCCATACTTTTAATCTGTCTCTGAAAAAATTACAGATCAACATGATTCTGGTCTTCCTCCAGTTCTGAATCTTGGTACGTATTTCCCTCAATCCCAATGAAACTCGAGATGTTGCACAAGTTGGACATCTTCTCTGCGTCCCCGTACAAGCATTATGACTAGTCTTTGGGAAATGGCTTTTTATGGTCTTTGTGTGTAAAGATGCTTTGCATAATAAGCCTGGCACTGGACCCATCAAACTGTTCTCATCAAGGTTTCTTAACCCTCCCACAACTCCCACAGCCTGCTGAGATTGTCTTTTTTTACAGAATGTTGATTTAGTGCCTTTTTCACACCAGATGAAGAACACATGTAGAGGACTTTTGGTTCTGGTGTTCCTCTTTCCATGGCTTTTTTTAATGGGAAAGGGGGAAAAACTAAAAAAATAAGGAATAAATAAACATCAATAAAGTTATTTGGACTGCTTCCTAAGAAACGCAGCAGGGTGCCAAATAAAAAGCCTGCATCATGTACTTGAAGAAGTGCTTCTGACTTTGATGTATGACGCCATGCGAGTGTGTTGGTAATAGTTAGCAGCTCTAAATAAATACAATCTCTATATCTGCACATTTTTATCTCTTCTCCAAACCCAATGTAAGAAAATGCTTGAAGCTCGCATAACCTATAATCAGCTTCTTCTTGCATTTCGTTTGTTTTGTTTTTTAAGAAGAAGCAGATTCACATGGGAACACACTGTGCTCCTCCTCACATACAACTGCAATGTGCATCATCAACATAAAAAATGTTGACAATTATTTTGCACAGCAGGTTGCTCCCTTCAGTTTTTCAACGAAGCAAAACAAAATCCTTAACGCAAAGCCTAATAGCCTGGATAGTCTCTTGCAACTGTCAAAAACTCCATTAGAATATCTATTGTGTGTGTGTGTGGGGGGGGGGGGGGGCAACTTCTACAAGTTCTCTAGCACAGTGCAGCCTGTCTTGGCAGCACCAATTGTTTTTGGAGTTGAGTTATGCAAGTTCATGAATTAAATAAAGTCCAAAGCAATTTCAAAGTAACTAGGGCCAGCTTACCCTCCTCCATGCCAACCCTGCAGCTTTATTGATGCCAGCCATCACAACTATTTCCTTGTTTGGTGATATCAGCGGCTGGACAAAAACGTCTGCAGGACTCCTTAAACCAAAGCAGTCTGGAGTCACTGGAAATGATTAGATAGTATGCAACCAGACACTACTTTACTACGCAAAATGGACTCTGATGTCCTAAACATGGTGGAGCAGGAGAGGCAGACTTCTGTTGACTTTGGGTCAGCTGCCATACTGATGAACAAACACCAAAATAAAAATCTGAGGGCAGAGGGGCAGGATGCGGACAGAGGCGGTGAGCAAATAGATGACTCCCGGTCAGAGCCCTGCTGTGGGGCTTCTTGTGATGTTTCTATTAAAATGCAGTCCTCTACTAGGCTACTTTCAAATGCAAAATGAAGGTGCAGGCATTTTGTTTCCTTCATGATGGTAGAACCTGATCTTATGGCCCCAAGACCCCTGGGCCTGGTGGGTGTCCTGCAGGCAGCTTCTGTTTGTTTTTAATTAGTGCTGGTCTGAGAACATGGAGGAGAAAGAAATGCCTCAGATTTCACTGAGAAGGACCTTTGTCTGAACTGAAGCGCTCTAACTCTCGTTTTCTGAAGCTTTTTTTTAGCCATGCTAGGGATGGCAATTGTCTGCCAATCGGCTCACCACTTTAGTCCAGACTGGAATATCTCAACAACTACCAGATATGTTGCCATGAAATATTGTACATTCATTCATGGTTCCCAGATGATGAACCCTGCTGACTTTGGTGATATCCTGACTTTTTCTTTAGCACCATTGTGGGGTTCACATTTGTGGTTTTATAATTTATATAGCCCAATGTTACAAATCACTACTATTATAGTGAAATGTCTCAACAATAATTGGATGGATTGTCATGAAGTAGCATGACCATAGACCCTTGTTTTAAATTTCTACACTTGTGGTCTAAGTGAGAAGTACATGCAGCTGGGATAGTGAAGACTACACATGAGACAACATTGCAACCTATATGTTTCAAGCATGTCACTCTTATCAGCACCACGTGGTTATAACTTTATCTATTGAAAAAAAAAAAAAAATGACATTTATTTATATTGTGTTCATCTGACCCATATGTTCACAGCAGAGTTTTAATATTACTGTTGTTTCTCAGTTCAAAGGTTTTATTTTGTTATCTTATCAAGATTTCCTCCTTTATTTCCATACCTAAACCCAAAAACAAACTGTGAGGGGACTTGCAGAGTGAGGGCACACAGCGTAAGGGGAATGCATAGTGCATCTGTTTTAAATTAGAATTCAACTGCAGTCCTACTTAAAGGTCCAATGTGTGGGAATTTCTCCCATCTAGCGTTGAGATCATATATCGCAATCAACTCTCTCAAGCCACGCAGTTCAAAGTACGTATAACAGCTACGGTAGCCTTCACACTTTTTTCTGATGACGCCGGTCTCTTACTCTTTTCAATAACCTTTTTTCTTTTTCTGGGCGAAGAAGAAGACTCCTGTTCCTGAAATTTGGATTTTGAATATATGTGATCCTCCATGTTTCCTTCTTCAAACTTGCCGGGGCCGGGAAGCCACGATACCCATTAGCAGCATTATAGCAGCACCTGTGAGTTTATCATGTGACAGCGAAAACGCAAAAGGCAGAGCAGTATGTCCTGTATGTCCCTTACCGGCTAACGTATTTCAAGATGGCGCATGAATATAGAGGGTCTACCCCAGTTCATGCAAATGCAAAATTTCAAGCCAATAGGAATACTTGGAATTGATGGTGGTGGCAGATATTCATGAAAAAGTTTGTGAATGGGCAACGCAGATTTTGATAATGAACAACTAAAAACGTTACACACTGGACCGAAACAAGCATAGAACAGATTTAGTAATGATACTTTGTTTGTCTGTATCAATATAGAAATATCAATACATTTTTCTATGTCACATGAAATTGTATGAGGTACAATTCCAGTGAAATAAAATCCCAAATAGAATATAGTATATCATGTAATAAAACAGTATAACATTAAAATAATATAGTATAATATAGTACAGTACAGAATATAAGATAATTCCGTTTAACAAGCCATTTCCTGATTTGTCCACGGCTTTTAACTTGTGGGTCAGTGGCAGACACCTCCAGAAACTGGTTGGCAGTAAAAAAGGCTCAGCCACGTCACACCCAGACAGCTGATACTGCTGGCGAGCTTGCTTCCTCTCAAGAAGGAAAGAGCAAGAAACTGAAAAAGGGGATGGGCACAATGATGCACAATAGGGGACTTTCCACTGTTCAGAGTGAGAACCAGCTGTGCCTGACATCTCAGCAGGGAAAACGGAGAGAAAATGTCCAGTACATCAGAATAAGGATTGTCTTTTTTACACAGCGGTGAAATAGAAAGACTCAATATTTTTCTAGTGCTATAACACACAATTAAAATTTTGTGTTTGTTAGAAAAGTGTGCATATTAATTGGATCAAACTTATTATGTTACCACTCAATGGCTGCAGATGACTTTTACACACAGGTACATATATCAATTTTTATATTAGTCTCAGCTACACAGCTGGTATCTATCCTACACTATCCTGTGTTTTGCAGACAGCTTAGTGTGAAGAATAAAATATCAATAACCTTTATTCCTCTAAGTTTAATTTTTATGCATGAATTGTTATAAAAATTGTTATAGTGACTCATTAAACAGTGCTGAATTCAAAAGTGAAACGCAGGTGTGTGTTTTTGTCCCTCAACATCATGCTCACATGGTGTTTTATGGCACTTTATGTAAATGTCTCTAATTCTCAGTCTCTTTTTTCACTAAGGCTCCCATCACTTTGTGTGTGAGGCTGATCTTAGAACCAGTGTGGTGAGAAACAGAAATGTGACACTGTTTTTTTGTTTTTTTAACTTTCCTTCCTCTACCCGAATGCTTTCACTCTGACAGCTTTGACAAGTCAGGGCCACTGTCGCCAGGCGGACAGTAGTTTCAGCTCCCCATTTCTGTGCTCCTTCTGCTCTCCAGGGTCCCAAACGGCTGCTCTCATGTGTCATGCAAACACACACGCTTGCTACCTCTTTCTCACTCACACACACACACACACACATTCAGTATGTGCACGTACACATAAATCCACATGCAAACAGAATTGTGGGAATGCAAACACAAACTCGCACACATTCTCTGTATGTGTATGTTTCTCTTCCACATACAGTACACACACACACACACACACACACGCACACACACACACACACACACACACATTCAGTATGTGCACGTACACATAAATCCACACGCAAACAGAATTGTGGGAATGCAAACACAAACTCGCACACATTCTCTGTATGTGTATGTTTCTCTTCCACATACAGTGTACACACACACACACACACACACACACACACACACACACACACACACACACACACACACACACACACACACACACACACACACACACACACACACACACACAACCACACAGACAGACATCCAGACACCTGCAGACAACACCTCATCAACACCTTGACAACAAATGAATGCAATCTTAAAATGACAATCCCTCCCATGTAGTTTTTCTCCTAGCAAGTTAAAGGGATATTTCACCGCTGGGAAGCTTAATATATCTTTAAATTGGGTCACTTTGAAAATTGAAATTGGTGCCTTCTAGGCCGAGAAAAGCCAGAAAATGTGTTTTTGGCTCATATGGATGAAAGACACCAAATCCCAGAATGCACTTCGCTTCGCTGCTTTGAGTCCACTCCCAAGCCACGCCTGCCGCTTGACAGACAGACAGTGAGGCATTCAACTCAACTCAATGTGTTTTATTGTTATTTCAACTATATACACGAAACAACGTTTCATCGTGGCTCAAGTGGTGTTACACATTTAAAATATATAATAACGACATTATATAAAAACGACATATGAAACAGGCTACATTTAGTGCACACGCACATTATAGGTTCCGTAAAGTTCAGCTAAGCATACTAGCATTAGGCTTGGTGGGCTGTAAACACCGAGTATAAACACAGCCGTGAATTAGCGTGGAATGTCAAATGGTCGCCATGTAACAGTCACAAACTCCAGCGGTTAGCATTTAGTTGGATACAAATCACCACATTTCTGCACCAGTCCGTGTTAACACAGCCCACCTTCATACAGAGCATCTCTAGCTCGGATCGTCGGAGGGCTAGCAGGCCTGGTAGCTGGACAGTCCGGTACTCTGTTGTTCAGCCATGTTTCCACGAAAAAGTCTCTGAACTCGCGTTGGGAGCATCGTTGAAGTTGGATGTAGTCCAGTTTGTAGTTTAATGAACGGACACTTTCAATCAGGATTGATGGGACAGGTGGCCGGTTAGCGTTTTCCCGGCTAGCGTTAGCTTCCCACCTAGCCGATGAGGATGTCCACTTCCCCGGCTCGGGCCATCGAGCGAGACCGCTGGTCTCCGTGCTGGTCTCGTAGTGGGCCGATTATTCCGTCTGTAATAACGTTCCCTGAATATTCTCCGATCTGTAGCAATGTATTCCGGTGGTATACGTGTGCGGTAGTTTGAAAGCACATAATCTTGTAAAAGTTAGCTGCTGAGAAGAGAGAGCCCTGTTTAGCGAGGATCCAAGATGGCTGACATTTCGTTTTTTTCCGGCTGAGATCAGCTCGCTTCGGGTGATGGGCGTGTTGAAAACATGCGGAAGTAGCTCCTGCTACTGTTTGTAGTTCTTTGCCTCTGGCCTTCCATTCCTCCAATGACGTAAAAATCGTCATTTTGCGTCATTGGAGGAATGATTTCCAGACCCCCAATGCCAAGATCTCCCCTCTCAGGGGGACATGTGGGAGGGAAGCACGGTCATTCAGAAATACTACCGGGTTTCTACTGATACAAAGATGAATGCTAAATCGGTGAAGTATCCCTTTAAATAAAGAACAACACGATTTGGTGCCTTGGCAACATTAACTAAATTGACTGAAAGGTTGAGTCATTATTTTTCAAACAATATTTTATGTTCTTCTTATGGGGGTCATAACTTTTTGTAAAGCAGAGAAAACAAACTGTGAGAAAACAGTCTTAATCCAAAGCTACTTTAAATTTGAGAAATTCTCCCAACATTAAATCAGACAGACAGAAATTCCCTATGGGGGAAAAAAATAGTCAGTGCAGCTTAATCTGATTACTCTTGTGGTTGTGATGTTCCACAGTGTCACAGCAACCAAGACACAGCATATTAGTGGAGTGGAGATATATATCACAGAGACACTAGACACTACATGTGGTGCCAATCCAACAGTGAGACAAATCATCTGTCGGAGTTCTAATTTACTAAGACAATACTAACACAAACCAACACCTGAGGATTCCCTTTCTACTTTTCACATATTTGGCTACTTCTGTAGCTCCTTATGAGCCCCCCGTTTTCCAAATGGAACAAAAGGAAAACTGAGCAATCCAAAGGCCACTCCTGTGGCTGGCAGCAAGTGTGCCGTTGGGGATTAATTCTTAGTCATCCCATGAACTGAAAATAACCAAGCCTGCAAGCTGGCAAAATTGAAGCCGCTTGTCCTCTGTGTGCTGATTGGCGGTAACTCTGTAAAACTGTCAGCTCCAAGATGAAGGGACAAAAGATCTTTGAAATTAAAACTGTGTCGGGGTCTAAATGTGAAACCTCTGGGGTGTAGTTTGTTATTCAGCTTTTTAGCCACTAGCCACAGTAGCGGCTCAGCTCAGGGGACAGCAATGTTGGTCGGTCTGTTGGTCCACCAGTTTGGTCCAAACTGAAATATCCTCATGGCTATTGGATTGATTGCCCTGACGTTTTGTACAGACATGCATGATCCCCAAGGGATGAAAAGGTTTTTTTGTTTTTCCCTATTGGATGGATTACCATGGAATTTTGTTCAGAAGATGAATCCTATTTACTTTGGTGACTCTTCTAAATTATCCAGTGGAATATGCAAACATGTCCCCTTAGGATGAATTCTAATAACTTTGATGATCCCTTAACAATTCCTTTATCACCATCCTCACCTTAAATTTCCAATTTGTCCAATAATTTGGTTTATGAGTTAACATCTGCGAAAATAATGACATTCCCATCAGCCTCAGCTGGCAAATGTTAGCATACTGGCATGCTAAACTAAGATGATAAACATGCATTATACCTACCAAATACTATAGCATTATCATTGTAAGCTTGTTAGCATATTGATGATGGCATTTTGCTCAAAGCACTATTGTGCTTAGGTACAGCCTCATTGAGCATGACTGTAGACTCTAGTCTTTTCTTTCAATGTGTGTTTGTGTTTCTGTTTGTACATATTTCACATATTTTGGCAACTCTAAGGAAACTACTTGTTTCCTCATACATTTATATATTTTTGTTATTGTTCTATACTGTTGTTTAAGGAGGCATAACACGATTATTTTAAGAGTTTGTTGAAAAGAGTTAGGCACTTAGCAAAGAGTAGTACAACCCCAAATCAGAAACACAAATAAAAAAATAAAAAAAAATACATATAGTAAAACTTTTTTGCGACTTTTGTCAACATACTAGGGCACTTTATCATTTTTTAACGACATACTATACTATAGCTTTTATCGACATACTATACAATGGCTGTTTTATCACTTTCTATCGACATACTGTAATGGCAGTTTTATCACTTTTTTCGACATACTATACTAAGGCTTTTTTTTAATCACTTTCTTTAACATACTATACTATGACATTTTTTAAGATTAGTTTTTCCGACATACTATAGCTTTTTTTTATCACTTTTTTCGACATACTATGCTATAGCTTTTATCGACATACTATATTATGGCTTTTTTATCACGTTTTTTGACATACTACACTATGGCTTTTTTAATCACTTTTTTTTTTGACATACTATACCATGACTTTTTTTGGGAAAGTTTTGACACACTACACTATGATGCTTTTTCTGACTTTTTTTGACAATCATTCTTTGTGGATTTGGACCTAGTACCTTCTGGCTGTGAGGCAACAGTGCTAACCATTGGGCCAGCTTTTTTTCGACATACTATACTATTGCTTTTTTATCAGTTTTTTCAACATAATATACTATGGCACTTTATCACTTTTTACCGTCATACTATACTATAGCTTTTATCGACATACTATACTATAGCTTTTATCGACATACGTACATACATGACTTTTTATCAATTTTTTCAACATACTATCCTATGAGTTATTTGACTTTTTTTCGACTTTCTATACTATGACTTTTTTTGACATACTATACTATGACTTTTTTGACTTTTTTCATCATACTATGCTATTACTTTTTTATAATTTTTTTGACATATCATACTATGACTTTTTTCGACGTACTATACTATGACTTTTTATGACTTTTTTAACATACTATACTATGACTTTTTATAATTTTTTTTGACATACTATACTATGTAGAGCTTAGATCGGGCCCAAAAAATCAAGCCCAACCCTACCGAAGCCCGTGCACGTTGTGTCCGAGCCCGGCCCGGACCGACACATTAACTGTAATTATGAGCCCGAGCCTGATTTAAACCCGACAATTTTTTTATACGTGGGCCATTATAACTGACGTTCTCAACTATAATTCAGAGTTGTTTGAACTACAGAAATCTGTTTAGAATTATCTTAATGAATAATGCAACAAGGACGCTGCGTTGTTTGTTTAATCAGAATGGAACAGATCACAAATGGATCTGAATGAAGAAACGTAACAAAAACCTTGACCCATAGCTCCCTCAGCCGAATAGTGTGGGTAACAGATCAAGGCAGCAACATAAGCAAAGCCCTGGAACCATATAGGAGACTTTCTTGTCTCGATTATCTAATTAATACGGCCCTTTGATCGCCACGGTCTGCATGCTGGATGCATACTGGCCGACAACAGCGCTGCAGATGGGGGAGACACGATGTAGCACAGTTTACCTCTCACTCAGTGCAGGACATGCACCCAGAGGTAGGCTACGGGAGAAGCTGGAGAGGCATAGCTTTCTCCCCCAACCAATAAGGCTACCGTAATAAAGTAATATTTAAAAAAATACAAATGCTTGATCAAGGGCCAGGCCCAACCCGAGGATAGCGGCGGAAAATATCGGCTCGGGCTGGGCTCGGGCAGAGAATCTAAACTCTAATACTATGACTTTTCATCACTTTTTTCAACATACTATACTATGACTTTTTTATGACTTTTTTTCAACTTTCTATACTATGACTTTTATATTATGGCTTTTTATCACTTATTTCGGCTATACTATGAATTTTTTATGACTTTTTCCGACATACTATACTATGACTTTTTCATGAGTTTTTTCGACATACTATACTATGACTTTTTCATCACTTAAAAAAAATTTTACATTACATTTTTTGTGATTCTTTTATACTATGACATTTTTAGATTTTTCCACCTATTATACTATGTTTTTATGATTTTTTATGACATACTATATGACATTCTTTTATATTTTTTCGACCCACTATACTATGACTTTTTTTTATTTTTTCATGACATACTATACTATGATGGTTTTTTTTCTCGACCTACTATACTGTAATGTCGTTTTTATTTTTTTATTATGACATTTTACAATTTTTTTCAACATACCACACTACGACATTTTTATAATTGTTCATGACATTATACTACGCCATTTTTTAAAATTTTGTATGACATTTTTTATAACATCCTACACTACAATGTTTTATGATTTTTTTTATGACATACTATACTGTGACATTTTTTCAGATTTTTTATGACACTATACGTTTTTATATTTTTCATGACATACTATACTATGATGTTTTTATACATTTTATGACATACTTTACTAGGACATTTTTATATGTTAATGCCATACTATGGTTTTTACATTTTGTATGACTTTTTAATGGCATACTATACTTTAAATGTGTTCCCACTTCCTTTGAGTGTGCTTTTATTCACATGTACTCAAAGCAAACATTTCATGCCTTTAGCTCACAATAATGTAAATGTAGAGTGCACCACTAAGGTCAGACTCATTACTTGAGGGTTGGAGGAACATCATACACTCAGGAAGGACTTCATCAAAGAGTGTCCATATTCAACTGCTAGTGACAATGAGCCAACAGCTGCCTGTTTAGACTCAGCTGCTGCCTGTCCCCAGCGACCACCCTGATACGATATGAGGCCTTTGGTTCTCTGTTGCAACCTCTAAGGCCAGCTCTCTGGTATCAAGGCCTTGTCTGATGGGGGTCGCTCATAAATCTTGCCATCTCCCGTCAAAATAGCTGAGAGGTTGCCCTGCTCTGACAGTTACAATGACGAAGCTTGCTGTGGGTGCTGGCCTTTCATTAATGTTCTGCCATCTGCCTGAGAGCAGCTGTGTTAAAGGAGCCTGTTGCTGAGCAGATAAAGACAGGTCAGTGTGATGGGAGGGGGGGTGAGCATAAACACTGAACAGAGGTTGGTCCATGGGCTTTGATGGTTGTAGTGTATGCATAACTGTAGCAGTGGTGGTCTTATCTGGAGTGGGACTCTGAGCTGTGACCCAGTGCTGACCCCCATATCTTAAAACAGAGGCGGAGCAGGCACACTTGCCATTCTAAAACATTTGCAAGATTCCTCACAGTCCTCAAGTGCTGAGATTTACGTCTGAAACAACATTGAGCTTGTGTCCATAAGTAGGCAGGCTGCATACTTATTACATTGCATTCATAACAACACACAGGTTTGACAACAATTGTTTTTATATGACCCTTAACAAGAAGTTATTCATTATTTGGGAGGAGAGTAAGAATAGAACAATGGTTGATAGTGATACCTCCAATGCACCCATCAGCACACTTGCAGGCTGAAGAGAGAATAGACCATCAATAAAGTGACATGGACAAAGGGGTTGAGGGGAGGGCACTGTCATGCCAGCTAGCCAGACTACTCCTGGACTATACTACTCACCGCCACTAACCTTAACTGGCAGAAAGCACCGGTATTCATTGACCAGAAGTGGCTTTTGGATGACCCTTACCATCCACAAATTGTAAACCTTTTTTTTTTCCAATCCTCATTCTGTGTGAATTTCTTCAGAGACTTGGAACTACCCAGCCTGTAACTGTGCACTGCCTCGCTGACACCTCCCTAAAAATAGTGCCCACTAATCCCCAAGTCCCCTCTGAGAAGTACTACACATGACCAGGGTTTGACTAACAGATCGACTGCATCCAAAACTACAGAAAGATTATGAATTTTTAATAAACCTTTGCAGTTTTATTATGTAGGCATTTAGAATTGCATGTAAGCAATTTCCGTGTTGGCATACTGTTTTATCAAATTTAAGAGTAGGTATGAATCCAGAGAAATGTAATATGTTGTCTATCACCTCCATGCTGCAGTGCTGCACCCTCTGGTGGGGTTAATGAATACAGCTTTTAACAGCATCAGGACAACTGTAATAGCAAAGTACTGAACCAGGGAGAACATGTTGAAACTAGCACTTGTGTGTCACCAGGGGTTTCCATCTTTTTGAAGGAAGCTTGGGAAGCCAACTGGCTGTTGCAGATTCAAACTGTGAGCTACGTGAGGCGATGTCTTTGTAAATATTTTGGTCATAATAGTGCCCCATTATTTCACGTTAAAAGTGGAAAAAAGTAGCGATGCACTCGTAAGTGGAAAATCTCACATTTTTGGTGCTTCAGTAAAAGCTTGAGTTTGCCAGCATTTGGCTGATTGAAGGATCATTTGTAGGCATTATAGCACTGTAAGAATAGCCCTGTTTTCAATGAAAACTGCCATTTTTCATGATGTTAAAAACACAGTTTTCACTTACTTTAAATATTCCTCTCATGCATGTTGAGTCTCCTCAATGATGGATCTGATGATGAAGCCTTTTCCTTGGTTTTCAGTCCTTGGGTTTTTGCTTCATTTTGGTGAAAACATTTCCCTCTAAAAGGTAACTTGTTCAAAGTGAGTTTGCATGCATTGCTTGGAGCACCACTGCATGGTGATCAAATCTTATGTAGCCCACTGGGAGTTAAGAGGCTGTCTGTGCGTCACACAACTGTGGTCCCTCGTTCAACTGGGCTCCGCTACTATTACATTTCACATGCAGCTATAAGTCATTTAAATATCATAAGTTCTACATGATGATCAGTGTGGCATGACATGAATCACGTTTGTAATGCACTTCAGCTGCCTAGAAGGCTTCAAACAGTGTGCCAGGTATGCTGCTGTCCATCAGTGTATCGTGAAAGCCGGCAGCAGAGAGTGGCATGCACCCCCTGTAGGGATTTTGTAAAAGGAGACCCAAACTGAAATGGACAGTTGAGCCAACTCAGATGCCTTGTACATCAACTGTAAGGCCCTCTGGTACCATCTCTAAATCTGTTTTCCTGTGGTTAGAGTGAACTCTGTCCTTCGCGACATTCAGTGGGAGCGGGTATTTCCTCTCGAAAGTGCCTCAGGAGTAAACGAGTTGCACTATTGTACAAAACACTTTTTCAAATGAATGACAAAATCTAATGTTTTAAATGAATGAACCTGATGTTTAACATTTAGGATTCAACACTGAATTCAGAACATCTGTATCATTCTCTCTTCCCACAATAAAATCCCTCAAGTCATCAAATGCACCATTATTCAAGACAAATGGATGAAAAGACGGCAGACTGGACAGCTTGTCTTTAATAAGACTTAAGATGCTCCCACTGACCTTGTTACGCACATCAAAATAATTATAGCAGATACACACACCAGCATTTCAGATACATATGAGTCCATGGAATCTCAATGCAAATGAGGGAAAACATTGTCATGCTTGCACATGAGACAAAACAACAGCTTTAACTGTTTAATAGTGGAGTAAATCCCAGTAAATAGGGATTTGACCATAAATGATTTCTGTTTGTTTTTTATCGTAGAGGTTGCACACTCATTTTTACATCCAGTTCTGTGTACAATCAATCATAGCTGAAGTTTTGAACAGACAGTATTACACACATTATTACACACAGTAACACGCTGTTGCATGTGAACTTGCATTTCAAATCTCTTTCCAGATTTCTCAATTTAACTTTACAAAAACTGTTACAGGTAGCTTTATACAGACCAGGATGTATAATACCTGGGTTTCACTTTAGAGGGGTCTACTCGGAGCAGAGTAGCATAAAACCACTTCCTTTTATACAACGTTAATTGATAGACCCATCCCTCCTTTGTCCATCACACAAAGTTAATTTACATTATTCACAATAATGTACCCAGTCTTATATTTCTCTTTCAGTTAAATAACTAAAGAACATAAACACTTCAGTGTATTGTAATAATTACTCAGCTGTACTGTAATGTACATAGGATGACGCTGTATACTGTAAAGGTGCGTGGAATTGGTGCTGCAAAGATCTTTAACAAATGTTAACACCGATGCACCTGTATTGCATGCAGCAACACCTTTCATCCCGTTTTGTCTTTTGCGTCCTGATGCTTGGTCGTCATCTTCTGTGGCCCGCTTCGTCTTCAGAAAGAAGTACGCGTTTCGGTAGTTTGCCTTTAGGGGCTTCGAAAAAAGGTTGGCACAGGGCTCTCCACGCGAGCGTTGGCAGGGCGGAGGAAAAGGTCAGTGGCCTAAGGCGACGAGCACTTCAACACTGGAACATGTCACAGGACCTCTGTGAGGGAAGGGCAGAGAGCAAAGGGTCAGCCGCCGTTGAGGCTAAATCAACACATGCTAACAGACAAAACAGAGATTCTCTCTTTGATAGGAGTAATGCCATGGTGTGTAAACCTCTGACCTGGTGACAATACTAAATGCAAAAGAATGCTGAACATGTTGCAGAAGGCATGAACCCAATAACATTTACTGTCTTGTTTATATGGGGGTAATGGAAATGCCTCAAGTGAAAGTCATTTCGTAGTTGATTGCAGCCGATTATGTAACATTGAATTATTTGACTGACAACACCACATGTGAGGCCAAGAAGGGCCACACTATTCAACAAGTACGAACATTCAAATTAACCCCCGGAAGCATGCCTCAAAATAAATTAACGACCTATGAAATGGCATTCAATCAGTTTCGCATATCAATAAACCCTCATCGTAAATGTCCTGCCAGGTCAAAGGCATCTCAAGTATCCAGATTTACAAGAGTGAAAATGAGAAGAGAGAATGTCTGAGTTAAAGACACGATACGTAGTAAGATGGAGGAAGTATGCATGTGATTTCAGGAAAGAAGTCAGAGAGTTTGCAAAGGGAATCATCCTCTGTTTGCTTTACGTAGTATTTTTGACCGCTGGCTTGTCTTCAGGCTAACAGGTGAAGGTTACGATCTAGCAGGAAGGGAAGAGTAGGGTGCTGCTGACGCTGCTGGGAGTGGGTTGAGTTGAGGAGTGATATGCCGCTAAATTACTTTGGTGTCCTGTTTCTAACCCCTAGCAGTGAGGCACTTGTGGATAGGGTCTCCTCATCGCCTCAGCTTCTAGGAATTCCTCACTGGGTGCAGGCCCAAGTTAGTGGGGCTGCTGAGTAAAAGCTGTCATCAGTATAAAGATACCCCGTTTCTCTTCACCCTTCCCTACGCTTTTTCTTCCATATCTCATCTCCACCCATTTCTGAGTGTAAATAGAGTCTCCGTGCCACACCATCCTCTCCTCAGGGGTTACTCGCTCTCACTGGGGAAATGACCTGCACATTAAATGAAGTACAAGTTCAGGTTCGTGGTCGCTTCGTGCCAAGGACGACAACAACACTAACTATGGTGCCTAGCACTGCAGTCTTTTTTGGGTAATGTGAACCTGGCCAAGTGTAAAATCGGCTCAGCAAATAGGCACACAAGCTTGTTGCTATTGAACCATGACTGTGCCTGCTGCTGCTTTTTTATTAGCGGACAGATGAGAAAACAAATCGAACGAGTACATTGGCTCTTATCATCGCTCTTGGCTTAACCTAATCCATCAAGTCAAAATGTGGCTGTTTGGCTATTAATATTTAGGATTCTGTCTACAATTGGGTCTTTGTGGGAATCTTGAAAAAGTAATGCCTTTATTCCCTTTATGTTCCTCTAGTTTATGTGAAACGCTGCCGCTAGACTTTTAACAAATAACAAGAGACAAAGGCCTATTACATCTATTGTTGCTTCTCTGCACTTCAGAGTTTTGTAAATTTGAGATAATAGCTGTTTTTCCCCCCCAAGTACTTCGTCATTTTGGAAAATTTACCTTTTTGCTGAACGTAAGGTCAGAAGATCGATACCATTCTCAAATATAAAGCTACAGCCAGCACACACTTAGCTTAGCATCCAGAATAGAAACAGCTTGCCCGGCTCCACCCAGAGGTAAAAGAAAATCCACAGACCAGCACCTATAAATTCTACTAATTAACTATTTCTCTTGGAATGCTGTGACTTCCTGAAAAAATAGTTTCAGTAGCACGTAACACCATGTAAACCCACAACTTGTCATTTTCACACTTCTGTTGTGGTATTTATTAAACCACGTGTCAAACTCAAGGCCAGCGGGCCACATCCGGCCCCTCGCAGATTTTGATCCGGCCCGCATATCAGTTTTGGTTTACAATAAATTTTGGCCCACCTAATTTCTGTCGCTTTTTCTTTGTTTTTTCCAAAGTTTTTGTCACTTTTTCCAAAGTTTTTGGGCACTTTCTTCTATGATGGATGAGAACATTTTTGCTGACTTTTTTAGGACTTTATATCGACCAAACAGAGTGAGAAAACTATATGAGACATGCAATAATACAGTCAAAGATATTGAACTTTTTCCGATTTTATTTTTTTTAATTCGATTTCCGATTTTTTTCAGATTTTCCCCCCTACTTATTAGGGAAAGCAATAAGTACAAACGGCAGACAACTTACCGTCTTCTCCACGGTATATATGGGTACCATGTCTTTGGCTATGTGCAAAGCAACCGCTTTGGTGCTTGTTCTCCACCGTGCCCCTTTCCTGTCATATGCGGTGCCTTGTGCAAAGGATTTGGCTACAGTTAGTCGGTCACTGCGGTTTTGTTTGTCTTGGAGAGACTGGCATTTTTCATATTTGGCTGGATGTCTCTGTTTGTGGTGCTGCTTCCTTTGACTGCGATGGGCTTTAGGCAAATGTTGGAGCGTGGGGTCTCTTCCTCCACGTCTGTCGCAGCAAACCCAGACCAGTTCCAAACAACAGATGATTTTATTCCTTTCTTGGGAACAAACTTCCCACTCTCACCGGTAGCCATGTTGTTACTTGCTGTTTTGTGTGTGCTATGATGTTGTTGTCGCATGCCATACTCTATGTGAAACTAACTCTACGGAAGCTCCGGGGAGCCAAAAATGCGCCATTACACAAAAACTCGATTTACTTATTTTTTAAATCGCCCACAACAAAAAATTCGAATTCATTCATTTAATCGATTTTTTTCGCCCAGGCCTAGTTCATTCTTCCTTTCTTCTACTCCCTTTATATTGTTATTGTTAATTTTATGTTACTTAAGGTCTAACATCTTTGGCATCATGTTTGGTTTGTATTGTGGCCTCTCTTGTATGTTGTAAAGCAGTTTGTAACTCTGTACCTGTAACATGCTGAGGCTTCATGGGGCCTGCCTTTTTCATGAATGACTCGTCACTGTCAAACGCGAGGATCGGCTCGGTGGCCATGCTGGTCTCAGACTTTTCCCGTGCTCCGTTGGTGGTGTTGCCGTGATTTGTGAGATGGATGATATCTCCAAAGTGGGCAGTGTCTCCTTTAGTGGATAGACCGTTTTCGTGTCTCGTAGGCTGGACCCCATTGACCAATTGGGCTGAGGGGCTGCTGGAGAGGGGAGACACGAAGCAGAATATGGTTGTAGTTATGATGGGTTAGAGTGACTCATACAACAAATGAGTCCTTCCACCGCCGTCCAATTACAGGAGTCGTTTAAAATCTACCCCAAGAAGCGCAGTCAAATACAAAGAGTAAACATTTCAAGAAACCAAATCTCTCCCAGTGATTGCTAATATCTTCGGGCCTGAACGGTGTGGCTCCTTGTGTTTTCTGTTGAAGTTTACTACAGTGAAAACATCCTGCAGGCTTGATTGTTGGTTTTTCTGGCACATACGTTTTATACTGTGCACGGTGGTCTTGCATCAACATGAGCACAGAGAACCTTTTTTCAAATCTACAAAAAAAAAAAAAAAAAAAAAAAAAAGGAGCAATAGTTGTACCTTTCTTTGACGTTGGTCTGTCCATTTTCTGTCTTGTTGTTGGGCAGGTTGACCTCTGGCTTTGGCTGATATTCAGCAGATGCTAGAGGAAACAAAGTAAAACAGCCATTTATGGAGTGTAAACCACGCACACCAACATGATCACACACATTCAGCATCCAACCCTACCCTGCATGACTGGGTGACGAACACTACTAATGATCATCCTTACACTGTGTCAGGCGGTAATAGGCAGGAAAGGGATGCCAAATGTTCCTGGTGCGTCCTTCCTGTGTAGCCCCCCCAACTCAACAGAAGAGCATGGCTGTGGTTGAGACAAATTTCTTCACCCCTGACTAGAATGGCGGCACGCCTGCCAGGCCTCCAACCACATCAGTGGCTGGGCTAATGTCTTCCTGCATTGGAGGAACTTAGCCATAAACAGTATATCTCCCAAACCACATTGATTTCCCTTCATCTTACTCATCTACTGTGTGTGACGTGGAAGCTCAGAGAAGGAGGCAAGTTATATGCCTCTCAATATAATTGTGTTAAGATTTTTTTCTCTCTCCATAATTAGAAGTTGTAGGAAGAGTGGATATGGTAAGGCCAATGTAACATCAAGTGTCTTCATATTATTACTTGTGTCAAAAGTACATGTCTGATAACTGCTGCAGGCTATTGAAATGAGCCCACTCTTCCCTTCTAACTCCCTCAGTCCCACAGCTTGGACAACAAGCAAGCACACATGGGTCCTATTGTACAGAGAGGAATAACTCAAACTGCAGCTGTGCAGGATATGAGGCAGAGATGTCATCTAATAACCCGTTTATACAAAATGCTACGATGTGGGGCAGATTTACATGCAGTAAAAGTATTACAAACAAATACCTGTGCCTTTGTTTATTCTAACATATGGAAGAGGTAAAAGACGCAGGAGAGATGGTGTAATTATGTGTCATCAAATATCAGCCTAAAGGTGGGATAAGTAAACTGAGTTCATCTACAATAGCACGAGGCAGACATGGTTTCAATGTTACTATGTAGTTGATGTGGATTTGCTAATTGAAGCGTTGAAGAGAAGGAAATCCACTGCTAAGTGGATTCTGGCCACAAAAGCATCCACTTTGTTTTAAATCCATTCAGATAACACATTAATGAGAGATCAGTTAAGACAATTACCCTAAACAAAGCCTGCAGATTAAAGGCTTGTAGTAACGATTGGTAACGTGGTAATGATTTTCCTCCGTGCTTGAGGATGTTTTGTAAAAGGCAGACACGTTCAGACTGATGTTCTGCTTACCTTTGCCGATCTCTGCCTCTTTGTCATTGACGTTTGTGAGAGGGGAGGATTTTGTCTCTTTCTGTAAAGATGGGAAATCATTTCAGTCATTTACATTGGAAAGGCAAGTCTCTGCTTGTTGTTTTGGTTAAAACTGAACAGCACATGTACCTTGTCGCCTCCATCTGTCTTGCGCGTCCTCTTCATGATCTCGTCCAGACGCTGAGAAAATAAAGGAAGGAATAAGACCAGGGAAAATGCCACATATAACAAACTAACAGACATCATAACCCTTTTTGTGGTTTATTTGTAGATTTTCTATGCATTTCGTGCTGGAGGACACCAAGGGATCAGGGCAGATGTGCTTATAATAAATCAAGATTTGAGATTGTTAAACATTTGGTTAGGTTTAGTTGGCTAGACTGAGCCCACACACCTTGTTGTCAGACTGTTTTTGCAAAAGAAAGAGGTTTCACCTGTTTCTGCTGTTCATTCCTTCTCTTAAACGTTAATAAGGATTTTCCTGTCTCTTGTATATTCTCCATTGTGCTTGAAGGGAATGCACTGAGTCAAACTGAGGCTCCTATGTCTCCAGGTGGAGGGCTGTGTCAATAGTGATGAGGCAGCACTTGTGTATACAGCTGGAACAACAGCGTAGGAAGGTCGGACAGTAAACAGTAGGATAGAGGATAAGTCTATACTGTGCTAAAATACAAACCACCGTGTGACTAATTTAAATGCACAGAAGGTTGATGCAAGATGCAACTTTGATCTGAGGGCACAGCAAGACCATGACTGCAGCTGCCACTCATAAAAGTGAAGCAATTTTAGGATCCAAGATTCTTTATTGGCTCCTCACACACTCATGGTTTGGCATTAAGTTTGGCTGCAAAACTACAGATTCTTCTTTCTCTAATATGTTGCTGTGTTGCCCCTCAGGATACTTTAAACCACCTTTGTTTGCTGATCACAAACTTCTCTTTGAGCAGTCAATTTTTGTAGAAGTCAGTCAGTCAGTAACAGTGTGTTTTACAGTGTGACTAAGCAGCGAGTCTTTGGGGCAGAGGACATGCTGTTCTTGGGGGCTTATTCCAGGACAGAGCCAGGCTTGGGCTGGCTGAGCCAGACCTGGCATGCCTCGATAAGAACCTTTCTCACATGGAGGGAGAGAAAGGCTTAGCCCGCATACAGAGGCGTGAGCTTACTGGATATGTGGGTGGCATTTTTGACTATATGGTCACAGAACACACACATATCAGCACACATGTGCACAGATCTGCACAAATCTACACACACAGATGACTGGCACAGCAAGGTCTCCATTAATAGTGTTTATATATAGCTTCATGCTCGACACACAGTCTAAGCCCTGTTAAATCATGGCATGCAGACAGCCAATCCAGGATAAGCCAAAAACATCATTCATCTTAGTTTCAGGGACTCAACTTTCAAGCCTGCTTTTGTCATGTCAAAAGACAGTCAACAGAGTGAACGTACCCCTGAATATAATACCTCCACTGAGGGAGCTTGTTGTAAATTGACTACAGAATTAAATGTTGTTACTCTGAGATGTATGCAGTTGAGAGCAGAGCTGGGACTTTTAAATTGAATCTCTCTTAATATACTTTTGTCCACAAAAGAAATGTAGGTAAGATTTTTGAAAAATGTCTATGTTTATTATTTAGGAAATGTGCGGAAAAAAACAAATGATGGGAGGACAGATGTATTGTCCTACCCTTTTCCTCTCCAGCCTCTCCTGCTCCTCCTTCTGGAAGTGTTTCTCCCTCTCCAGACGCTGCTTCTCCGCCTCCTCCCGGGCTTTAGCCTCAGCCTCTTCTTTCTGAAACACACACAGGCGAAAATTCCAACCACAGTTTTAATTCCGGTAGAAGTGGGGAAAAAAACTCTGCCAAAATAGCATGCCTTTTACGTAACAAGGGTGTGGTTGGCTCCCTGGAATTATTGTTTACAACCACAAAAGGGATATTTTCCTCTACCTTTGAGCCAAAAAGATCTATTTGCAACATTTACAGCCTCGTGAGGACCATTCAAAGTGAAATACAATACTTAACCCTTTGCATAATTATATTGAATCACGTTTGACCACAATGCTACTTCTGTGAAAGACCACAAGGGGGTGGTAAAGTGTAAGCGCTGGATACCACATTGAGAGATAAGACCGTGCCAGCGCTGATCATGTTACAGGTCTAAGGGATAAACAAATACTGTAATGAATAGCCACATTTCCTGTGCCATTGGAACTCTGTTTCTACTAATCAAGCATCCTTCTCTTCTGCTTCTCCCCAGCAACATCCACAAACACAGAAAGAATCAATATGGCTCTTAATGGTTATTTGACAAACTGAAAAGTAAAAAGGGTGCATTCATTGTAGTTACCGGCTCTCCAAGTTGGATAATATTTGCCTTTTAAAAAGACAACATCCCTCTGAGAAAACACTGGATTGTGCTTTTAGACGAGCCTGTTATCAAAAAAGGTCAAGTGAGGAGAGCAGCTGAGCTGACACAATAACATTGGAAAAAACGTCATAAACTTTGTTTGCCAAAGATAGGAGAGGGTATATGTTTGTGATGTGATGGGCAAAGTGCCTGGGAATGATGTGAGGAGTGCATGCCTTGACCTTTACTCGAAAGGCAATAATCACTGTCACAGTCATGCTTAATGGTCCTTGTCACTACTATGGGCTCTATGTACTTGCAAGTTCCTTTCACTTATCTGACTAACCAGACCTGTCCACCGCACCGCATTGACACTAGAGCCCGACTGCATTTATAATGGCCGATAAATGCATATTTAAAAAATAAAATAAAACGGACGAAACACCCTTCAACCATGTTCTCATTTGCAACGACGACCTGTCACATTCACACAGTTCCACATTCATACCTGGAAGCTGCCCAGTACAACCACAGTCTGAGCAGCTCCACTGGAGCGGTTGGGGTTAAGGGCCTTGCTCAAGGGCACCTCAGTGGTGGTAATGAGGGAGGGACAAGCGCTGCTCTTTCACTTTGTTCTTTCACTGGGGATTGAACCGACGACCTCCCGTTCACGAGCTCGATTCTGTAACCTTTAGGCCACCACTGCCCTATTAACCCTTTAATGTTCATATCTTAAGTTTGTATTTTTATACATTTTATTTATCAGAATTTTAATATATTTTGATGTTCCTCTGTTCTGTTGTGACAATAAAACAAAAATAAACAAAAGTTTATTTTTAAACTGCATTATCATATTATTTTAGTGAGGACTCATAAATAACTACAAATAACTAATGTTAGGGAAATCTGTTTATGTTTTGTTACACGTTTCTGGATTATTTTTTTTAAATTATATATCGGCCGATATATCAGAAAATATTGGATTTTAAAATCACCAAATATTTGTATCGATGTCGGCCTTAAAAATCCTTTATCGGCCGGGCTTTAATTGACACCCAACCTCATGAACAACTTCCATTCCAGCCTTCTCTGCATGCTGGCTGTTGTCAGTCAATATACCTGTTTTTGCAGGCGTAGGTTTTCCTCCTGTTCGGCTTTGGCTCTCTCCTGAGCTTCCTTCTCGTCCTGCAAGCGCTGAGCTTCGTCCCTCCTCCGCTGCTCCTCGGCCATGGCGCGGGCCTCCTCCTCCCTAAGGCGCCTCTCCTCTGCCTCCTTCACTATTCGCTCTTCTCTCAGGATCCTAAAGAGTTTGAGCATATGGCTGAGGGTAAGTAAAAGTAAAATCATGTGCCAAACACTTTGAGTGCAGTAAACAATTTGAAATGTGTAAACAATTCCATTGACGGGGCATTTCCTCTTTAGTTTACACCATCTCTGCAGATTTGACATTGAAGCACAAGCGACAGGAAACTATTTAAGGAGATGGAAACAATTGAAAGTATGAGTGCCAACAGGAGATCACATCAATTCCAGAGCTGTAAATAGTGACTTGCTGTGGTTAGAATCAGCCAACAGGCTATCAAATTGTCAATGCTTCCACACATCACAGCCAGCGTTGAGTGAAGTCTCATTCAGACATACATGTGTGCTGTGCTAGTGCATGGAACCTTCCTGTTTAGTTTTACTGATGTCTATGGAAGCAAATAAGATACAAGAGTATTTGAATTTGAACAGCCACTCAATACTTAATATTGAAATATTTAACTTTGAAAACCATGTATCTTTTTTTTTATTTGCAATTTCAAAAGCTGAATTTGAATATTTTTTTCCATTGGTGACAAATTTATATCCAGAAATTTCAGAATTCGGAAGTTTCAGAATAAAAATATATAAGAATAGATTCAGGTTGCTCAAATTCGATTGGTCAAATTGAGATCCAAAAATTCTAGTTGAAACAATTCACAGATACGGATACAGCTAAATGTCCTCAGTGATTTTGTTTTGCAGGATAAAAGCAGCTACAGCAGCATATTCTACACCAATTCATTGTTTTAAATCAAAATAAATCACACTTTTGGAAAAGCACAAACTGTGTACTCTCAGTTCAGCATTAGTTCATGCAAGGTCAACACTGTGCCGACCGTTTGTATATTGGTGTGTATATCAAAACGCCTCTGACCTCTCCTTCTCCTCCTGTTCGCGGCGCTCCTGCTCATCCCTCTCCCTCTGCTCTCGGGCCTGCCGGCGTTTCTCTGCCAGGATGCGAACCGCCTCACCTTGGTCGTTGGTGCCTGCCATAGGCCTGGCTGATGGAGAGGGTGACGGTGATGACGCAGGAGCAGAAGGAGCCGAATGGACCGGCTCAGGAGACGAGGAGGCTGCAGTGGTTGTAACTGCCGTGCTCGACGCGTGAGGTGAGGCAGCAGCTGAGGCTACTACGATGGAAGAAACCACAGGGGAACCTAGTGACAATAAAACACAGATCTTGAGCTATGTAACTTAATAAAAATCTTGATGCGATTATTAATGCTTCCCTACAAGTAATAACTTTTAAAGTGGTGCCTATCGATCATTATTAATTAACACTTTTAGCCGCAGCCTTTTCTCTTCACGTGCACTGTGAAACATTCTGTCCCCAGCAACTGGAAATTGTAAACAGCCGTAGCTTCAGCCTAAGAACTTGGTAATTACATAATTAAGGCTGATTAGTGCAGCCTCTTAATGCTTAAAGTGTGTGAGAAGACACAGACCATGGAGCTGTGTGTGGCTCACTCAGTACATTCCTTTTGTTTTCATGGCTAATTAAGCCTGATGGTAATCGTTGCCTATTGCCTCTTCAGAGAAATACAGATTTTCCGGAGGCTTGTTTACTTCATCCATTAGATCCATTCTTCTGGCCAGTAACAGGAAGAGACTAAGCCAGACAGTGAAGCACTATTTGGACATTTAACAAAAAAATAATCAGTATACGGTATGACTCAGTCATGGAGGGAAACTACCCCAATCCAGATGTACTGTATCATAACACAAATAGGACAGTTTATCACATTGTGCAGTATACGGTTATAATACTAATAATCTATATTCAAGGTCCATTTACTAGCAGTTTTCAACCACTTTTTAGGGTCTTCGCCAGCAACTATTCCAACAAAGTTCACGCAATGTCAACTGAGACAACTCTATCTACTGATGAAGCTTGGGAGATGCGGTTGGAAAAAGACAGTTACTGGAACGTGGATTTGCACATTTTTTTGTCAAACTGCTATTCCTAAGGTCAAGCATTAATTTGTATAATGCTCTAGAAAAAAAGAATAATATGAATTAATATTATTGTCACTGTTGCTATGAAAAAAGCCGATAATGAATTATGCCACTGTGCAAACAAATGGGAACAGATTGAACTTCATTTTTACTGTTTCACTTCACTAAGTACTGATCGGAAAAGTACTACGCCCTCAGAAGGGACAACTTTTTTTACACCTGGAACTATCGTACAGGAAATAATTTAGTCAAAACGCAGGTTTAGTTCCTGAGTATGAACAGCGAGCCTTGACTGAATGCCTGTTGAGCTTTTTAATTCAGTCCAGTAAATAATCACCATCAAAACATTTTTTGTACTCACTCTTTCTCTGTTCAGGAGTTGCGGGCCTATGAGGCACCTTCACTCTTTCGAGGGGGATGGGGGAGGAGGTGCGGTGGTCTATCCTGGCAGGGGTCCGGGCTCTTTTGGGCCGACCTTTAGGAGTCGACGGGCTTCCACGTGTGGATGGAGGATTAGGGGAGGCAGCAGGGCTGGGGGAGGCAGTTCTGCCCTTAGGCGTGGCTGGGGACGACGGCCGTTGTCTTGATAAAGGACTGGGACTGTGAGAAAGGAAGATACAGAGGAAAAATATATGACTGATGGGAAATCTATTAACAATTATTCTCTTCTAATGAATTTACTCCATGTTCGACACATTATTCTTTTGGACCTAAGCTGAAATGCTTGTTTACAACCCAGACACATGTTCTGAAGAAACAGGACTACAGCAAACAAGCTCATAGCAGACAAAACACTCAAACATTGCATCATCACCCTTAAAGTGCCTTATCGGTCAGCATCCACTCCCAGCTATACTCAGGCAATGCAACACTTGGAGGGGAAACATCCATTATGCTGAAGAAGACTTTTTTTCTCCTCTAGGCCTCTGGCACTGATGGGACTGACAGCCCTGCCAAGATTGTTGCCTTTTTGTTGAGTCTTTCTCCTATTCCATCCCGTCTGTCATGGATGTCATTTTTTTCAGTGGCCTGGGGATGCGAGAGGAAATGACCACTCGTCCTGGGATCTTTTACTCAATGTCTGCTCAAACAGTGCACGAAATATGCAGTCATTATAATGCAGACGTAAACATGGTCTCGCTAGCTAACCCCAGCTGTTGACCACAGACAAGCGGTGGGTCAAGGGGATGTGAGGTTAACCTTGTTTACCAGTAACCGGTTTTAGTGACCATGTCTATGTAAATATCAAAAACAGCACCATCATGATTGTTAAGCGTTGGTTCTTTGGATATGTAAGTAATTATATATTTTTTTTGAAGTGGAATTGGTAGCTTTAAATAATATACCTTCTATTGTGGAGCATATACAAGGTTTCACACTTGCCTCACATAAATTCACTGTGTTCAGTTGTTAGTGTTCAACCTAGACCTATGATTTAAGGCATCAACTAACAATTAAAGGCAGTAACTAACAATTATTTTCATAATCTGCCCATTAGTTTCACAATTAAAGTGCCCAATGCACATATTAAGAAAAAAATCACTTTTTCTGGGATTTGGGGTGTTATTTTGTGTCTCTGGTGCTTCCACACTCATACAAACTTTGAAAAAAATCTATCCATGACAAACTGAGTGAGATACGGTTTCTGAATGTGTCCTGCCTTCAGTCTCCGGGTGAGCTGTTCAAAATCGGCACGGCTTTTTACGTAACTAGCCGAAACAACGGGCTAACCGCAACCGTTAGCATGCTAGCGCTAGCGTTAGCATGCTAGCTCGTTCTCAATGGCAAAGCACTGCTACAACACACACAAGTTCACCATAATCTACAAAAGAAGTACTTACATGTGCACCCTCGTTTAGAAGAAGTCTCCTGGCTAATCCTGCCTTGTAACTGACCAAAGTTGGAGAAACAACCTTTCTTTTACTGTCTATGGAGCTAAACGACATGATCTACGATCTGAGCTACTGCGCATGTGCGAGTGGAATCAAAGATAGCACAGAAGAAAAGATGATTCATTCTGTAGCTAAAACAGGGACCTAAACACAGGGTGAAAAGAGGAGCTGCAGCAGTGAGAGAGTGCAGTACAACAAAAATATGGTGTTTTTTGAAAATTAAACCATGTAAACCTATTCTGGTACAGCCTTAAAATACAATTATGAACCTGAAAATGAGCATAATATGGCATCTTTAAGCGTTAATGCTATTATAATTTTCCAGAATCCAAATTTTGTACAAACCACAGTCCAAAATCCAAAGATATTCAATGACAAACATAATGGACAAATGGATCAAATCAGCGGTGATAACGGACTATAGGCTTTGTTGAGAGCGTGTACAGACAGTTTGTTGTCTGATAGATGAAATCAGTAACCAGGTTGGTGGGAAATATAACACACAAGGAGGAAAAAGATAATGGCAAAACAAAAATGAATAAAATCTGGTACAAAAAGTACAAATGTTGAAATTGTAGGTTTTTTACCTTGGATCAGGTCTGTGTTTCATGCTGGGGAGAGACTGTCTCTTCTTAAGCACCTTCTCTTTAGTGAGAGCACTTTTCTCCTTCTCGTTCTCCCGTTCCTTGTCTCTCTTTTCTTTCTTGTTTTTATCCATCTATATGTCAAAAGGATAAAAAAAAAGGTTAACAAATGTCAATCTTTTCATGTGCAAAATAATAATAAATAATAATAAATTGAATTTATATAGCGCTTTTCATAGACTCAAAGTCGCTTTACAGGGAAGAATTACAAGTAAGGAAAATACAGCATAACATGAGGAAAGGGGAGGAAAACCTCGGCAGTAAGCACATACAACACGATTCAACACATGACTTGCACATGACCCCATTTCCCTTGGGAGGGAAATGGGGGGGAATGGGGGGTGGAAGTAACCCAGACATCGGCAAGCACAGAGCCATAGAGATAGTGTCTTTCTCTATCACTCTGGGCAAGCAGCCATCAGAGCAGGCAGAGAATGAATAAGAAAAATAAGAAAAAATAAGACAAGATACGCTATAAGTTGTTATATGTAAAGTACAGAAGAAGAGAAAGTCTGATCAGGGGACATGTGCTCTAATTGCTCTCTTGGAAATAGTTTCTCAACGCCAATCTAACAATCTCACCGTAAAAATGTCACTTGTGTTCAGGTGAATGGTAAACCCACTTGTAGAAACAGCTGTTATTAATTTCATGGCTGTTTGGCTACGCTCTTATTCTGGAAAACGACTCACTCGTTGCAAGTATCTTTATGGAGTCCAGTCCTGTAACTTTCTGAAGACTGTGGCTGTGTTCGAAACCGTTCCCTCACTCATTACATTACATTACATGTCATTTAGCTGACGCTTTTATCCAAAGCGACTTACAATTGCTATATATATCAGAGGTCGCACGCCTCTGGAGCAACTAGGGGTTAAGTGTCTTGCTCAGGGACACATTGGTTGATGGATCATGGTGGGAATCGAACCCAAGTCTCCCACACCAAAGGTATGTGCTAACCACTGCGCCATCACCACCCAAAATACGATACATGTAATGCCAAGCTAATTATGGAAGGTAGAATATGCATGACTATTCCTCTGTGGTGCCACTTCATTAGAGCATTATGGTGTGCTGTAATTACACACTTATTAATTGTTAATCATATTTAATGTTATTGGGATGGACAGTGCTATCGACCTTCTAATAGTCTTGTAATCCAACTTCTTTGGCACACTGCCCACATAAGTGAAAATGCATCAGTGTCAATACAATCTTTTTTTTTTTAAAGATTATTTTTTGGGCTTTTCCATCTTTATTTTTTTGACAGGACAGCTATTCCCAATATACAGTAGTGTTTATTAAATAGTGAATTATATAGGGAATGATCAAATGAGTTCTTCTGCTTCTTCTCCGTGAAAACACGACCGCATTGCATTGTGGTATACGTGAGTAAAATGTAGGGTACATCGTATGTATGCTCAAATTAGCTGTGCATTGTGGGTATTTTACAGTGGACTATATAGTGAATGAAATTAACCGCTGAGAATTCAAACACCACTACAAAGCGGCAAACACACTATTTAGTGCACTATTTCCGTGAGAGGGGAACGGTTTCGAACACACCTTGTGATTACACTTGACCGTCAGAAAAGATAACCACAGGGCAAAAGCTAATTAGGTGTCGTTTCAGATTTGTATTTTGTCTGGTGTGTGTGTGTGTGTGTGTGTGTGTGTGTGTGTGTGTGTGTGTGTGTGTGTCTCCCTCTCTTTTCCAGGTTGATTGGTGACTGCTGGGAGGAGACCCCACGACTTTCAGTTCTCCACTCCTTTGTGCTGGCAGCAGACGGTGCTGTCCAGAGTATATGTTGGTAGGTTTTTACTCCTTTTTCCTAAAAAGGAGTAAAAACCTGTCTGACCGAGGCATGCTTTCCTATTTTGTTTTTTCTTCAACTGCTGTGGAGCAGCGTTGCACATTCTGTTTTGCATTATTAACAAATTGTACTGATCATTTTGTAACAAGCGACTCCCATCCTTCCTTCAGTTATTTTACATCAGTGGTTACTCTCTGATTTCTAGGGTCGTAACAGGTGTACTTACGGGTGTGGAGCTCCGTCTGTTGTGGCGCTGGGAGATATCGGGTGTGCTGGACGTCACTCTCCAGCGGTCGGAGCAGCGATGGTGGGGCTGGTGGGCACACAAGGTGAGGGGACTGGCTGAGGCCGAACGGGGGCAGAGAGGAGAGTCTGTGGAGAGTGACATACAATTAAAGCTTGCTAACATTCATACAGCAGCATCATTTAATTGACCATGAGACAGGTATTAAACTAATGTTAATCCTTTTTTTTCTCAACTTACTACCATCTTTGCCACTGGTAAGGACGCTGGCAGCGCTGCGGCTCCTAGCGAGGAAAGACAGCGTTGGCGTCATAAGACGGTCGACTATACTGCTCTCCCATGGACTCAGTGCAAGGCTACGGGCTGCAGGCAGGAAAAACAGATTGATAAATGTATGTTTTTTATATTAACTACAAAATTAATTCCTTTAATTGATGTCCTCAGTTGAACCAAAACTTTGCTGCAAGTATATCATCCCCAAACCATGATATATCTGAAGTATTAGAGGAAGTTAGGCCCATTTGATATCAGTATTTGCAGTTCTGCGTCATTGCCCAGACAGTGATAAAATAAAGCCTAAAATTTGTCACCAAAGGGAAATGAAAAGAAACCGTTATTCAGGTTATAGCTCATGTAGCAATATGTCTTCAAGCCACAGAGGCCTGATTACATACCAAAAAAAAAACTATAAGACACCACAGCGACACCCAAAGAGATGATAAGAGACTTGCTCAGTAAATTTGTCTACTATCACCTTAAGCTGCAGTAGTACCACCCAATGCTTGTCTAGACAGGGAGTCAGTTATTTATAACCACAGCCTTGAGCATACAAGCAGAGCCGAAGAAGAGTGGAGACTTTATTTGGGGGAGAAACACTCTGGCATTAATGTGTAGGACGAGGGCGATGTTGCAGTGAATGTTCACAGACAGGGTGTGTACTTGTGATTGGGTAGAAAAGAGAGCGACAAGAGGGATGAGTACTTGCCTATCTATTTTCTCCCTAGCAGCACAGAGGAATAGTACCTGCTTCGGGGAGTTTTCAGAATACATTATCTCCTGGAAAATGCTGACTCACTCACTCACTAACTTTACTTTTTTCAAGCCCTGAAGTTTCTCCTTCTTTGCAGGAGTACACCATGACCTTGTTACATTTAGACCTATAAAGAAGAGCTGCACTCACCCGAAGAATGAAGTAAGGTTCATTTGAAAGACAAAGTTGATTAAAAGAAATATTTGTCATTCATAAACATCACCCACCTCCATAACATCAATCAATAAAGCAATCAAGACATTGAAAAAAAAGACAACCCTTATCCAGTATGTTGAAAATGAGTACCAGTATGTTGAAAATTAACACAAAGGATCCATTTGACTGTGCAAAGACATGAAATGACCATTACCACCCAATGAACCAACCAAATGATAGTAAAAACACAACAAAACAATATATGAACACTGTACATAACCCATATTAAAATATGAGCATGCAGAACAAAACCCAAACCCAAATTCGGGAGAGTAACAAAAAAAGAACCCAGAGGTTTTGGAAGATGGAAATGGATCAGCTGTCAACCACCAAGCACAAGACGGACTGAAATCAGAAAGGGGAAGAACTGAAAAAAATAGACAATGACGGACGGGTTCGGAGGTGTTGGCGGTGGCAGAGTGATGGACACAGTTACACGGGAGGGGGGTGGGGGCATTCCAGATGTTGCCTTACTTCTGCTGGGGGAGTTCCAGAGCGTGGCGGAGGACTTGGACAGTCGCTTGTTTATAACAGAGTCCACGTGTTTGGGCAGGTTGACCGTTGACACAGAGCATCTGCCTAAGAAGCCAAGAGAGCGCCACACAGATGTTCACACATGGTTGAGAGGAAGTGGGCGAACGTCTGTGGCGTCATGTGTTGCGCTCCAATGATGCCTCTACAAACATACACCCACACACTGTATAGGGTGCCACACTTGTAGTGTGAGCAACCCCCATTAAAGTGTGCTGACAGAACACCCCCAAATCCTTCTTGTCGGTTATTGGCTGGAACACTCTTTGTTATGTTTCGTGGTGCAGGTTGGCCAGTTTGCTTGTTGCCTTTTTTGGAGCCTGGGCTGTCTACAGAGACCGCATTTTTTTACAGTGTGTTCAGGGGACAGACAGCTGGCAGCTAGTGAGGAGATGTTTGCTGTATGTGACAAAAAATGTTGTAGCCTGAAAAACATGTCACATCGCTTAGAGCACCTTTAAGACACAGACTGAATTGCCTCCAGTATCGAGTATTGAATACCAAATTTAAATACCTAAGGAGTAAATCTCATCAGTGTCAGTGAGCCAATAAGCATGCAGTATGCTTCTACTAAGATCTAATAATGATTGGCTCTCTACACGCTGTAGAGGCATGCAGGAAAAACTCGACTTCATGCACAGAGACAGAGCTAACGTGTTTTTGTTGTTATATTTTGAGAGGCTTGCCTGCAGTGTGTAAAGGAGCTGCAAAATTAAAAAAAAATAAAGATTTGTACCGTAATGTTGTAATTTCTTTTTGTTAAAATGGATTTTAGAACAATTGGTATGAAAAAACTTTCAGGAATCTGTATCGAATTCATGGTATCAGTACCGGTACCCAACACGTTTTGACAATACCCAGCCCTATAATAACAACCAAACAAGTGATGGAATGAGGCTGCTGGGAAACATGTACTCAAGGTTGATGACGTGAACTGGCACTTCAGAGAAGGGCGAAACATTGAATCCTTGAGACCGTCCATGTGCAATACTTGCATCTATCCCAATTCTATATCCCTTTAATACACTGCAATCAAATGAACACTCTGCTCTTTTCCCAAATGACGTCAGGCATGATTTTGAGAACACTACGGTAATGGAGGTAAAGTATGAAAGCAGTCTAAAGTCTCCATTTAAATAGACAACGAGACAGTGTGCTCTTTTGGATTGTTTTACTAAATAACATCCTGAAGATTCAGCCATTCCACTGCAGCCTGTTTAGGCTTGTTTACTTTTGTCATCTGACAGACGGCAGGCTGCTGAGAGGGGCAGGACGGGAGAGTGTCAATAATTCCCCTGGCATATGGCAGAGGCGATTACATGACATAAGATATAACTTGGGATTCTAAAGATTTAGAGCTTCAAGTCAATAGGATGACAGAAAGGGACGGGAACATCCATCGAGCTGCACTATTAAAACATCATTTCTACAGGATTACCTAGCCTCTGCAGTCACTGCATTATTAGACAACATATTCAATTTTCTGCTAGTCAATAGAACCCTGCTCACTGAAACTGACGCAATACAGCAGCTGAATACATTATGACTTTGTGTGACCGATACAGTCTGGTCGTGATTAAGGGCTAATGACCCTGAAGTAACGTTTAAGAGGCAAACAGCCTGCTAGGACAGAGCTGTTGTAGCCAACACATCAGAAGAAATAGTGTGTCAGGGTGGAGGAGTGTGACAGATGCAGCAAAGGCACATCAGATTCAAATATAACAAAACCTCCAGTGCTGTCCAGATCTGACCGACTGTGCACCTGCCAACATCATATGCCAAGCCCAGCAGAGAGCATAAAACATAGTACACCTAACTAAGCCATCTGCTTTGCTGTTGGGTTTAAAAAAAGATAACACACAAATTATTTTGATACAATCCACCTGAACGAGGTGATAATGTAATCATTTATGGATGATATGCTTTAGATCTACCTAAATGGTACAATTTTCTACTTTGCTTTTTGTGGCCTGTTGGATGGACAACATAAGTAATTTGAAGACAGCGCCTTGAGCTTTGTCTATTGAGATAGACATTTTTTTTTTAAATGTTAAAGACTACATGATTAATTGAAAAAAAAGAGTTATCTTTAAAAGATAAATTAGTGGTGATGTCAGGTCTGCTTTTGATTTCATAGGCAAGTCTATTAAAAATAATTATATAGATATATTTGTATAAATAAATAAAAATATAGTTTTTTAGTTATATTATCATAAATAAAGATCTTCAGTGAAAACAGTGAGCTGCATGACTGCAGCGTGATGCTAAAATAATCTTCCTTTAATGGCAAAAGAGGTTAATGGCACTAAAACTCAAGAGCCAATAATGATGAAAAAAACCTCAACAGATAGAATCTATAGCCAGTTAAAGTCTTACGTTGAACTGATTCCAGATAGCTTCCAAGCACTGCCTCATATTAGCTATATGAGTCAGTTATTCTTTAGTGATTCAAGTAAGTCCGTCTGTTATTATTTTATGAGGATATGCATCCACATTAGATCAGTGTACTTACCTTCTTTCTGACTGGAGTTCTGGCTTAGCGCGCCAGCCCAGGACCATCTTTGTTGGCGGATTTCTGCCCACGTCTTCTTGGTTGACCTGTGAATGGCTGCCTCATAGCGCTCCTGGAAAGGATAAACAGATATCAGTTATTTGAATGTCTAATGCATCAAAGGCAATATGGAGAACTGGGCGCGTCCTTCAGCTGTAAAGCTTGGATTCAAGCACCTAGCCTGGCTTAGGTGTCCTAGCAAAATCCTAAATTCCCCGCATCTGCAGCTGACTCTGTTCATTCCAGTGAGGGAAGTCATAAAATGTCACCTCTGGGTATCAGTGCAGTATGAAAGAAAAACATAGTGGGCATTTTAGGCCTTTATTATACAGGACAGCTGAAGATGTGAAAGGGGAGAGAGAGAGAGAGAGAGAGAGAGAGAGAGAGAGAGAGAGAGAGAGAGATAGGGGGAATGACATGCAGCAAAGGGCCGCAGGTCGGAATCAATACTGCGGCCGCTACGTCACAGACTGAGCCTTAGTACATGGGGGGCATGCTTAAGAAGGTGAGCTATCCAGGCGACGTACTTTATTCTTCTCCAGTTTCTGTTTCTGTCTCTCCTCCAGAGTGGCTCGCCGTTTTTCCGCTTTGGTCCGCTGTTGCTCGAGCTTCCTGCGGCGCTCCTCCAGCTGCTGCTCCCTCAGCTGTCGTGCCTTCTCCTCCTTCTCCAGCCACTGGGTCTTTTTAGCAGCTAAGATGGGGCAGAAAATGTGGTCAACAGAGTAAGACTTTACTTAAAAAGAGCGCTGAACAGAGGAGCTCTCTCTCTCTCTTCCCTGTCCTTTCAGAACACTGTAGGTATATTATTACGCATTCCCTTTGAAAGAGTCTGTATCAGTTTGGACTTAAAAGAGTAGAGTGATATCTGTTGAAAGCCCATTTTGATAGGTTGGGGGTTTTCAAGAACAATCCAGGTTTAAGCTTTCAGAAAATATCCAAAAAGTAAAGTCTATGAGGTTTACTTCTCATCGCAATCCGTCTTTGAAAAAATATGTTGCACTTCACCTCAATCCTACTTTGTGTTTGGAAAATAAATTCAATTACATGACTTTTCCACAGCATACTGCATAAAGCGGAGTTAGACAGCTACAGTACTTCTGAAGTGACACTTTTATACCACACTAATCGCATCAAGCCTCCACGTCAGCTTCAATAAACCACACACTTTGATATGGAAATCGCCTTGTGGTCCCTGAGCCATTCAAAGAGAGCGTAAAGAAGCCTTTTGCAGCTGCCTCTCTGTGTACACAACTCACCATATTTCTTTAAACTACAAAGTAAAACCTCCATGAAGAATCAGCCCCTGCAAAGAGGCAAGGCTGAGCTCTTTAAAGCACTTGATGCAACAAAAGCAACTGGTTGTGGATTTCAGATTATGGTGACGGATCATTGCAGAGATGCCTGAGGCTAGAGGGGTTAAAATGTATTGGGCGTCACACAGTTCGACTTTTATCTGAGAAGGGAACAAAAAGCTGAGTTATACTGAGGCATTGCTTGCCAGTACCTTGCGGCAAAGAAAATATCTGCTGCAATGCGTATCTCAGCTCATCGCAGCACAGTGGCCTCGATTTGAGAGAAGCCACATCTTAAACTTCCAGTGATACGAATATTTAGAGATGGTACTGCAAGTAAAGTGCAGTGGAAACTGCTTCATAATTCACTTCTTGTGCTGTGATGAGAACAAAGGGAGGAGGAAACGGCTTTAACCAGGCAATGCTAAAGACTTGCTGAGATAGATGACTGTTGTTGATATATTCAAACACTTCCACTCTGCTCACATGGGAAACTACAGCACCCACTCTTCACTCTAAGCGAATCAAGTCTGTGACAGTGTGTGACAGTCGCTGATTGACTATTTGAATTATTAAACTAAAAGCGTTTGGTAATGGTTTTCCAGACTATAGGTGCTGGTTGCAGGAAGGACAATGAGCTGGAAGTTGGTTGTGGGTTTGGGGGGGGCTTACGATAATTAGTCTAAATTATCTCAGCTCATGATTTACACAATTCCCTCAGAACGCCATTCATCATCTGTGATTTATGCATCTATACCAGGGTGTTTATGACTAAACACCCTGGAATAAATCCTGAATATCTTACGCTGACATTGCTTTAAAATGCATTCTTCAACTCTTTCCTGACAGTGATTAGCACTGACAAGACTAGCACTATAGTACTATTATAGTAAGACCATTAAATAATTAAAGAGTGCTGCTCTAACCCTGGAACATTAAGTATTTATACCATCCCACCAAAGACAGACAAGGCAGGAGATTAGCTTCTGTACAGCCACAGCTAATTCCATGATGCAAGTCCTTCAAGGCTTCACTTAAATGTAACAAGGAACAAATAAGATACAGGCTAGGATGTTCTTATTGCTCTTATTGCTTTTACTACTAAACTAGTAATACTACTGGTGATGGTTGATTAGCCAAGTCATTCTTGGTCAGGATCTCTTTCAAGCCAATATTTTAAACACAAGCTTTGGCAGGATCCCATCTTATATCCAGTTCTGACTGAGAGTATTAGATCAGTCCCCCATCTGGCATGGCCCGCGGATCACCCAATTAGACTGATCCACACGCTATGAAGTGTGCCAAACTCATCTTACTGCTACCGAACAAACAGTTGGATTAGACAACACGGCATTACTGAATGTACGGATATGATAGTTCAAAGGAATCCGTGCCTGTGAGGAATATACATCATGTTTATGCTTAAGTTACTAAACCATGTATGTAGCTTTGAGAATCCTAAATGAAACTGAGGCCAAGATAGTAATTTTGCTAATTTCTTTAACTCTAAGATAATAAAGAACGAAGACTGTATAATTCACCTTTGAATGAGCATTTCTGTCTATCACTAAGTAGTACCATGCTAGCAACACACCCTGTGAGACTACCATAGCTAAAAAAGAAGAAAATAACAACAAAAGTTGTAAAAATATATCACTATTCCGGTCTGTATCTAAAAAAGTAATTTCAGAACAAGTGTGTGATTTTGAGTTTGCCAATATAAATTTGCAGCCAAGATAAATCTGGCTGCAAGTGACCAAACCTGCAAACCTCCAATTTCTTCAGTAAGATGGTAATCATAGTAGGTTTGCGGCATGTGGTTCAAATGTGTTATCTTTAAATACAAAATCCAAGGAGTTCTGTGGTGTGTGCAGATGGAACGTGTGGATGAACAAAGTTCAAACTCAGGGCATGCTTCATCTTCCTTTATGTGAACTGAGATTAAAACCCTATTGCTTCACAATCAATAATACCATTTTTATTTACAGATACATGATTTGTTATTGATCAATCTATGCCTACATGATTTTTGTGAAAGACACATTGATGATGTCCAGAACAGAAAAAGGTTGCAATTAGTTGACATTTCTACGATAAAGGAAAATAAAACAACCAAGATTTTAAAACAAGGAAAACCACGGGGACTAAATGAATGAAAATGCTGTAGAGCTGGGCAATATGACCAAAACTCAATATTGTAAAAGTGTCTTTTCATGTAGTCTTTACCTTTATAATATACAATTAAAATTAAAATATTGTTCCTTCCATAAGGGCTCCCTGATAACGACAAGTCTGCCATATCTCTTCTAAAAGCTCATATTATAAACAAGCACAACTACTAAAGCATTAGCATTGATGCTTATTAGTTTTGCATTCTAATTTGTTATAAAATAAGAGATGGAATGAAGTAGAGAGGGGGCCAAATCATGTAACTTGTGTTTTTTAATGGGATGATTCTTGGAGCCAAATGGGAAGAGCTTTTAACTAATATCAACATTAGCAAGGTTAGTTTATGAATACTAATGTCTGTATATTGGTACGTTTTTGGTTTATTGCCCAACTCTAGTTAAAGTTACTGGACTTCAGTAAATTGAGACATCCAAATGACAGAATGATTGAAATAGGTTACCACCACCACCACCACCACATACACATAGGTGAGTGGCTTACCTTGTAACATGCTGAGATCTTCTGCAGGAGGGAAGGAGTGAGAGAGAAGACAGAGGCAACTGTCAGTCATGCAAAGCAGTGCACGACCAGCGTGTAGCCAGGTGACAAAGTGGCAGCCGTGTGTTAAACAGAAAATAAGGACTTGGGCCAGGAGATGCAATATCAACTGACACAAAATAAGTACTGCCATGTCAATTGTTATGACGCCCAAGTGAAAGGCACTGAGGACATTTTGCCCCAATTGATCAAACTACATGAAGTCAAGTTTGAATAAAATGTAAACGGTGTCTGTGCTTTCATGACTCAGTACTGTTGCAAACACATTTTAAATAACAGCAAGTCAAGATATATTCATAACACTGCAAAAAGCTGCAAAATTGCCAAAAATATTTTTTTGTCAATGTGATGAATATCTTTAGCTCATTCCAATTGTATTAACATACATTTTTGTGCAGAGGTGAGCTCAAGTGCTAATGTGTCAAACAAGCATACAATAAGCAAACATGTTGACAGCTTATTTCATCATGCATGTAGAAAATGAACGCTGGCTCGTCTTTGGTAGAATGGTGGCTCGGCTTTTGCTGATATTATTCACTTTGGTGCAGAAGCCCAAACTACCCTTTTATCCTCTCTGTGCTACATGTGCATGCCATCTGCAGCCTGGAGCCATCCCAGTAGCAACACAACTGCAAAATGTAAAACAACAACCTCTTTCACCCCAACACTAGGAGGAGCTCTCTTCCTATGTAATGGGCTTGTCCTCCCACGCCTTGTTTCCACTTACCAATATATTTGGCCTTTTCCTCTCTGCGCTCCTTGGCAAGCTTCTGCCTCTCCTCGGACTTCATGATGTCTGGGATAATAAGGGAGAAAGAAGGAAAATAGGGAGAGGATGTGTAAATGAGAGGTGCCATATTGTAAACTTATATCAAGTCCAATCACGCAGCATTTATTTAAGTTAATAGCCTGCATCTTGATATTTCTTTATCTTTCCTTGCTGGTCAAAACTACAGAGCCCCGGAGGGGGGAAAAAGCATGTACTGGGGACAAACACTATACTCAAGATCTCGAGATTGTGACATGGAGGGAGAAAAAAAACGTGAGGAAAAAAAATAAAACAATAAAATAAAATGTGACATGGAGGGGTACGGAAGCCGAGAACGGCCTTTGATTTTTTTTTTCCATGCACCGTTATCTTGTGATAATGACTTATTAATTCGTTATCTCGATATAACAAAGTTTGTTTTCTCAAGATTTTTTTTTTTTTGTTTTCGAGATGTTTTTTTAATGGATTTTTTTTTTGCCTAAGACACCCTTCCATTTAACCCGAGGAATGGGGCTCCATAAGTGGATAGAAATCTGCCGGTTTTTCTCACGTTTTTTTCTTTTTTTTCCCCTCCATGTCACAAACTCGAGATCTTGAGTTTAGTGTTTGTCCCCAGTACATGCTTTTTTTCTTTTTTTCCTCCTCACCTCCAGGGTTCCATACAAAACAAACACAATAGCATGCGATCTGCAACACAATTTAACATCTAAGACGTTTTGGCCTTGTGTCTGAGATTCCTGACATACTTCCATATAAATGAGCAATAAAAAAGATTTTACTAAGAACTCAACTAAAGCTTCTTAGTCATCCTGGCCTTAATTGGAATCATTCCTTAAGGACGTGTTATGCAGAAATAATTCAGTAAATTTCCACAGAGCTACATATCCACTATGGGGTAAAAAGAGCATAGTGTACATCTTGTATTTATTCAGTATATCCAATTTGTATTTTGTTAACAAAGCACTAAAGTCGCCAGTAATATCTTAAGTTTAAATTTCTGTAAATGTGTTGGTATTTGTACAATAACATTTTGTGGCATTGACCATAGCAGTTGTCTTCCTAAACTCCCTCACCCCAAAACTGACCTGAGGCATCAATGATGCACCTGCCCTCTGATAAGCATCAATATATGAGTAAACATTTTGTTCACTGCTGCAAAGTCAGCATGACAGAGGCTTTTAACTTTTAAATATCACCACAAAGAAATGCACGCCACAAGACAATGACAGGAAACTGGCAAGGTCAACATTTCATCACTGATGCTCAACAAAAGCTGAGGCTGATGTGTGCTATATTTTCTGGATCAAGAAAAAAATCTCCATGGAAGCAAATCTTCTCCAAATAAAAGCTGCAGCATGCAGCAGGCTCGCTAAATCTCATATGTGGGTGTATGTTTGACTTTGATATATATTATGACTACAGGGGGCACACACACACACACACACACACACACACACACACACACACACACACACACACACACACACACACACACACACACACACACACACACACACACACTCTCTCTCTGTGACATGTCTGATGTGTACTCACACATACCATTCCTTCCAAATACCCCAGTGGAACCACTCAGCAGAAAAAAAGCCTTGGCCAGGTTAGCTCAGTTGGTAGAGCAGGCGCCCATATATAGAGGTTTACTCCTCGACGCAGCGGCCGCGGGTTCGACTCTGACCTGCGGCCAAGGGGAACAGCAATGCAAGCAAACACTGAACTGTGCCATTTTAAGACTGCATACTTTCGTGATGGAAACTGGTTCTAAAATATTGTCATTGTGACTTTTCAAAGGCACGTTTTTGTTTTAGATTATTTTTTGTGCATTTTAGGCCTTTATTTGTATAGGACAGCTGAACACATGGAAGGGGAGAGAGAGGGGGAATGACATGATGAATGAAAGGGCCGCAGGTCTGAGTCAAACCCGCGGCCGCTGTGTCGAGGAGTAAACCTCTATATATGGGCGTGCGCTCTACCAGGTGACGCAAAAGCATAAAAGGTTACAGCTTTTCAATATTCTAGACTAGACCAAATTAATTGATTAATTAAAAAAACAATGGGATAAATTGATAATGAATCTAATCTTCAGTTGCAGTCATATTTAACACAAAGCAAATTAAGTCATATTTTCACATTACTGAGTAATAAATGTATTTCATAATAATAATCCTGAAATTCTGACTGCAATCCTGCAGCGTATCACTTCAGTTTCCCCATATACGTATACAGTATCTTATAACCTATTATAACTTATTTCTGCAGCCCACAAAAATAAATGAGGTTAAAATGTGCATTGATCAAAACAGCTACCATGTGAAACCATATGTTCATTTGTAGTATGGCTACTAATTGGTTTTCTGATTAAAACGACATTTGAATGATCCGTTATCGAATCATAAAATCCTGAGATTGATCTTTTAAGAGGCTCCGTTTTAAAGCTAGAGTGAAGATATTGGGTATCATATGAAACTAGACGATCTAAGGAATCCATGTCATGCTAAATAATGCTCCAAAGTTAGGCTATATTTTGGCAGGGAAGAGGAAAAAACTCCCATGGCCATTTTCACAGATATATGGCTTTAGGTCTCTTTCTGCATCACACCCTCTGCGCTAAAGAAAGCACTTTCACATTTTTTTCCGTATCTTTGTAACTGCTTTGGGGTCAGTTCTTAACAACATTAATATTTTTATTAATGCACCAGGTTAGAGGGTTCCTTGTACAATTTACAGCATTAGTTCTCTGAGAATCTCTTTCATATCCAAGCAACATTTGTATTGTAACTGAAATATCCCTAATCGAATCGATATAGAATCTAATCAAATCGAATCAGGACCCTGTGTATAGGAATCAAATTGATTCTGGAAATCAACCGCGATACCCAGCCCTAATTTGTTTTGTAGTGTACTACCACAAATAACCCATCCACCACTGGGAAATACTGGCACAGGCTGCAGTCTTGATCTTTCTCGAGTCTGATCATCCCTCTCAACCTTCACAGACAGATGTTTAACATCAAACACAAAGGAACTCATCCTTCAGCAATGTCTAATAAGAGGAGGCATGAATCACAAATACGAAAACAATCTGCCATGCAGCCTCCCCTAAGAACAACCTCTGACCTACTTTGATATTTATAGGACTATGGCCCATGTGCACGGTGCCGCTTGGTGTGATGTGCTCCTGTTTGCAACTTACCACCGTGTTAATCATAACGTCACATGGACAAAGCTTTCGAGACAAAGACAGACTGGCCCAGAAAATACTGCGAGGTGCAGTGTTCTGGGCTCCAGACTGTGCACACACTCAGAATGTCAGCTCTGTGTTATTCTGTTCGCCTCTAAATTGGAGTACAAAAGGAGCAATGCAGGGTATACTGCATAGTGGGACATGCAACCCTCACTGTGCGAATTCAATAGACACCTAAGAAACAAGAAATAATGTATTTACAGACAGATTTCTTTCACTTTTTGCTTAGGCAAAATCTGACTCAATACACTCAATCAATGTGACAAAATATAACTGGAGCAGACCATTACCAGAAGCAGCAGCTCCCAACTGAACTACAAGCCTCACCATTTCATTTTACTAATTAAGGGGCCACCGAGTGCTTTTCATCTTTATACCCCTCTGGGTGGTGCAAAACCTCACAAGTAATGAGCTTAGAACCAGCGGAAAAGGAACTTGGAAGGACAAAAAGGGAAGTGTGGCTCATTTTTGGAATCAGCAGACTAAGGACTCAACTGCATCTTTCTCTAAAATAGACCAGACTTGGCAAATAAACCTAGAATATCATAAAAGTCTTTATATAACTGACATGGCTAAGGTCATAACAAAATATCCAAACTGGATGTATTGTTATAGATTTGGGAGCAGTTTGGGGCATTGGGGGGTTCATCCCCGTCACCTCACGCTAAGGGAATAAAGATCATGACCACAGTGAATGGATTAATGGATAAAGAATAAAGGGGAGAGAGAAAAGAGGCTTACACTCCAAAAACCATCAAACATGTTCCTTAAAGTTTGCATGTGCTGTTAACCAGTGGCTGCAATGACTTCAAGTGGTGGCATTGTGGAAGTGGCTATGGTGCAATCGCCAGGTCAAAGTAAATGCCCTCTTGGCATCGCTCACTGATATGGAATTCCTATTCCGGTTCCCTTTGCCCATTTTTCATTATGGATCAGTGCATGGCAGTGATCGGCATTAGCCATTCACTTACCAAGAAAGCTCATTTGTCCATACTTTACTGTGATTGTTTTCCTTACTAATTTAATTCTGCACAAAATCTTTGAGCCCAAAGCTGAACTGTCCTCACATAGCAGCTTCTGTTCCATGCTTGTTCCAACAACTGCAGCAGCTCTATTGGATTTAGTTCCACGTCTGAAAGCATGTGGTCACTATTGCTCAGATACTGAAGCATTACCTTGCCTCAACAGAGCTGACCTAACTCCAGAAGACTGCAGATGTAGTTATAAGAGCACTGCATCGTGTCTGGGCAAATTTAACTGCCATTATAAGTTTAACCTTTAAGCAACTGAACTCTATACAAGTAACATGAGTACATTACAGGAGAAGTTTCTAATTACCTTTACCACTTTTTAACCTGGGGACAGGTGATGCAGGTGAGCCAGGTGATCGAGGGATGACGTCAGATTTTGTGGGGGTAGTCAACCTCCGGTCTGTTTCTTTCTTTGCTGGAGACTCCATTCTCTCGGTGGTGTCTGTCTTCAGGGGGCTACTCTCCCCTACCGGGTCAGGCCTTGTAGAGTTTGGGTTCAGAGCTGATTGGGGAGCTGGTCGAAGAGAAAGACACAGTAAAACAACAAGTGAGTGAAATAAGGTAGGGCAAGCACAGAGATGGAACTCAACCAGTTGGTCTTCATTCCTTTCACTACTGGGCCTAAGAAGTAGTTTAGTGTGGATGACATAACTTACAAACGTCCTCAAGAGCTGCATGTATCAAGTGTGAGGGGTGGAGTCCATGTTATTTTTGGGGGGGATTGTTCAATTTGATAACTCACATATCAACACTGTAACATGAAAATAACAACACCTCCAACAAAACAATCTAAGCTCCTCTGTTTCTGTACAATGTTTCTTTCAGTTCAGCAACATCTGCTGCAGAGATTACACCAATTGCTCAGAAGCACAAGACAATAGGTCTTAGGTCTGCTCAACAAACTCAACGCCTAATACCATTTTCTACCCAGCGCAACTGATTCATCAACCAAACAGCCTGACTACCTGGTAGAACAAAAACACAGTAATTGCTTTTTGGCATCCTAAAAATTCTATTGAGGTGAAATGAATTGCTTAGGAAAACAGAATAAGAGTGATCATCTTCCAAGAAGTAGTCAAACTTCTCTTTGATAAAAACTACTTGATAATAGTCAAGCCCATCAGTACTCTCTGAGATTTTAAAGGTTTTTTAATAAAAGAATAGCTGGGCCAATTTTTTTGGGACAGCAGCTTCACTCACAGCACGATGACTCACATTTGGCACGCTGCTGAACTTGAATCTCCTACTCAAACATTAGTTTGCCCAGGCTTTGACAGCCAAACAAAGACCCTCATGGGAGGGACTCTTGGCTTTGTCCACTCAGCACTGTACCCCTGCGCTCCCTGTGGAACCATGTTGGAGCACAGTTCCTTCTGCATAGTCTCTGAAGGTAAACACTGGGGTAACATGCTGTAAATTATTCAGACTTGGGCTAAAAAAAAAACACAGACCGTAGGGGGCTGTCACACTGGCACAGTGAATGCACTGAAGATTTACTCTACAAATGCTGTGCTATTCAACAGTTTGCATAGAAGAGCACCAATGAGCAGCAAGACCAATGCCATGCGACTTAAAAGAGAAATGATTATAGCTTTCTATACAGTATGCGACTGTATAGTGTTAAGCCATAAACATCTCCTTCGAAAACAAGCTGCCTTGTGTGTAAAACTCTGATTATTATTAAACCTAAGAGGCACAAAGCTGGACAAAGGTCTGCATGAATAGCTAAGGCCAAATAACTTCTCACTACTGCAACAACCATGCTTAGTAGCATTCAGTGAGATATCAGACCTCATGGCAAAGATTGTCTGTGCTCAGCTAGGCACACAGAAAAGCTATGTCATCAGTCTTGGAAATGGAGGCAGCTACTGATGACCCTGAGTTGGATGAAGCTCGATGACCAGAGAGAACGGCAGTATGAGTCTATGAACGAGTTCAGCTGGGACACAAGACATTGTGTTTCCCCTTGCCTAAGCATGCCACTATTAACCAAGCATTCTTCGGGCAGTGATGTGCTCTGACATAGAGGGGCCATTGTTGTGGTCTCTTCATAGCAACGGGACAGCGGCCAAAACACTGCAATGACAGTGGGAGGGGAAGGAGGGGGAATGGTAGTAAAATAAAATGAAAGTAGAAGAGGTGCAATTTTGGAACAAAGTGCAACTTCGTGGGGGAAAAGACAGAGCAGGAGCCAAACAATGTATTCAGAGATTAAATATTAAATTTAAATAGTTTACAATAGGAAACAAAAATCCAATGCCATATAACAAACATAGCACCCACGGCTTGAGACCAACTTTTTTCAAACCTGACTAAATCCAGTAAAACTGCCAGCTCTTGGCTTTCCTTCCCCATTCATCCATGTTACTGCATTTAGGCTAAATCCTGTTAATAAATATCTGATTTAATATCTGCATTTATCAACCAAATCCCTAGAACATTGCGATGCTATAGGCGTACCATTGCGACTGCTCATGTGATGAATCATACAACCCTTGTCTCTGAATTTATCATCTTACAGATCCCTAAGGGCAGATTTGACAACTAGGCAACCAAAGGTGATTGGAGCAAGTGCAGTTCTGACAGCCAGGTATTGTGTTGTATGTTGCCTCACATCCTGTGAAAGTTCCCCATACACCTGAGAACTGGAGCCACAAAGAATTGGCTGGCTGACAGCAACGTCGGCCACTGGTTAGACAATCACTGTGATCTATACTGTCAATGATGTTGGTGGCACTGACAATGAATACTAATGAAACCTGAAGCTCTCTGGAGGAAAATGGGATGGGAGCTGAGGGAGAGGATTGCTGCTGCGTAGCAAGGGACTGAAACAAGGGCTGATTGATGTAGCACTGACTGGAGAACAGAGTGCACGATAGAAGACAGAAAGTTAATGAGGAAAGAATCGTAGAATGTAAGAAAGGGGTTTCAACTATTGTTGCGACAAACGACTATTTTCATTATTGAATAATCTGCTGAAGGTTTATTTGATCAGTTCATTGTTTAGTCTTTCAACTGAAAAAAGTGTAAATGCCCATTATAAGTTTTCAGAGCCCAAGTGACTTTTTCAAATTGCTTTATATCCGACATATAGTCCAACATAGCACTTCACAATGAGGAACATATCTAATTGCGATTATCTTGACTGATATTGCGATACGATTCACGATATTGGAGGGAATGTTAGTTTTTGTATCATTATTATAATTTTCATTGAAAAATATTAACATTAAAATGATCATAGTGTGATTTTTGCGAGGATCTGTACCAAAGAAAGATGTTTTCTATAGTCTGTAGGATACGATTTGTAGGCTGGGAGGTTTCTGAAGCACCACAATACTTCATTCAGAATGCTTTGACGCATATTTTGCCTTTAACAAATATGGGGACTTTTGCCTGTCCTGGGCTAACATAGTGGTTGGTACAACTGTATTTAAAAATGATCTACACAGTGACCCCTTACAGCAAACAAGATTGGGACATAATCATGTGGGGCTTCGAGGAAAATGCTTAAGTAATATTTGCACAGATGTAATGAATGCAATGACAAAATCTGTTCAGCAATCCATGAACTCTGTTCGGCTAGTTGTCACAGTCATAAGAAAAAAGCCAAGACAATAAAATTACCAGATTTTTATGTAACAGAGCGGTCTCATGTGGTGTGTTTAAGTGTGGAATCATTGCAGAAATGGGAATATCAGCCTAATTATATTACTATATTTATACAACCCATACAACACAGGGGGTCTATCAATGGAACACTTGTGTATCACCTGCTTACCATAGCAGCGGCACTGCGCCCAGGGGACAACTTCAGCCAAAAGCCATCAGACCACCCTCTTGTGACATCATTTACATTATTCATAATCATAAATCAATGCACACCGACTTCCTCTGAGACACTCGAGTCTCCATCAAGCCTGAACATGGAAAAACACTTTGGTGGAGCTTCAGACAGCTGCGCAGTGCATGTACTCTCAAAATTAGAAAAGCTAAAGCTGATTATTTTATTTCTCAAACCACTCATAACCTCAATAACCTGTCAAAATTTTGGAAAACTATCAAATCATTAACAGAAAACAGTAAAGGCCTAGAGCTACCCTCAAGCATTGTGATGGACTCTCAAAAGGTCACTGACAATTAATTTCCGTTTTGATTCCAAAGTTAACATGAAGAGGTCACAACGAAGTGTGGCGTGGGACCATTTTGATTTAAAAAACGACTTAGTTCACTGCAAACACTGCGACACCGCGTGTAAGTACAACACGGCCACGACACAAATGATGTACCACTTAAACAAAGTGCACCCGACCCTGGTTAACGTCGGTGGCGGTGCGTCCTGCTCTCAGTCTCAACCTATCATCAACTCGGCGTTAGCACGGAGGAGCTGCGATGCACAACGAGCAGAGAAAAGTACCCAAGGGATCTGCACATTCATTGAGATGGATATTGGAACCAGCATGTCACATTCCATCACGACGTACCATCACCAGCCTGGTAGAAACTCACTACAAAGAACGGAATAAGATTCCCCGGCCCGGGCTGGCCAAGTTAGCGCGGAGGTACCGGTGCATCCCGGCCGGCGGGTGTTTTCGGCAGCTGGACTGACGGTCAGTCAGATCTAAGTATTATTATGTTTTTGGTTAAGTTATTATTTAACGTGATTCTTTTTATTTATTATTTTGGAACAAATGAGGGTCTCTGTTTAAGAAGGCCGGCTCGCAGCAGCAGGTTCCGCTGCTTCAGAGCACCGCAGCACATATATCTTCAAGTTTAGCCTAACCTCCAGTTTAACTGTCACAAGTTGTTATTCTTGTAATTAAGATCTCATCAAGGAAAAACACGCTGTATTTTTGTATTTTCATTGCGTTTTTAATTTATAAAAAGTTAAATAAATAATGAATTTTAATATAAAAATATGAATGATTAATCAATAATTGATCATTAATTCTCCCGACGATCGACGAAGAAAATTTAATCGAATGACCATCCCTAGTTAGAACTGAGCTGGGGAAACAGGCGTTTAAGTTTGCTGCTCCTTCTACATGGAACAAGTTACAGAAATCCATGAAACTTACTGAACTAGTCTCATTGGTCGCTTTTAAGAGGATGTTGTTTGACTTGGAGGCAGCCACATCTGGCTGTAGATGTTTTACCTGACGTGTTTAGCATTCTGGTCAACTTTGAGGGATTTGCTGTTTCTCTTGTTTTATGTTATTAGTGTTTTTTGTGTATTTGCATTTACTGTATGTGTGGTTGTACTGCTGCCTGCCTTGGCCAGGACACTCTTGAAAATGAGATTTTTAATCTCAATGAGTCTCTTCCTGGTTAAATAAAAAAAATAAAAAAAATAAAAATTGTTGGAAGAAAAGGGGGAAAAAATCCTCAGGACTATCATTTGGTCAATGCTTCAAAAGCTTGATATCATGTCAGGCATGTTGAAGGATTTGATGTGCACCACCAGGTTGCGGGCGGCGGTGGTTCAGGTAAACTACTCTTTGCATTATTAGCATAATCTCTTACTAATCTTGTGGTAAGTAAATCAATCTCTAGAACACCTAAAAGCAGTGATGTCATCATGGCATGGTTGCTTTGTTTTAGTCTCCTACTGAATATCATAATAGGTATTCAACAGCTATGAGACCCTAAAGTGGGTCAGAGGCTGTTCAGGGATCTTCAGCATGCTGTGTGTGACCATTGGTTGAACACCACACCGTCCCCTTGCACCACGGCTCAGCTGTCCCCATAATGTCTCCCTATGGGGCCTCTCTAGCTGCAGGTGTCAAACAAAGCCTGAGGCTCACAGCGGAGTCCATTTACATGCAAAAGTGATACAATGGAATAAGATATTTGTTAAAGTCAGCAGAAACAGTAAAGGAACCCCTGCTGAAGTGGGTGTATGCATGCATGCACGAGCACAGTGTGGGAGCAGAATGGCAGGTTGAGAAGCAGCAGGTATTCAGTGCCATTTCCCAGTTTGAAGCAATTTCAAATGTTGATTTTAGAAAAAAGCAGCACAGGCTCTGCGAAGCTCATTGTACATTCACTCCCAGTGCAAGCATAAAAGGGATACTTTACAGTTTGGCTGATGACATTATAAGTAAAGAGCCACGTTAAAAACTGGGACAACTGGTAATTCTGCCACACAAAATGTGATTTAGCAGAAATCCAATTTCACAGCATATTATTTTGTTAGAGCAGGTTATAAATACCCACACTGCTGCCCCAGTGCCACTTAAATAGACTTAGATAGTCACCTCCAAAGCTGAAGGCCACAAGAGCCTTACCAGTTTAATTATTTTAATAACAACAGAGTATGAATATTTATGTCCAGGCAATAGGAATCCCATTAAAAATAGCACATAAGAAAGCAGAGCCACGAGAGGATAGGTCCTTGGAACAGCATGTGCCACATCATACAGCTATAGGGTTATAGGATCTATATCTATATCTCTACACATCTATACACACAGGGTTCAGACAATATACCACACTGCTATTTTTCAACCTGTTCATCAACCTTACAAGGGGACCTGTGAATCAGGGTAAGAAAAGCTTGTTTCTGCCACAGCACAGCAAAACACATGACTTACTGTATGACAGAATCAGCAAACTATGTCAGCACATTCTTAGGACAGTGTTTGCTCATTAACAGCTTAGGGAGGATACTTTTGGTTGAGACAAGCTGTAAAAAGCAATATCATTGTGAAACTGTTCGATACAAAAACAAGCACACATTTCCAGTAAATACAAAGAAGTAAGCTTTAAAATGACCTTACATGATAGTGATCAGTCATAATGAATACATCTACAACTCACAACTGCTGCTTATTCCAAATGCAACATCCAGAGCACTGCCAATGTCTCGCCAAGATACTGAGCAGAGTAAGAATATAGGGCAAGACATGGAATATTTATGAAGCTAAGAGCTTCACTCTTAAGGCTTCTGCGTCGAATCAATGGCGTATCCCCGCAGACCCCTTTGCGTATCCCCCTCCGAGACTTTGCGTCGAGGCGGCGCAGACCGCGAGGACTGTGATTGTTCAACTCGTCCTGTGTCGTGTGTTGATAGTTGGTGTTTCAAGCAGCCTATTGCGGGGAGTAGCAACATGCTAGTTCACTGACATAAGCTTTGCAAATAAACTCAGACATATTTTGGTTACACTGACGGGGTTATCCGTTTGTAAAGTGTCTATATGTCAGTAATGTTTTGAAATTAGCACTTCACCAGCAAGCAGTACTTTGTGGGCAGTTGTGCTAAAGTTTGCTTGCTAACATAACATAAACTGGCTGGTAGACACCTCGCAAATAACCTCAGACTTATCACCCCCCTAGCGTTATGGCAGTGAAATGCACCGCGATGCAAAGCAACCCTGACGCAGAACTCCGAAAGGGTCACGACGCCGTGGAGTTGACGCAGAAGCATAAAAGCCTTTAAGCACAACCTTCTCGGTCTCCTGCCAAACAAGAAGAGACTAGAGGTGAACGAACTCAGACCACCAACAGGGACAAATAAAGGTATTTAATAAAACGATACAGAAACGTTGCATAATCTAAATAAGTCTAATCTTACAAAAAAAAGCTCTGTAAACAAGGTGGATGTGCACCACATTCTCATGAAAAATGGAAATGAGGCAAACAAAAGGCGAGGAAGCAGGATTGAGATCCAGAGTGTGAAATCAAAAGACTGGAAAGGGAAAGGGCGGCAACCTGTAAAAAAGAAAAGAGGAACTCGGGAAACACACAGAGAATGGATCTGCATCTCATTTGGGATGGGCCAGGGGACTAATGAACTACCTCATCGCTTACCCCCCTAACCCATCGCCCCTTCACCCTGTTGTGTCCCTCCTGCACCGAATAGGGTGATGTAAGAGGGCAAGGGGGCCCAGACACACAGGAAGCGCAGTGTAAACAACAAGCACTGACTTCATGCCAAACCAGGCCCTGCCTGTGTGTGTTTAGAGACCAAAGTTTTCATTAGATGTGCTTACAACTGAGGACTACAATTTTAAAGGGGAAGTGAAGTGAGCTAAACATCACTAAATTCTGCACACAAACTGCAGTCGAATACCACCTGGCTTATTTTAACTAGGGCTGCAATAAATGATCTTTTGATTGTTGATTATTCTAATGATTGTTTTAATTAAATCTTTTAGCGTAAAACAAATGTCAACAAAATGTCAATGATATGAAAAAGCTGGAAATCCTCACATTTGAGAGGCTGGGACCAAATAGGTTTTGGTATTTTGTCTGATTAACAACTTTAAAGGTGCTCCAAGCGATGTGACGCATTTTTTAGGCTACAACATGTTTTGTCACATACAGCAAACATCTCCTCACTATCCGCGAGCTATCTGTCCCCTAAACACACCGTAAAAAAATGCGGTCTCTGTAGACAGCCCAGGCTCCACTAACACCAACAAAAACAAACTGGCCAACCTGCACCACGAAACATAACATGTTCCAGCCAATAACCGACAAGAAGGATTTGGGGATGGGGGGTTAGTGCGCGGAAGGGAGGGGGAGGGGATGGGATGAGGAGGGACGAGCTAGCCTCGTTTTGTTTGACAATACTTCGAATGTCAACAAGAAGTGACCTCACCCAACATCGCTTAGAGCACCTTTAACGTTAAACCTTTTATGTTTAATCGCTAATTAAAATCCTTGATTGATTTTGTTGATTGTCACGATACAACTGAATCAAACACGGACTGCAACAAATAACATTTTTTTATTATAGATCGATCTGTCTACTTATTTACCATACTTAATTAATCAATCATTATTTTTTAGGAAATTATTTTCCAGAGCTGATTATGATAATCTTCAAACCAGTCAAAGATATCCGAGTCTCTGATATCTGAGTCAGACTGATGAACCCACTCATCAGGCAACAGCTGATGTCTGTCTTAATAATGTCAAAAGTGGTTCTGCATACCAACCAACAGAGTAGAAGACACTTTAAAGGACTGCATTCCTTCACTGCATGCCGATCGGCTAGTGAATACTGATGTCTCTGTCAGTGACTGCACCAGCTTTCATCCCATCACCTGGCCCAGGCTGAGAACAATGCCTTGCATTTAGCTGCTGCTGCTCTCTCCTGCACCGGCGTATGTGCCGAAGCCACCGCGCTGATGAAAGGCTCCGCTTATTTGGCCTCGCAGCAGCTCCCTGGGGACCTTGCATCTGCTGCTGCCACCAACATGCTCCAACATAAAGGGATAAGTAACCTAGACAGTCTGACCAGTGGGGGGGAAAGAGTGTCAAAAAACTGCCGAACTCAAGCCTTTCTCAATGACATCAGAGGATGAGGAGGGATGTCTGACTGGTCCGCAAAAGCTGCCATTCAAAACTGGAGGCAGAGTATCGGCATGCCAGCCAGTCACTCCTGGCAACCGGCTCTATGTCCCCTTTGGGGGTTGGGAATTGACAGAGTGATCTAATTCTCAATGACAGGGGTTTTCTGGTCCCCTGTCACCATCAAGGACCAATATTAGTCTGAATAGGACTATGTAATATGTATGTATATGTAAACCATTTAAGTTTAATCTTTTGCAATTTAGTGTGTCCCTCAAAATATGCCAAAATGATCCTTCTCTGCATCCCTGGGATAAATCAATAGATACAGGTAACTGGTGACATGTTGAAAGAGCTGTGTGTCCCTGTCTGAGGTAGCTCACAGAGCCGTTGTTTGTCGTTTTGTTCCAATATGGTTATTTTCATAAACATTACCTAAAGCAAAAATCAGGCCCAGGCAGTAATCTTGTGCCTGTTCAACATACAATTACACCCAACAGTTATCATTAACTGGATTTTTGTCTCCCCACACAAAAACCCGGAACTTTTTTTTGCTGGCAACAAGGTCCCATCAGGGGTTTCATAATCACAAGTAACAATGACGATGCCAAATGTTCACTCCCACACTCTCAGCCACGAGGTTCAAATACATCGCCAAAACCATGAAACTGCAATGACTTTAACATTTCCTAGAAAGCAGAGACAAGAACAAAAATAATTGATGAAAAACGGGTCAAACAATGGCTCCAACATACATGTGATACAATGGCCAAGGAATGTGTAGGGAGATCAAGATGTGTTTACAGGGCAAGGAGCATGTCCAATCCAATCCAATCCAACTTTATTTATATAGCACATTTTAACAAACACAAGGTTTCCAAAGTGCTTCACAAAAAGAACCATCAACCTGCCCGTACACAACATGGCATGTCCTTTAGCTGGTCTAATATTAGCTGATAGGTCTGGTGACTGGAACTTTCAGATGACCAGAGAGAACAGAGCAGCCCGTCTGGGATATTTTCAGACTTGTTGGAGGTGGAAGGAATAACCAACACAGTCCAAATCAAGACTTCCCTCCCCTTGTACTTCCTCTAGTGCCCCAGGGAGAAGGGCAGTACAGCTGACTGATAATAAATTTAGGGCCAAAACACACTTCTTCCTGTATGCCACAATCGAGGAGATGCCTTCCAAATAGCACATGTGTACATTGCATGGGCTTCTCATGCTTTTAAAGAGAAGGGGTATGTAGTAAGAAATGTTTCTTTGGCATTCAATCACTTTCTTACTACCCAGCTGCTGCAGCTGTGCAGCATCTTGGAACAAACTTAGGCCTAGATTCTAGCCTGTTTATTTTTTTATTGTTGTCTTATACTGTATTTTTTATATTGCATGGTTTTAATGCAATATGTAAAGCACATTCAATTGTCTTTGTGCACTGAGTGTGCTAAATAAGCTTGTCTTGCCTTTCCATGGTCCAATAATTTGGTTTCTGGTTTCATTCCGTTATGGTGCAGTCAATTTATTGGTCATAAATGCTGTCTGTCTTTGAAGCAACCTGCCCATTTTAATTATTAAATATTTCATCATTGGGAAATATGCTCATTCGCTTGCTTGCTGAGTTATATGAGAAGCCAGATAGCTTAGCTTGGCATAAAGACTGGAAACAGGCAGTAACAGCTAGCTTGGCTCTGTCTAAAGGTAACGGAATCTGCCAACCAGCACCTCTAAAGCTCACTAACACCTTGTATCTTACCGGTATATCAGTATAAAAAACAAAGTGTCCCAAAATATCCCACTATTCTTTTAATCACACTCATGCAGTTTGAACTGGGTAGTTAATACATTTTGTACCAAACAATTCTCCTGTATACTAGTTTTTAACACACCTACAGGTCGCATAATAATGCTGTGCTCTGCTTCCAACTCTAAGTCATTTGGTTCAAAGTAATCACAGGTGGTCCTTGACAAGTCATAGCTCTTTGAATGATCAACTGTATTATATATCAAATGGTCTCAAGGTAAAGACCAAAGGAGCTGAAGAGATGAAGACAGGTCATACATCATAAAGTTGTTAAGCCAGACACATTCTTGGGGCAAAATGTGAAGTTACAAGGGTCTTTGGCCCATTTTAGAGGCTTGTCTATCAAAACGGTAGCCCCCAGTCATTTTAAATGTGACTAATAACACGCATATTGGGCTATGGAAAGTGAGTGAATGACTATATTCATCATCAAAATGCACAAGGCATAGAAAAGATGAGCTTGTAGCAGTTAATTGTCAATTATCACCATTTGTAATGTTATTATTTAGGGCCACTGCGGTAAGGACTGAGCCTTAGTATATGGGACGCACACTCAACCAGGTGAGCTACCAGGGCACCCCACAGGGCAAGACCACGCAAATATTCTTTGTTGTATTTGAGCTACCTTGCATTTTTGTTGGTTAAAAGGTGGTTCAAGGGTAGGCAAGTTCAGCTCTAATCCTACCTTAATCCACTGTATTTGTGTTTTTTCCTAATAGAGGATGGGGATAGGAGGTCCACAATTAAAAGACCTCACACACATTATTTCAAAAGGTTGTGTCTGTTGTCAACATTCACAAAAACAAACATGAACTGTGCCTGCATGCACATATTGACCGCTTTCAGTAGCCATTTCCTGGTAGAATACTGCAGAGGCTAAGAGTCTGCACACTGTTGGTTAATGGGAAGGCTTTCTACATCAGTTGCCTTTTCAGAGTGCTGTTAGAGGTCTACCTCTATTACCTCATGAGAGGTCAGTGTCTGGGCGGTGCAATTTACACCATCTGGGCGCTACAGAGTGGACTGACACTGACGTGATGCCTCCTTTATGTGGGGAGTTTAAATCTGGATAAAGCAGTTCAATCAAGTTTTTTTCACATTACAGCATGTCTTGCATTCTGTGACTGTCTTTATAGCTTTAGTCTTTCTCATTTGGATTTTCTTATTTCTTGGGACCGGACTATCTGGCACTAAGTCGAAAGTATGATTCTGCTGTGATTTTTGTACACAGACACAAACATGTACATATGAAAGCTTGCAAATACATGGATAATCCATTAAGATAGAATGGCATTGTTAGCACTGGGGTCATGTGAGCATTCTTGCATATTAAGAGCCACCTTCCTTGAGTATTTAAGACAGTGATGTGATTTGTTTGACTCCGTACTCCAACTTTTTGATTTTAAATGAAACAGTGACTATGCAGTTTAAGTGCCAACTTCCAGCTTGAAACTGAAAGGGTTTACATCCATACTGGGTGGCCAGTATATCAATTGCAGCCATAACACTGTCATGCTGGGCTGTTCAGAATGCAGGGACTATATCTATAAAAAAAAAAAAAAAATAGAGTATGATTACAACGCTCTTCAAACTAATACGATGTGAACACCTCAAGCACCCTAAAGCTGCAACTCGGCTCTTCGACCCCAGTAAGTGTTTCATTTTAAATCTAATAAGCTGGAGTACAGAGGAGCCAAAACAACTGCAAAAACTGCACTCTAGTTTCAAAAGCAGACCTCAACGCCACAGTACTGGCATGACTTCAGTCAGTTCTTTGTGACTCAGATGTTTTGTTCTTTTCCTTTCTCCCTCCAAACTTCATTGGGACAGGGCTGTGTACCTTCTATAAAATGTGCAGAATGTGGGCTGTCAACATATCTGAACATGTAGGAACTGGGAAGCCCCCAGTCTCCTACACTAACAACACTGCCTGAGGTAACTTTAGAGGAATAATCAATGGATCTATACACCAAAAGAAAGGTTCTATCTTGTTAAAAGAGTGTGGTAAAGAATTATGATAATCAGTTTGCTACTTTAATCCTTTTAGCCATACATGCCTGAAAAATGCCATTTGATTGACAAAGTAATCAGTGATTGCAGCCACATACACTAAATTAAATGGATTATGTAGGATGGAGCCCACCCATAGGGTGGTCCTCTTTGTGTGCACCACCCAGTAATATAAATGAGATTAAAAACAGCAGACACCGCAAGATAAATGTAATGGGTGCCATTACTTTCTCCCTCTGAAATAGAAAAATTCAATATTTAAATTCAGTGCATAAATGACTTGAAGCTTCAAATTTCCTAGCCCAAAGATCAGTTCAAGTCAAAAGAGATACTGACATAACCAGGCATGTTGCTTGACCTATACAGTAAGACTATAGAGTTACAGTAGTGTGCAACATTATTGCATTCCCAAAAATACATGGATGTAAATTACTCTGCTCATAATCACAAAGATTCAATCATGACTTGTTCTACACGATGAAAGATATATCTTTAGTTGATTCAATTCAAACATAAGTGGTTTAATACGTGGCTAACCTGTCCGAGTCAAATATATCTCCAGCAAAACATGAAAACATCTCATTATAACAGACACTCACCACTGCATTGCTCACAACTAATCCTGAGCAAAAACAATGTTGGTTAGTGCGGTTATCAGGCTCCATTATTAGGCAGTGAATCTAGAAGGGCACATGGGACGCTGCCCACTGTTAATTTACAAAGACGTTAAAAAGCAAGTCCTTTCTCCAAAAATGGGAGGCTCTCGCACGTATCCCCTGATTACATAACATCTCCTGCGGCTGAAGATGTGTAGCTGACTGATCCTGTTCATTACAGTACAGGCTTGACAGCCAAAGCTGGTGGATTCTCCCATATTACACAACAGACAATGACTACACTATGATCTGTTTCCCTGTCAGCCTTGCTGATGCTATCTATCCTCAATATGGCTATGGTGAAGCACCTTGTCGTTTTTGCTTAAAACAAAGTTTGCATAATGGCTCATTAACTATTTAAAGCATCACCTCAGTCTCTTCTACACTATACAACCTACATCCTGCTCCTCCTGTGGGAAGTTCAGAGGAATGAGCATTGTAATTCCCCTAGGGTGTTTCTGTGAATAAGCTAGAAAAGGCAAATCTTAAAAAAAGGAAAATAACATTTTCTATTCATCTCAGTTGGTCACAGCTTAGCTGTTCAGGTACGGTGATTAGAGAGGACGACCAAAAAGAGCTGACTGTTAAAGAGTGGCAGAATGGAGAGCACAGAGAGAAGAAAGCCTGCATAAAGAAAAGAGGGATTAGAAGATCTTCTCCATACGTCCTGACAGCAGATTTTCACAATGCTGGCTAGGCTTTCAACAGCTCCAGTCCAAGGGCTAGTTGGCAAGCGGGACAAATCAAGTGAGATTGCTTTAGTGCCTGTATTTCAACAAAGGGAGAAGACTTTTCCAACTGTCCTACTGCTTCCAGGTGTTGTTTAGGCCTACATATCTTGATCACAGATGTTTTACATGGGCACAACACATTCTTGAGAGCCGATTTGGCAAGAAAACATGTCTTTTATCAATTTTTTTTTATTGATGAACATACTCTTCCTTCCTCTTTGTGAAAGAGCGGTATCATAAAAAGGTAAACATCTTCCTGAAGAGCAAGATTATGAGATTGATTCAGAACTTCATTCTTATCTGATACAGCTGTACATATATGAAAAACACATGATCACAGAGTGAGCTGGAAGCAAATGTCGAACTTTGAGCTGGGGGTATGCACAAGGAGTGTTGGAGCTCTGATGATCACTGATCCTTCTCAGTAAGCATGGGAAGCATAACAGTCTGGCTGACATACTGTACACATCAGATGAAGCAAGAGGCCTGATGTAAGGGCTTCTGCCATGACTCATATCACATTTGATGACAGCCCCTCCCTACTATATGGTCATACATACATTATGTTATTGAGAACATGGCTGTTTAAAGACACTCCAGTCTACTGGTCAAGATTCCCACAAACAGGGTGGAGCGCATCTCTCCTCCTGCTTGATGCAGAGCCAAAACAAGCCAACCTCCCTCCTGTCAGCAGGAAGGAAGTTTTCTGTTGTCAGAAGGAGGAGGTCATATTGTGTGTCCCCTTCTATTTCCAGAAGCAGGCAAAATGTCAACAGATAATGCTTTGGCATGGAGATTCAAACTTTGAACCAATGCTGGGTGGTTTGCAAGAACAACTTCAAATTGGCAGGTTCCACAACATTCAATTTTGTCTCAAACTGAGACATTTGTTATACTGTAACTGAGTGGAGTCATGACGGCATTGGCCTTGAACTGCATGATCACAGGATCACATATTTGTAATTGCACTGTATAATGCAGTGACTAAGCTGGATATGGCTGGAATGTGAGGGGAACTATTATCCTGCACTTTGGCCGGCTGAGGCTCTCATTTTAAATTGTTAATTGGATTTCAGGAGTTCGTGATGCATCTCTGCACCAGCAGAAAATGAGCATGACTGCACCTGTGCATACAACAACTATTCACTGCATTTTGCAAAATATCCTCTGGTAGAGCAGCATCAAAGAGGAGATAGGAAGGGATCCCAGACTGCTTGTGACTGCATCATGTTAGTAGTGAGCTAAACATAACATACGGAGGGGGATGGGGTGGTAGGCTACTAGTCAGATTACCTCATCTAGCGCAAATTGTGTTGTTATAACCCTGATGGCTGAGCTCTATACGAAAGAAAAAGCAACATCTTTTTTTAAGACAGCCATGGCAACATATTTTTTCAGGAGACATCCATCATCAATCGGCTAGTGATCATACCGATGTTTTGTTTTCATCATCAAAGGGTCTACAAATTGGTAAATCATCTTTTAGCCTACTCTCCCTTCAGATTAAAGCCTGGTTTGAGGGTTTAGGTGTTAATCTCGCGGACAACAACAAGGTTGCGTTAGCTTTATGAATTGTGGACTGTCCGCATCCGCACCTCCTAATGGGTTATCCATAATTCATCAGACGAATTCATTCCCGACCACGCTCTCTATTGCTTCACCTTAACTGCAACAGTGTCTCTCAACCACTAAATGAGCAAGGCAGCTATAAAGTTAACACAGCGTTTTAAATTATTTTGTTACAACGTGACAAAGGAAATGAATGGCAAAGCACTCGAGCATTTGTTTAAACAAGAAAGATTCAACTCTAACGTAGACTTAACTACAGTATAAAGACTTACGTGTTGCTCCTGGCAGAGTATTTTCCTCCATTTCGGCGGCAATACCCTCGCTTTCTGTTCTTTTGTTCATTCGGACATGCGAGTTTCGGCTCTTCCTCTCACACCGGCAGTCCTCTCATTCCTCAGGCAGAACAGGAGGGAAACTTGGTGGAGTCACTCCAGTTGCACCCGGTGTCCTGAACGAAAAAGGGCAGGAAACCCTCCTGAAAGCGTCCGGACAGACCAGAGTAACAAACAAAAAAAACACTAACAAACCCCAGCCAGTACCTGCCTATTGATGGAGGCACCGGTGGCTGCGGCTTCTTCTCAGAGAAGTTACATAAAGAGGTATCGGAGGGAATTTGTGAGAAAGAAAGCAGTGGAGGAGGAGTGAGAGAACTTTCTCACTCTCCGTCACACCACAGCTGATGTTCTGCTCTTGCGTGGTCCCTCACTCGTTCTCCTATCGGACTGTACCATTACCAAGAGGGGGGTGCGGCAGATACCTACAGTATGTGTCGTAACACTTGCTAGATTTAACATAATGGAAGACAGATACAGGAACTTATGAATCTTAAAACGCCTATATTATAATCATATGGCAGACTTTATTGATATAAACAAATGTATTTATGTATAGAAAATAGCTTTCCCCCTCTATTTTGATTGGTTTTATCCATCCAAAAAACTACAATGCTCTCAGAGCCAGTTCATAGTTCACACTCAATAGAATTCTTCCCTTGAAAAACATGCCTTTGCTTTGACCAGCTTGCTTGCTATATTTTCTGCAATGTTTTGTCATTGCGTAGTTGCTTGAATCAGTCTTTAACATCAGATTCAATTCTAGTATGAGTACAGATTAGTAGGTCTAACTATCAATATGACAAACTATTGTATTTAAATAACATGAGATGATGTAACCTTTCACTGCAGTCAACAATAAGTATTTCGTTGGGGGAATAATACAATAAAATATGTCATTTACTGCACAATTTATTGCACAACTCCTCTGCATTTTTTTTGTATTTCAAATCTGTAATATTGATGTTCACCCAACTGCACATCCAACTCTATGCCCGTGTACAACTTTGGGTGCATGTTATATTCAGTACAGATGACAGAAACCAGAAAACATCACCCTAAAATATTTGGAGACACTTTAATAAGAACCCTGCTGGGTAATTTTCTAAGAAACCCAAGGTTTCCCTGCTTCTACCAAAATTATCTTTAAAATTGGATGCACTGTGTCAAGAGAAGAAGAAGAAATGTACTAAAGGCATCTCTACATGCATACTTGCATTTTAAAGGTGTATGTCAAAATGCTTTCACATTAAGTAAGGGTAGCTTTTTCACTGTCTAACAACTGAAACTCAACCATATAGTGAATGATTTGCACATGCATGCCATTTTGGCGTAAAGAAAACACTAGATTTTCCTGTCAGCCAGGTTTTTGTTTCGGATGATGACGGTTTGATGAGTAAAACAAGTTACTCCACCCAAGATAGAGCTGCTGTAGAGTCATCTATTTATGCTGCTTTTTAAATCAGAGACAACACAACCCAGTTCAAAACATAAAACTTAAAAATGATCTTTGTTACATAACTGTTTTAAATTTTGCAGTGGCTTCTTGTCTACCACCTGTGGATCTCTCGGAGCATCTGCCAAGGTGGGGGCTGGGCCAGGGGCTGATCGGCACACTTGAGAGGGGACACCCCGTCAAAAAGGACCACAGTGTGGCTCTTTTGTGCAGCTGTTCGTCGCGTTCCGCAAAACCCCCCAAGAGCCACCTGTCACTGCAACTGGAAAATGGGGGATGTTGAAGGAGGTGGGGGTTGGGTGTGCATGCTGTAGAGTGTTGTGGTTTTACAGAATTAAAGCCGAATGAGTGACTGTTTAAAATGTTAATGTCTCAAAGTCTACTTGTACTGGTCATCACATCCTTCCTAATTGTCCTTGATGAATTCACACCATGACTCAAATAAATGCTTTTGTCAAAGATCCCAGTCCCCCTAAAGTTATTATAGTCTGTTAAATCTATCTGTAATTGAGTCACAGATAAGTATGGCATTTCATTTACTGAAAAAAAGAGCAATCAAGAGTTCATTTCCAATCCTTTCAAGTCAAGGAAAGATTGAAGGGGAGAGCAGGAAGTGTCTTTGTGCTAAGATCAATGACTTCACACCTCATCCAAAATGAAAGAATACACAAATGTTTTGTTTATTTACAGGAAATAGAAGCCATATTTCTTTCTTACACCACCTTTGCCTTTAGTTACCAAGAGCCTCATGCTTAGACCGATTATTGCGCCTTTATTAAAACTCTTTCATGTCATATTACAAACGCAGCTAATGCAACAATTCAACCATTCCTGTCATAAAAGTAACATAACAGAAGAAATTGGAATATTTTGGACAAATAAATAAATATATTGTGGTATTGTATTGCTGGTGAAAGTAAACCAAATGCATCAAAAGTCATGGACATTAACTCTACTTTTCAAGTGCTCTGCAGATGCATGTTTTGAGATCTTTTGTGCTGCCTCTTAAGCGAACATATAGAAAACCCTTCAATTCTTTCATCCTTTCATTCTCATCTCTATACCCAACTCTTGAGCCAACACATGCACACAAACACCTGTGCACACAAAAAGTATTTTTGCATCAACAGCATTATGTCATACTAATAGTATGACAAGCTCTTAAAAACAGATAAACTAATTGGATGAGGCACATACGAATCCATTTACGTTCTGCTAAATACAGAGTGAAATTAAAAGCAACATTCATTTTTAAAGAAAAATGTCAACATGGTTTATTCATTTTATATCTGAGCAGTCGTACTGATCTAACACGGGATACAAACTTTTAATTTATAAACTTTAATGTTAAAATGAATTGAGAGTGGATATGACAAATACCAAACTGGGCACATTTTCTAACGTAACATATTTACAACAACTAAAACTACATCTATAATTGAAATGGGTTTCTGAGTTTCCTAATATTTTATATTTTACCAGAAAAAAATGTAGCCTTGCCTTTTTTAAAAATGTGACAGTGTTACAAATAATCTACTACTATTCAATCTTGCACACTAGACAGTATAGCCCAGGTGCCTGAGCCAGCAGTCTGATAGGTAAATTAAAGGGCTCAGGATAAAAGCATACCTCAAAGTCAGGAGGCGTGTGTCCATTTATCACACATCACTGTACCGTGCTGTGCTAATGAGCCATTCAAAGGAAGGAGGATGCAAATAGTATAGTGCAGTTGCACTTTAACCACATTTTAGATGTGCTGAAATGTTGCATGTCTTTTTAAAGTTCTGCAGACCAAAACGGTACACATAAGTGTTTCTTTATCTGTCTTTCTACTTTCATATCCCTCTCTCCATGTATTGCCTTGAATAAATGGCAAGTTTGGAAGCAACCTGTGAACCTGTGTCATCTCCATTTGTGAACTACTTGTGACCTCACTGCACACAGGAAGTGGAGGAAGCCCTCCTCTATCCATCCCTCAGTGCTCAAGAAAGGACTTGATTTTGGGGCTGCAGCTGCACTCCTCACTTAACACACACACACACACACACACACACACACACACACACACACACACACACACACACACACACACACACACACACACACACACACACACACACACACACACACACACACACACACACACACACCTTATTAAACTGCCACTGATCGCCAGCTAAACTGAGGCAGTTAACGGCGAACACTGGGAATAAGAGAGTAAACACAAATCATTACTACTAAGAGGATGTGATTGCATCAGTAAATACACATCCCGAAAACAAGAGGAACCAACTAGAGAGATAAGAAAGCAAAGGAAAAAATCTCAAAGGAAAAGGAAGTTTAGTTCATATCCAGTAACAGACTATATGGAGCAACTGATACCGCAAAGAACTGAGATCTGCCGATGAAGGCTTATCTGTGTAAAGATAGTATTCTGAAATCTCTCTCTTTCTTTGCACCTCTTGTGAGTACAGTGCTGTTTATGTGAAGCCCAGGTTTTCAGGAGTGGAAAGAGCACCATACAATATCCTGCAACTAAATGCTAACATGCTCACAATAAGAATGCTGACATGCTGAGGTAATGACTCTCATAGTTTAGTTTAAAGTTATTGCAACATGAAAGGCTATACCAAAAGGCAACCTCATGGTGGCACTACAGAAAGTCAGGGGAAGTCAGTAGGCTCCATCCTCTGAGGACCTCAAAGGTTGGACAAAATTCCATGTCAATCCATCCAATAGTTAGAATAAAAGCCTACGTATTGTAAGAAAGCAGAGTTACGGAGCCCCCGAAAGATCACAGTGGAACTGTTTTTCTGATATTCTCTAAGTTTTGTGTTCCTCAAATCCATAATGAAAGACCCATGTGGCTTAACAATGCGTTATTTGCTAATGTTAATAGGAGCAGTACAGAGTAGTACCGGCACAGCTACCATATCCATATCCATAGAATCATAGATTCAACCAAATGCAGCCATTTAACTACATTATATCCACAGCCACAGCTTCATCCAAAACAGCCAGGAAGCAGCTGCAATTGTGTTCACAGCCAGTGGCTATATAATGTCGGAGCTTGGCCTTATGAAAGAAGAAGTTTCAGAAGAGATTCTGACCGTGACCCTTCAGGTGCTCCATAAATATTTGCTCATTTTAGAAAGTACTCAAAAAAGCACCCAAGAGTTATCACCATCCTATCACCTACAAAAACATTTTTGCACCATCACTTTTGTATAGGAACAAGTGGTAACACTTTACTTGAATGTATCTACATAAGAGTAACATGACACTGTCATGAACACATGACACTGTCATGACACAGTCATGACACATGAACTCTAATTCTAACCATAACTTGTCATGACCAAAACCAAATGACACTTACTAAAAGAAGCATTATGTCAAAAACGTTATGACTTATTTATGTTTATGACACGTTCATGACAGTGTCATGACACTCTTATGTAGATACCTTCAAGTAAAGTGTAACCGAACAAGCTCCTATCAATTTATTCCAAGGAACATGGTCACCACTAGCACCGCTAGTGAGTCTATAGGTCAGCTACTGTGAATGGCAAGGGTAACCCTCGGCCTGGTAATGAAACAACAATAGCAGGAATGTTCAGAATGTCCCCAGAGAACATAGACCCAGCCTATGTTATAGACTACTGAATGCACCATATCTGCCTTTAGCAAATGGTAGCACTGAAGCAGGTGGGGTGGTGTAGCATCAGGGAAGGGTGGATACAAGGCTAACAATGAGGCATTTACTGCTAAAATATGTTTGTTTGCACTTGCTTAATCTTTTCTAGCTAAGATATTTAGCAAAGTCAGTTTTGCACATAACATTTCAATCACGTCGTCGGTTATGTTTACAGTTGCTGGTTCAGTTTGCTGTCAGGCTTCAGAAAGCACCACACCAGTGTCTCGACTCAGGAGGGTCAAAGGTCACCTGCACCTGCAGGGGGCTGTAGATTCAAATAATTTATGATCATGTTGTCTTTTGTTTCCTGTAGTGTACACATGTCATACTGGGAAAAAATGTGTGTAAGCACAGACAGAAAGGTAGGGTGAGATAGTGTGGGAGTTTTCCCTGTTTCTTTGTGTTTCTCTCTGGGGTGCTGGGAAAAAAGAGCACTGTTTAGTTTGAATAATACAGATTTAGGCTGCCTCTCATTGTGGACTGGAAATTTGACTTGAGTTGGGAGGTCTTGATTTATTTGAGAGCCTTGCATGTTCTATTGTAGATAGAGCGCTGAATGTTGAGACTTGCAGCTTCGTTGTATTAAGGCCAAACTAAGCTTAGAATTCAATTTGAAGTCCTGGGTTTGAATCTTACAAAGTATCTCTCATCCCACTTCTGTCAAAAAAAGGGGTACTCCAGCAGTTTTGTACTGCACTGCCAAAATACTGGTTGACGCAGAGACAGATTAAAAAAATAATAGTCAAAACTGAAGCAGCAGTTGTTAGGATATCCTGACTTTTAATCCTTAGTATGCTCCAGCCTCCGAAACACTGGATCCTATGTTTTCCATAATGCAACCATAACAACATCATCAGGGTTTGAAAATTCGAAATTTCATGAAATTCTGGCATCAGGTACAAGACCTAGAATCTTCTATCTAAGGGAACTCACAAATCCAAAACTGCCAACTAAACAGCAGCAAGCATTTGTCCAAGGTCAACCAATGAATAACATAACTCAGTCTTTGTTCATGGATTTATCAAGTCTACTTTTAAGGTAAACTACTTTAAACTGTTCTCCATATGGCATACAATACAGAAGGTAATTAACATAGCCCACCAATGCTCATAAACGCCTCTTGCACTGATCTTCCTTGAACAGTTTTTCCTGGCCTCTCTAACAACAGGTGGCTTTACCAGGGGCTTATTTCGCCATCTTTCATGAGGAATGTGATTCTGCAGCAGTATGTCTCAAACAGCAGAGAGCCTGGCAGACCATGACGTAATGGCCTAAAACGTGCTATCAGTTAGAAGCAGTGCCAAAACACGTGGAGTTGGCTCCTCTCTCCACTCACCCCCGGGGCCCCTCTCTATTCTCCTTTTCCTCATCTCTCTCCCTCACCCCCAGCCCCTTCACCTCCCTTCTGCTCCACCGCACTCTCTGTTTATGAGTGCATGAATCGCTCCATTTTCACTATACCCAACTCCCAGCCCACTACCAATCCCACAACTGCTTCAATAATAGAAGTCCCCCCTCCCTGTGCTTTCATTTCCATGACAACCCACAATGAGGAGAGAGAGCGAGAGACGGAGGAAAATAGCAGAGGCAGAAAGAAAAAAACTTGAATGAGAGGGTGGGAGTGCCTTTCCTGACCCCTGGTTCCATTTGCCAGGAGGGAAACTTACACTACAACAGCCTGAGTTTCAGTGAGGTTAAACTGGCCAATCAAGAGAGCAGCAGTACTGCTCAGTCAACATGCAAGGTGCCTCTTGAGCAAGCAAGTTAACTTAATTTTGTCGTGCTTTTCAAATTAGAAGTTACAAAGTGCTTTCCAGAAGGAATAAACTAAATAGAGAAAAGAAAAGAGACAGAAAAGAACATCAAGACAAGGTCTAAAGCCACGCTAGCAGCTGAGTGAGGGTGTATAAGGCAGCTAAATGCTAATGTCAGTGTGCTAACATGCTCAAAATAAAAATGCAAACATGCTGATATTCAGCAGGTATAATTATTTTCATGTATACTGTGTTAGTTTAGCATGGTAGAATGCTAACAATTGATAATTAGCACCAAAAACAACGTTCAGCCGAAGCTGATCGGATGCCATTCATTTTGCAGTTGTTTTCTCATAAACCAAAGTATTGAACAAATTAAAATTTTCACCTGATATTACTCACCAACGTAATCACAGATATCTGTCCATAATATCTTGGAAATCAATTCAATAGTTGAGATATTTCACTAAAAAAACAAACATGTCTACCTCATGGTGGCAGTAGAGGAAAAATCAGGGGTTTACCAAAGTCTGCAATTTTCATCCTCTGGGGACCATGCATGTCTGTTCAAACTTTCATGACAATCCATCCAATAGCTGTTGAGATATTTCTATTTGGATCAAATTGCAGACTGATCAACATTGCCATCCCAGTTTATAGCTGCTAAGGAGACAAAGACAAACCACATAAGTAAAGTTATATAAAGCAATATGCAGTACTTTCTACTTTCAAAACAGATGGGTGCAAATTCATTAATTTTCTTTTTACCTTTGAAATGTCTCATTAATACTAAAAGGTCACAAGTTCAGTCCTCTGTGATAGAAATCATTTATTCACTGTCATATGGATCGGTGGCCGTCAGAGACACAAACACAACAGAGATAAACAAAGGGTGAAAGGTCTCCAGGTCAAGCACCAGTGAAGCTTTGTCTCTCTCTCTCTCTCTCACACACACTCTCACACACACACACACACACACACACACACACACACACACACACACACACACACACACACACACACACACACACACACACACACACACACACACACACACACACTCTCTCTCTCTCTCTCTCTCTCCTTTACACATGTGGATGCACATACACATAGGATTAGTGGTTTTAATTCAACTCCCTGGATTAAAGCCAGGATTAATTATATATGCATTAAAACTGATGAGGGGATATTTCTGTCTAGCTGTAACCATCAATGCTGTCCATCCATTGTGTTAGTGCTGGTTTGGCCTGTTATAATTCTAGCTGCTACTTATAAGCTATTCTTTTCCAAAACGAGCCTGAGTGGAACAGATGTGATAACATGACACTATTGGCTTCCAGTTGATTGCTTGTAAAATTATTGTTATGATTTTATGATTCCGTCGTCGTTCTGAGGGTGACAAATACTGCAGCAGCAAAATATAACTGTTTCATGCAGTGTGGCAAAAATATTTCTTAAAACAAATCTGTGAATGACAATTACTGTATCTAAACCAATACTGACAAGTCTCAAGTTTCTGTGAGGTAATCCAAGACTAAATCATACTATTTATATACATGTAAAAATTCCAACACAGTATCAACATTCAGGGGAGAGACAGCAATGCATAGAATGTGCTCATTATCTGCTGCCATGTGATCATGTTGCACACTTCCACTGCACTGTAAAAAAACAACTGTATGGCGGGGGAAGAGGTGTACCAATTTACCAAGGAAATAATGCGGAGAATGGATATGTGTGTGTGAACGTAGTACATGTATGCGATCACCTGCAGGCATTTAAGCATGTGAGTGCACACTTTATACAGACCTCAGTCATAAAAGCACAGCAGCCAGCTTGTTAGTGAGCTCTGTTGTTAAACTGGTAATTAACAAGCTCTTGAAGTGGTGGTGCTCTCAGAACTGATGGCACGATTTACTCTTCAGAACAAAAGTTAAAGTCTGATTCATGCTGCAACTCCACTGCTGCAAATTTAGCTCTCCCCCTTGTATGTTTGCACAAGTTGAGTCCAGGACAGTGGGGAGACCTGTCCTATGGGAGTTGGCAAGGAAGAGGGTGAGCTCAGTAATCCCTGAGGTCCTGGGCCTCCCAGTGTGGTGTCCTCAATCCCCCCATGGCCATGCCAAAATCCCCTTGACAGCAGTCCTCATTATTTGCCTATCAGTGGCTTAGCCTCACCCCCCGACAGAACAGATATAGAGGGATTTACTGTAGAGAAGGAAGAACAGAGAAACACTTAAAACAATAGAAACACAATATCCTTATATCCCAGTTCATCTGAAATGTTGGAAACTAGAGAACATCACCAGAAAGGAAAAATCTATCACAATGAGGACAAGATGATAAAAGCGAGTTTTAGGATCAAATTTAGTGTGAACAATGACAAGACACTGTAACTTTGACTGTGTACTCTGTTCATTGTAAACAGATCAATTTTCCTACATGAGCCAGTTGACACTGACTCGATGCACCATTATGTCTGATCAAAGCTAACATTTTGCATCCCATTAGCCGGACAACCCTAATGCTATTGTGTGTGTGTATAAAGCGTATTAGAATAAGGGGGACTCAGGGAGTTGCACTCACATTACATCCAATTATCTGTAATAGGAAATTAGTTTGAAGTGACAGCTGCTGCCTGCTTTGTAGCTGTAAGGCAATGTTACTCACAGTTAACGTAGCATATTAGCATTAGCATGAGCATCTCAACAGCTGCTTTATGTCAGTTTGTATCGAATAAATCCGCCTCATCTATAAACTTTCAAGAACTCCAAGGGAGCCACGTGGATACAGGTTTTAATTCCAGCTGAAGAACAACAGTTCATCTTACTTATTAGCAAATAGCAGTTTTATCAGTAACATTATCTGCTGTAGGTTTGACAGAAAACAACACACCTTTATATATATTTTTTTTCGAAAGAAAAAAAAAAATCCTCTAGTTCTCCATTCAGAGGCTTTCAAATTCAGGATAAATATTTGCACACTCTATTGTATAACTATTTTCCCTTGCTAATCATTAGCATGTTATATCAGTGAAAAACGTAATGTCATATCAAGATAATATCTTTTTAGTATTTATCAAAAGATTAATTTATAACACAAATAACAGGGAGGCAGGGGAGTGGAATGAGGAGACAGGATGGTGTCAAATTGAAGTTAGTTGATAGTATTCATTTCCTTTCTGACACCATCCAAGGACAAAGCAGACAGATGCCCTGCCTGATTCACTGACCCTGTGCCTTCTGATTTGGCTAGCATTCTGGATTACTGCAGAGGTAAATCAAAGCTTGTCATCTTCACTGCACGAGGCCTGTATTAGTATTTTCACCAAAAGGGATGGAGAGGTTTGTTTTTGGACCTTATGATGCTGAATGAATAAATATTGTCATAAATTTATAAAGACAGGGAAGAGAAATGCCAGTTTTATATTATAGTAAAAGTTGCTGTTGTGTATATAGGCTGGCACACACTACAGCAGATTTAAATTACTTACTTAACAGCGTGTAGGGTGAGGAATATTGAACATATAACATATAAAAAATACTTTAATATCAGTAATATTATCACTCAGATAGGCACAATAGGTCACACAATGCCATGTAAAAGAAATACAAACACACTCTTTAAATTATTTTTACAGCCAGTTGTTAAGAACAAAATTATGAACAAGACATTAGTCATTTATTTAGTAGGTGCCATGGCTATCAGGAGCCACGCCCAGTCTCTCAATTAATTCATATCCCTGACAAAGCACTGGAACACACACACACACACACACACACACACACACACACACACACACACACACACACACACACACACACACACACACACACACACACACACACACACACACACACACACACACACACACACACACACACACACACACACACACACACACACACCTTTTAGCCTCTGTTGAGCATATCACAGTAATGAACATCCTCTGATCTCACACAGGTCCACTGAGATTTAGGCAATGATGACATACTGGAAAAACAAATCAGATATGTGCACGTCTTTCTGTGTGACATGTTTTCGCTTACAGCTCTATCACCTAATGTTCTGATCCTGACCTTTGCTTCCTACCCCTTTTAATTTTTATTCTAATATTACTTCTGCCCAACTTATAAATTCTAAACAGTTAACTTGTACCATGAAGAGACAAGAAAACATGATTTATCAGAGTAAAAGAAGCAAACCTACACAGAAGTATGGCTAAACAATAAAACACACACATACCATAGACACAGACAGACATTCAAGCAAAGCCTGTGTCCCTGTTCCTAAGGAGATATCAACATTGTGAAAACAGATGAGGGAACACGTGCGGAATTTCAACACTGTTCACCACCTCATCCAGCCTACGTCGCTCCCTTAAAAGAAACATCCCTCGCTGCAACAAATTGCTGCATGCAGATAACAAGCCAGTCTAAAAGATTTAAGGTTCGTGTTTATTATCTGAATGAGTTTTAACAGGATATACAGTACAAGTGATCTGTGTTTTTACCCACAATGCAGAGACATTCATCTTAAATACAGTAGGCATTTAATAACTTAGGTTAAGTTTTCTGTAAAACCCAATAAAACAGCGTCATCAGAAGGCTCTATTGAAATATAGCTATCATGCTTGTTTGCAGACAACTTAATACTCTACTAGGCAGTATTTTTTAATGAAGGCATAATCGTAGTCCCACTTGCCAAAGTCCTGAGAAAATGTATTAAAGTGCTCATATTATGCTTTTTCACTTTCCTTTATTGCGTTATAGCCTATATCTTTTTTGAGCATGCAATAGGTTTACAAAGTGAAAAAGCCCAAAGTCCACCCCAAAGGGAGTAAGGGACTTACCAGAAAACACTGTTCACAAACTTCTCCAAACAGCCTTTACTTCTGTGATGAACGTGCGTCACTTTGTAACACATGTTATAATGCTCACCTAGCTGCTAGCATGGCACTCCCTCATCCTCTGCTTCTGACTGGCTTGTAGTAATTACCTAGCTACTGCGCATGTGCGACTCCCAACATAGATGGAATAGAAGTGTGATGCCTCATTCGGTAGCTAAACGGAGAGCTCAACACACAGGGTGAAAAGAGGAGCTGCAGCAATGTGCAATACAACAAAAATATGGTGTTTTTTGAAAATTAAATTATGTAAACCTATTCTGATATAACCTCTAAATACAATTATGAACCTGGAAATAAGCATTACATGGGCACTTTAAAAAAATGCTGGCAAGATCTGACTTCTAAGGGAAGTTTTTTGCATTCTACTTTACATGCACTATAACTGGAAGAAGTGGTAAGTGTCTTTTAAAGAAAATACATTCACAGTACAACAAGGTAACCAAATACATATCCTGATTTACATCAGTTCTGTTATGTTCACCACTGCCTCACTTCCTCTAGATGACACAGGACCAGCCCGTCAATAAATCTGTCCTTTGATGTACAACATCAGCAGCCATTAAAGAAGAGTGTCCTCGCTGTCCTCATTGTGTGTGCTGAGCTGGGTCTTCCTGCGAGCTGCGATGGCTGCCCAGATTCGACACAGCATGCCACCTCTGAAACGGCAATTTTGGACTGATTGAAATACAGTGTTACAACCGAGCCATCTCAAACGCCACTGGGACTTTTTGATGAAACTCAAACTAACGAGGTAATTTGCATCTTTTCGACACCACCGTCTCTGAGGGCAATTTCCCTTTTTCACCTTTCTGCATGGACGGATGGTGTGAGGGTGATGTGCGGAGGCAGCTCACCTTATTCCACAGTACATCAAGTCATCCCTGGAGGCCATGTAGAAGAGACAGTCCAAGGTGAACTCATGAGAGAGCAACTAGAAAACAGGATCACACAGGTTTGGATTAACAGTGGATATATGAGTAATACCAGGCGGCTTCAAGAGTAAAAAAAAAACAAAGAAAAAGGCTGAGCTTAAGTTGAGTTTACCTTATTGATAGTGTCTTGGTCTACAGGGACAGACTCGAGCCAGCACACCAAAGCCTTCACATCTGGGTTAGAGCCTTTCTGTGAAGTCACTCCTCTATCTATAATGTACAGAAATTACAACCATTCAGACTGCCTGGGGCAAATTGCACACATACTGTATCTTGCGTTGTTAAATGTTACACACAAGAAAAACATGTATTGTGTTTCCGCAGGGAGACTGTATAATCATTATCCAAACTGCACAGTCAAATTTGAGCACATTAGTGGATGATTTGATGGTCTACACCTCAGACAGGAACCAGTTAAGCAGAAATGCAGAGCCTGAAGCTGAGGCGTGGTAGGGATTGACAGGTATAAGTGTTATGAAACGAGAATCACTGAGAGCATTATAATCCAAAATGGGCTTGGTCTCTTGATGCAATACTGTTCGAGCTGCAGCTTGTGCGGTTAATCATCGGACTAATAGGCTGAGCTCTTACTAACTCCTAGAGAATAAGTTATCAACTTGTATTGAATATCCTCCATTATAATTTAGTATATTTTCTTAAAGCTTTGGTGCGTAACTTTTTTATATTAATGAACGTCTGTTACATTCAAGCCATTGCCAAATGAGTTAATACAAAGCTAATTAAGACGATCAGCTCCACACATCTCTCTCTGGATTTGTCATTACTTTGAATTCTTCATGAGGGAGACAGAAACTAAGCACTACAGCTTTAACCAAATATTACAATTAGGGGGAATCATAAGGCCAGCTTCACACTGGCTGCGTGGCATGAGCGTGGCGTTTCTGTTGCGGGTCTTTTCACACCAGAAACATGTCTGATGCGGTGCTGCTGCTGCTAGCCTCGTCTGTACACAGAGGATGGATACCCGACCCGAGCCTGACGGTACCCAACGGGCCGGGCCGGGCCGGGTTCGGACAGATATTTAGAAATGATGTTCGGGTTTGGGTCGGGCTCGGTCACATCAGCGCGATAAGGTATTGAACATTTTAAACTTAAAACAGCTTATTATGTATGTAGCCAATGGGCCTGTGTCACTTGATGCAAAGGTTCGTTTTTGTGATTAAATAAATTTCAAATATTACACTAACATCTGTCTTCCTGTGTGCAGAAATTTGTTTATGTACATGTGACAACAAAACACGTGCATATTAGGCTACATGTGCGCGCCTGTGTTAACGTGCGCTGCCCCGTGTGCGCTGATGCGCTCATCTGTTGCCATTTCCGAATGCCTTCCTACAGTTGCTTAAAGCGGGCATTCCACACAAACAAACGTACATGTGTCATTAGTATGAGAAAAAAAATGAGATTTTAGCTGTGTCGGGCTCGGTTGGGTTCGGTTACTGCTCTGTCTGACGCACTCTAGTACACATATATGTTTCCCATTGATAAAATGCACTCAAGCAGTAGTATACTTATGTATTAAACATAAATATATACTGATTTGATTACAGCAAAGACAACGTCGGCAGTATTGACAGCAAAATAGGCTACAGAATATTTCGTTCTGTATTGACAGGTGCAATATTTGAAAATTGATAATGATGTATTATTTTTTTAATGTAAATAAAGTAACCTATTACATTAAACATTCAGTATTTATTCAAGCACTCTTCACTCTGCCCCTTTGCACTATAGTCTAAATTGTATGTTGTTGTTCACTGTTGCTTTTAAAATATATTTATATATCTATTTTTTCACCTACTTGTATGTTCGTATTAGTTATATGCATATGTTTACCAATCTTTGTTCAGCTTTGTTGTCCCTGTTTTTAGCTGCACGTGTTTTCTATCTATCTTCCTGAAAATTGTTCTTGGAACTGTGAAAAATGAGCGCAACGAAAAGTCAAATTCATTATATGTGTACACATAACTTGGCCAATATGCTGATTCTGATACAATATATGAGATACTGAGTGGGTATATTAGAAAATTGCAGCCTTTTTTTTAGTACACAATTCCCTATTTGTGTTTCCCTGGACAGCGTTTCCTTGATGAACCAAAGTGGAGAAAAAAAATACGTCCTAAAAACACTTCAAAATGAAGATGGCGAGTTGATTTGGCTAATTCAGACTGCTCCAGCCTCACATTAGCATTGGCTCAACTTAAGAATATGTTCACGCACAGAAAGAGGACAATGCACTACCTCCTCTCCTTGACCCATAACTCTCTCAACATACATGACATGCGAGTATTGTAATAATTAAATTGGCATTTTTTTCTTTAACAACATATCTAAAAACTGAACTGTGCTCCAAAAAAACTACACAAACATTCTAACATGTGCAATCAAACTTAATTGGCAGTAATACCAGATCTACAAGGATGAAGCAAACAAAAAAACATTACCTTCAGTGACTGCTGCTTTCCTCAATGCGTCAATCTCTTCCTGTTTCCTCTGGACAGATTTCATCAGTAGCTCCTGATACTCTCTCTCCTTCTCATTCAGCTGACTCAGCAGTCTTAAAACACACAAACAGCCATCATTACTCAGCAGAAAGCAGTGCAACTCAAAAAATCTATTAATCACTGTATTGCCTAATAAAGATGCCAGTGTTTGTATTTTCTTTCCACAGCAAAACATTAATTTACAATTCAAATGTCAGTTTATGTAGCCTTGAAAAGTAAACACTGTACTGACATGACAATCTCCACTTTAAAAACCATCAAAAAATGTTTTTAGCGTGTATCTTGAACAGAAAAGCTTCATGATAAAAAAAAAAACTAAATGCTACCTTCTGGTCTTTACTCGTAGGTCTCTCAGTTGCTCACTGAGGGGACAGTTGCTGTTGAGGACGAGGTCTGTAGGGGAGTTGGGGCTTGCTGTTGGCACGGTCTCATATATGGATGCCGTCTGCTCTGTGTCTGCTGGCGCAAACATCTGGTCTGGGACAATAACTACAGGAGTGTCTGGGTCAGCACACTGCTCATCAGGAGTGCTGTCCTCAGTCTCAAATGAGGACTGCAGCTGGAGTTTCAGCGCTGAGGAGAGGGGAGTGGTTGGGAGGAACAAAAGAAACATGGACAATTTATAATAAATAAACAACCCTAAAACTACTGAACTATATAAATACTTATACTGTATAAGATACCTGGTAGGAGCACAGTGATGGCATCCTGTACTGCCTGTCTCAGCAGATTGTCCAGAGCAAACATCCAGTGAGGTTTCACTTGCTGTTGCCTCAACACCTTCTTTACCTACAGACAGAGCATATAGTTTAGCATGATTCATGATTAAAATCTTACTAAGCCTTTTAGCTGAAACTGTGTGTTGACCCTGAAGTAACTTACTGCCTCTTGGAAGCTAAACAGCACCGCCTGCAGGCTGTTGAGTGAAACCGCGGCAGCGAGCAGTGAGGTTCGAAGTTCCGTCAAGCTCCTTGTCAGCTGCCTTCTGTCTGGGGAGCGGATGTTGTCTCGCAGGCAGGTAATGAACTTGGTGATGTGGTCTGCAGTTATGGATGATCCCTCGCCATGCTTTAAAAAAGAGAAGTTCAGAAAATTGAGGATACAGTTCTTCTCTCTCACCCCGTACACAAACTGTTTGAACCCCTCCACTCCGGCAGGAGGCTGCGGTCCATTAGGATCAAAACGTCACGCTACAAAAACTGTTTCATCCCCTCAGCAGTAAGCCCCACCAACAAGGCCCTGGACTTCCACTGACACTTAACCCCCCCGCCCCCCTATTCCCATACTTTATTAATCCCGAAGGGGAAATTACAATGTTTTCACTCTGTTGTCATTACACACACACACACACACACACACACACACACACACACACACACACACTTAATATGTTTGTTTATTTGTTTGTGTATGCACCTTTTACCAAGGTAAATTCCACAGTGTACTTATTGTGGCAATACAACCTTTTCTGATTCTGATTCTATTGTTCTCATTCTGGAAGTACTTAAAGTAGATATTGACAGTCTTGTTTGAATTGGGGAAAACCACCAAAGCTTACAAAAAAGAGGTAGGAGACAGTACAAACTTTGAATTGAAACAGTTTCTTCACAATGTCTGAGTTGAAAATGCACCTTGTTGTTGAAATTTTAATTGCACTTTGTGTCTGTTAAGAGGCACAAAGGCACTCTTTAGAACATGTCCCCACAACTGGCATTTTAGCTAACTGTCCATTAGCTGCAGCAACTCCAGTTTGCTAGAACTGATTTTGGTCGTTTTCTTCCCCTATAGACAGTACTCGGAGCAATCAAGATTCAGGTAAACATCGGCTGGAATTCTCCTTTAAGTGGAAAACAAATGCCAAAATTATTGTAAAATAAGATGGCAGAAATGCCCTTAGGCTCATGATTATTAACACATGAGCCAACTTTAATATTAACTTAGCACTCACAGCAGACAACAATGCCATGAGGCTGTTGTATCTCACAGAGGTTCATATTTGGAAGTTTTGTCAGTGCCTACAATGCAACAACAACACTTCTGGACAATTTGTGTAATACCAAACTACGAGGGTGTACATTGTTATTTTAACATAATGTCTTTGCCTATTAGTTAAGACTTTACTGATACTGATAAACAGCATCTGTGAAATATAATAACTGCCGATTGGTGAACCAATAGTCTGTCTAAATCAAGAATTGTTCTGCTATTTGTATTCTGAATCTGTCTCTGGAATTTGTTTATTTAATTGTAGCTAAATTGAAAAGCCTAGCAAGACACAGGGGCTGAAAAATAGCTTTAGTTAGATGCCCTACATTTTAGAGGACATTTTATGTAGTGTATATGTAGGAAGCCATGCAGGTAATACTTTTAATAATGTTTTGACCTGCGTTGTTGTGACTGTTCTTCACCCACCTGAGGCACAGATTCCTGTATATTAGAGGCGACATCGCTGATGTAGTCAGTAAGGACTCGGTGCAGTGTGGCTCTCCTTTCACTGTCCTTTCTCAGCATAAAAAGACCAACGTTCTCATCTGTTGAGGCTGGACTACTCATGTCTGATGGAAAGTCCTCTGGTATTCTGGACAGTAGGGGGCAATAACATCAATCAATCAATCACACCAGATCAACAGATAAAGATAAAAAAAGAAATGAAGATACGGACATCAATAATTCATTATGCAAGTAATACATAGTTAACTGTAGACTGTGACATTTGATACAGTGGAATTATACCCTTTTTATACCTACACAGGATGTCGCCTCACAAGACTATCTGACTGAAACCTCAATGTGGTTTGCCACTGATGTAAGATCCTGTACAACCCTGGCTGAAGCAGACATTGTAAAGGTTTTTATCTTCTGTTGAGTAATAATCTGACTCACGACAGGAGGCTGCTGGTGCTGGGTGGGCTCTCAGAGATTTCATCTGCTATGAGGGTGGACTTTAGCTGCCTGAAGTCCAAGGAACAGGACAGGTCGATTGAAACCGGGTATGAATCAGTGTCCTCCACAAGGATGGAGATGGGTACAGACAGGCTGCGTTGGTAGTCAGCTGCAAAACCCGGCGAGACTGTTGTTAGATATAAATGAGTGTTCAAAATGTCTGACATTAGCAAGGTTTCAACACTTACCACACACATCATAGCACGTGCAATAACAACAACAAAAAAAAGTGAGGGCAGAAGAAGAAAGAGTACAAAAGAAACAGAAACGTGCTATGAGAAAGAAGAGCAGTATGTGACTAGAAGTGTACTGAAGCTTTACCAGAAGAAATGTCTTTAGGTTCTGATTCCTGCGGAGCCCTGGCCTTCTTCTTAGGGGACGACCTGAGGAAGCTTGCCTTCAGCAGCTCTGTGGCTGTGGCTCTGTCATCGGGGTCCGGCACAAAACAGTTCATGATGAAGCTCTTTGCCTCGTTAGACATGCACTCTGGAACCTTGGGGTGGATCTTAAACATGCCCACCTTGATGGGATTGTTTAAAGGAAATTATTTAGTTCATTAAAACAACTTTACTTTGAGATTGTGTTAACCGTACTGCTGTCCTCGGGTCAAATTTGATGCATTTTCAAAAGCCTTCTATATCACAAATTTGGGTTTCTTTCAACCAAATTGAAAAAACAACGTGGATGGTTCCATACAACAAGTACATTATCAATTCACTTCTTTCATTGAATTTGGGTGTTGTATAAAAAATTTATAAAAGAATGTTGAAAAAAATTGTCAAAATCATCAGAAAAAGTGACAAAAAACTAGGATAAAAGTGAAGAAAAAAAGTGCCAAAAAAAAAGTGCCAAAAACATTGAAAGAAAAGCGTCAAAAGTGTGAAAAAAAGACGACCAAAACGTTGACCAAAAGGTTTTAATTTACAATTGTTGCTTGTTGGTCAACGGGAAGACAACACAAGGGTTAAGAGAAAAGATGGAAGTTGCTTATATTTGTTCATATATTTGTTTCCGACTTCTTTTCCGCTCTCATCAACATTCAAGTTGTACAACCCCAAATCAGAAAAAGTTGGGACAGTATGAAAAACACAAATAAAAAAAGAAAAGTAGTGATTTCTAAATGTACTTTGACTTGTATTTCATTGCAGACAATGTGAACACAAAATATTTCATGTTTTGTCTGGTCAACTTAATTTCATTTGTAAATATACATCCTTTCCTGTCATTCAGACCTGCAACACATTCCAAAAAAGTTTGGGACAGGAGCAGTTTAGGGCTAGTAATCAGGTAAATTGGTTAAATAATGATGTGATTTGAAACAGGTGATGTCAACAGGTGATTGTAATTATGATTTGGTACAAAAGCAGCATCCAAGAAAGGTCTAGTCCTTTAGGAGCAAAGATGGGCCGAGGATCGCCAGTTTGCCAACAAATACGTGAGAAAATGATTTAAATGTTTAAAAACAATGTTCCTCAAAGAAAGACAGGAAGAAATTTTCTTATTTCACCTTCAACAGTTCATAACATAATTAAAAGATTCAAGGAATGAGGAGGAATTTCAGGGCGTAAAGGACAAGGGCGCAAGCCTAAGCTGAACAACCGTGATCTCCGAGCCTTCAGGCGGCACTGCATCAAGAATCGTCATTCATCTATAAGCGATATCACCACATGGGCTCAGGACTACTTTGGCAAACCTTTGTCAAGTACCACAATACGTAGTTACAGCCACAAATGCCAGTTAAAACTGTACTGTGCCAAAAGGAAGCCCTATGTTAACAGTGTCCAGAAGCGCCGTCGACTTCTCTGGGCTCGGAGGCATCTGGGATGGACCATCACACAGTGGAAACGTGTACTGTGGTCAGATGAATCAGTATTTCAGGTATGTTTTGGGAGAAATGGACACCGTGTGCTCCGGACCAAAGAAGAAAAGGATAATCCAGACTTACCAGCAACAAGTCCAAAACCCAGGGTCTGTCATGGTATGGGGTTGTGTCAGTGCACTTGGCAAAGGTAACTTGCACTTCTGTGATGGCACCATTAATGCTGAAAAGTACATAGAGATTTTGGAGCACAATATGCTGCCTCCAAGAAGACATCTTTTCCAGGGACGTCCATGCATATTTCAACAAGATAATGCAAAACCACATTCTGCACACATTACAAAGTCCTGGCTGTGGAGGAAGAGGATACGGGTACCAGACTGGCTTGCCTGCAGTCCCGACCTGTCTCCAATATAGAATGTGTGGCGCATTTTGAAGCGCAAAATGCGACAACGAAGACCAAGTACTGTTGCCCACCTTAAGACTTGTTTGCAGCAAGAATGGGACAAAATTACACCTGAAACACTTCATCACTTGGTGTCTTCAGTCCCTAAACGTCTTTTAAGTGTTGTGAAAAGGAATGGCAACATTACAAAGTGGTAAATGCTTTACTGTTCCAACTTTTTTTGAAATGTGTTGCATTTTTTTGAAAAAGAAAACAATACAAATCATGAGGAACACATTGAATGATGTGCTGTTGTATTGTCTGCAATGAAATACAAGTCAAAGTACATTTAGAAATCACTACTTTCATTTTTTATTTGTGTTTTCCATACTGTCCCAACTTTTTCTGATTTGGGGTTGTAATTATGATTGGATTTGATGTTTATAAAAGCTCCAATATATCCAACTTGGCACTGAATAACATGGAAGTGCCTAAAACCATACCAATGTATATTGAATATTAAATCAGAGGAAGTTCTCACTGCTACCATCCATTTTTGTATGACACGGACGTGGCTTTAGGCTTTTAACTCAAAGCACTACTGTAGTAACCTGACTCCGCCAGATGGATTTCTTCGCATTTGCTCAGCATATCCATCTGGGAATTTCCGTTGGAGAACGTTTGGTAAGGGGCGAAAATACTGGTTAGCTGATTGGATAAACCATCCGTCTATCACCAGCTATCAACCAATCAGATCAACGAAGTGTATGACGTACCAACAGAGCAACGATGAAGCCAGGCTACCTCTGCTGCAGGCAAAGCATAGCTCGTTAGCTCAGCAAGCAAGCAACATGTCGGTAAAGGATATTTGCCATTTGTGTAATTTAGGAATAAAAGGCCCCATTTCAGGTTCCCGGTCCATATTCCAAAAGAAGGATCCAAGAGAAAAAAGCATTAGCGAGCGTCTAACAGAATCAGGGCTACCGCTGTCTGAAAATGTGTCTAGATCAGGTCAGATTTGCATGCGTTGCTTCCGCTTGCTGAGCCTCGTGAGACCATCCTGATCTCGCGAGCTCCTCGTTGCATCACACCTAAACCTGCCTCAACCAACGCCGATTGGTCGGTCGTTTGGCGAACGGCTCCAAATTTTCTCTGCCTCAAGATGCCAGACTGATCTGCGAGCAGAAAACTGGAGCTCGCGAGATCAGGATGGTCTCACGAGGCTACTACTGTAGTGCTTTAAATTAAAAGCTAACAATACCATGCTCACATGGTCACAATAACAATGCTAACATGCTAATGTTTAACTTGGTCACCTTCTTAGTTTCATGTGATAGCATGCTTACATTGCCAATTAGCACTAAACACAGTACAGGTGATGGAAGTGCACGGAAGGGAGGGAGAGGGGACAGGATGAGCAGGAAGGAGGGGCGAGCTAGCCTTGTTTTGTTTGAGAATACTTTGAACGTCATCAAGAAGTGCCGTCACCCAACATCGCTTAGAACACCTTTACATCGATCTAAAATACAACTTCCCCTTATTTACCTTGAACATGGCTGCCTGAGGACTTCCCAGCTCATGGAAGGGTGGTTTGCCTGTTGCCATTTCTATAATAGTGCACCCGAGGGACCAGATATCAGCCGGCTTCCCATAACCCCGGGGCCCTTGGTCGATAATCTCTGGGGCCATGTACTGAAGAGTTCCTATCGAAAATAATCAGAAGAGTAAAATTAGTTAACAATATACAATATTTCCTTATAATTTAGTTAAATGTATCAAAGTGTGTGAAACAAGACAGAGTCATAAAGGTTTTAAAATACACAGCATCTTACCAGTGAAGGTCTCAGTGCAGGGGTTGATCCCTGCTAATCGTTTGGATGTTCCAAAGTCAGAGATCTTCAACACTCCACTATAGGTGTTGACCAATACATTGTCACCCTGCAGCAAAGACACATGATCCACATTGAGATGTTTCAAAACCACAACAAACTTACAAACCATAAAGCTAGGATAAAATTATCCTAGAAAGTAGAATCATTATTTGCCATTTGCCGACAGATTCCCAGGATGCTCCGCTCACCTTAATGTCTCTGTGGACTATCTGATTGTCATGAAGGTATTTGAGCCCCTCGAGGATCTGTTTGGTGTAGAAGATGATGGTGGCTTCGTTGTCTTTCAGGGGACCCCATTTGGAGCGCAGGAGAGATGACAAACTTCCTACAAGCAGTACATGTCAAATGATATAAGCTGATTTCATTTTTCATTTCAAATTCTCATTTTTAAGAACAGAATCCTGCTGTGGAAATCTTATTTCTCACATGTCCATGAAGGCAGAGATGAGAACAAAACATTATTTCTACTGTTTGTGTCACAATGGAAAATAACATTTCCTGTTTTCTTAGCTACATGTAGCAATATTAAACCAAGCTGTGAATTGGAATCATTCCCATAGCTTCAGATGTTTTAACCAACAACAATGCCATTGTCCACAGAGATTTTTCTTCAATGAGCAGGATGTTGGAACCACCCACTTTCTTGAAACTGGCTTCCAGTATGTTACACAATCACACTTCCACTGTCAAATCTGAGCACAAGACAGACGCTCACTTCCTTGATGCTTAATAAAGGCATCACACAGTTACTAGAAAAATGCTGAGTTGAAAGCAGGGGCATGACTTCCTTATATTAGCACTTCCAAGGACCCATGGCATCACTTCTTTGTAACTATTTTCATTCCAGTGAAAGTTTCAGGAACATCTGTTAACACTAATATGCCAATGCATAAGTATTAGTTTGTAGATTCCAATCAGTGCAACAATGATGTATTAGCCAAAATCTCTGTGTAAAATTAAAGTGAAAAGGCATCAGTAATTGTATGAGCAGATGTGAATGCATAAATAAAACAGAACTGAAGAAAAGTATCACACTGTATTTTTAGGTTTTTTGATTGAGTGTAGCCAACAACTAATTTTAGACATCCTCAGGCAATTCTAGGCAGTTTCCTGTCTTCAAATACAATGTTTTTAATACTGCAAGTGGATTTTGATTTTCATATTTTTGATTTGAGTTTTTAATACCTTATATTTTATAGCTGTGTGTGTGTGTGTGTGTGTGTGTGTGTGTGTGTGTGTGTGTGTGTGTGTTACCCTCTACTGCTCTTTGAAGCTAAAAGTATTAGAAGTTTCAATTTGACGGTTCCTACCTCCAGGTACTTCCTCCATGAAGATCTTGATGAAACCATCCTGACTGACTGAGCCCAGGTACTGGACAATATTTCTGTGTTTTAGCCTCTTGTGCAGAGCTATCTCCTCATGGAGGGGCTGGGAGTACCTGGGAGAGAGAGGGAGAGAGAGAGATTCTGATGGAATCCTTAATTCCCACATAACACTGCAGTGTGGGCTTAAGCTCTTTGTGCAGATTATAGAATAGCAAACAAAGAAATTAAAAAGTCTAAACACTTATCAATCTTCCCCAAGATTCCTAAAGAGCACTGGGGATCCAGAGCATGCCAGTGAGTGGTATATCTGCCAAATCACTTCCCATTAAGGGTATTATTAAAAAAAACAAAAACGTGCAGTTTACAGTCTCCCAGTAAGGGATGACTGAAGGGAAAACAGTGCTAGTGTTGGTTTCTCATACATGCTGTCTCTCTCAGGGATTTCCTTGATGGCGATGCGAACTTGGTTGCTCAGGTCCCTCCCAGCATACACCACACCGTACGTCCCTTTACCCAAAATCACTTTGTCGCCATTCTCATTGGTCTCACAGATGTACTGTAGAAAGAAATGAAGCCAGCATAAATCTGAATGCAGTGACTGAAAGGAGCATTAGAGAAAGTGTGAGGAATTTCACAGAGAAATGTGAACTTTGAAGGCACTTCTGACATGAAAACAGAGTCAACAAAGTCCAGAATTCTAAGAATAAATATAAAAGGGAATATGAATGTATTCATTTCTTTACACAAAACAGATACTAATACATACAATGCCAAATTACAGGGAAATATGAAACTATGTTATGAGAATGTTTCTGTTGTTGAAAATTAGATTTTCAACCAGCAACTACAGTTGTTTTCTACTTGTTGAAGCAAGGGAGACCTAAAATAGAGCACGCTCTGCGTCAGAGGAATGGAGGACTGTGACTGACCTCTAGTATTCCCTCATCTTCGTGGTTCAGGTCCTGAGAGGGGTGTTTAGCATCCTGAAGCAGAGAGTTTACCAGCTCACAGAAACTAGTGAGAGAACAGCGTGAGGAGACAATGTAGATAGATCCAATGTAGGTGAGAATATGCTCTTAATAGAGCATGTAGTTAAATGATTTCTTTAGTGAATTTCCATTAAAGTAAAGAGAATACCAACATCAGGCAGGCTTGTAGACATTTGCCAAATAATCTACCCATAAAAAGGCAAACGAGCAGTATGTGCAAGAAAACATCACCTTTGTGAATAGAATCAAGTTCACTGTAGAGGTTTTGATCACGGTGCAATGTTTTTACGAGTGTATCCCCATTTTGTTTTGCCCGGTGGTAATGCACAAAGAAACACTGCGTCGACAACGGCAGTGAAAAAAGAGACTGCTGGCAAACAAAGCATGAACATATACAATGCAAGATTTGGCATTGCAAATGTTTTATGGGAATGGAAATGCTTAGACATCAAGGATACACACAATGCCTATTGGTGTGAAACACTGAATTAAAACATAGCTTTCGGGAACCTGTGACCAGTTGACCCAAAGCATTTCCAACAATATTTTCCACCTTTAGTATGTAGTAGCCATGAAGATCGCTTCAGTTTTACTTTAATTTCTTGAATAGGAAGTTCCAAGGAAAACTGTCTACAGTCCTGAGGAACAAGGATATTTTATCATGATTTAGGAGTGCTTTCAGCACCATAATTAAAACGGAGTTTACTTCTATTATTTTAAGGTGGCATCAGAGGTTTCAGCAGTGGGTCTCTCAAAACTGAATATATCTGCAGTGGTAGAGACCGCAAGAGGTTAGAAGGAAATGTAATCTGTTTGTGATTTGGGTTAACTGGCTCTTTAAGTCAGAGTGAAAAAAAAAAAATGTCCTAGGGGGATTTCCTAGAGGACAATAACAAAAGTGTGACTCATACAGTGTAGTTACATTACAACCATTTATTCAGGGCACCTACTAGACTAAGTCTGTGAAGATAGTTTGCCTATTTTCCGGACCTCTGATTATCTTCCTGCACCCTGTAATGATGGTATGGTTGTCTCTCACTAGCCAGTCAGTTGGTTAATGAGCAGGTCATTCACACTGTTTCACACACACAAACTCTGCCGCGCTGTGTCTTTGCCAGTTTATTAGTCACTCACCCTTTACAGTGGAGCTCAGAGGGGAAGCAGAGCTGGAAGTCATCTGAGTTGTAGTGGACATACAGGAAGCAGCTCCGCTCATCAATCTTTGAAGCACTTCAGAGGGAAAAAAGCAAATCAATAACTATTCAAAATGTCATTATCCCTTACTTATTTGTTTGAAAATGCACAGTAGTGTCAACAACTGTATGCAAATACATTTCTGCTGAACATAGGATTAAAACAGACTGAATCTACCAAGCCCTTTTCTGTTGAACCAACGGCTAATGTTTGCAGTGCAAAGGGTATCAGGTTACAGTAAACAAACAGGAAGAAAATCGACTAATTCAGATGAGCAAGGCCCTGCACCCAAAAAAAAGAAGGTATTTTTCATCTTTCCCCAACATATTACAATCTACAATCTGATAAAGTTGTTTGTTTACGGTTTTTTTCTCGCTTTGGGTATTTGCTGAAAATTGCCCCCAAGTTGCAAATTGGCAGTACCCAGAGAGGAATCAACAAAAAGCCTACAAAGAAAAAAAAAGCCTGAAACCATACTGACAGAACAAAAATACGATCAACGGCCAAGGTTTCCCAGACAACCAGCATGTTTTGGGTCCTCTGGCTTTGCTGCAGGCTTAAACACACCCAGAACTGAGAGATATTTGAGAGATGTTAGCACATGCTGTACTCCACTTTACCTCACTCCCCGAATTGCAGAGGCTGGGAAAGTCCACTGGTGTAAGCCTTTCTGTAGAATCAGGATGAAGTTAAAACACGGGATAATGACAGTTTGACTGCTAATACATGGTGCGTTACGCATGCCACAGCAGCAAGGAAACAGTCCTGAGGTATGTAGTAAGTCTTACACACAGTGACGCTCAAAGAACACACCCACACACTCACCCGATTAAACATTCACTGAACCATAAATCAGTGTGAGAAAAGTTGGTTCTTCTTTTCATTATGCAATTTATTCTGCATTCTGTATGTATGGCAGGTAAACATGTATTCAGATAAGAAGGTGAGTCTGGGAGGGGGGGGGGACAAAGGGTCTACATACCTTTAAGGGTGTGACGTGTTCCAACTGGACAGTGCAACTTTCGTCCTCCTCGCTCACACACACAATAGCTGGTTGGAGGACTTTGCTGGGCTCCACAATGAGCACCTGAAAGGCAGAAAATTCAAATTCTATTACCAATATTTTATAACAGCCACATGACTTTCATTTACCTGTAATGGGGGGTCAAAACCGCCACGCTATCTCCATTATTTCATGCCCATATCCCTCCGTATTACAGCAGTGTGTGTTACCCTTAAGATTAAAATGGACAGAGCTGTGTCCCAATTAACAGATCACAACTTTTTTTAAAGTTTTCTATTTATTGTTACGGTTACTGTACTGTACAAAGATTATCAGTGCCATCTTACTGGGCAGTGGCCTGTCGAGTCAGTGGGTCTACAGGTCTGCAAAAGCAGTTCCATCCAGAAGTCCACGGTGTCCTGTGTAGGAGATTTCACCTCAGGTAGCTTGGCAAATTGACGGTACAGGATGTACGTCTCCATAATGGATGCCACATACCTGAAAGAAACATTAAACTCATTAATCTACATTAAGTCAGTCTGGAAATTAAACCATCTAAATGCGTTCTAATCCACAGAGGTTTCTAATTATTTTAATTAAACCAATGAAATTAAACTAATAAGCCATAAAAACACCTTGACCTGCATGATTCTACTAATCAAGAACTGCTAAGCCTCACCAGATAGGGGCCTTTAGCTTGTAGAGTTTATCGGAGGCCATGATGACTTTCCTATGTTCGTTCGCGAGGATGTTTGCTCCGAGGTAAAAGCCAACATCCCAGTAGTCCTTCATCTTCTCCAAACTGCCCTTTCTGCCGAGCAGGGTGCTAATAGTCACACCTGAACACCAACATGATAACAGAGAGCAAAACAATGAATTAACAAATGCATATCAAAATCAGTTATATATTTCCAAACTAATAGGCTCATATGTGCATCCACAGATAATGGCCCTGGGCACAACTATAAGCTCAGTCATCCCCCAGGGTGGAGTTTATTTGGTAACACTTTACTTGAAGGTATCTACATAAGAGTGACATGATGTGTTCATGACACTGTCATAACACAGTCATGACACATGAACCCTAACTTTGACCATAACCCTAACTTGTCATGACAAAACCCAAATGACACTTACAAGAGACAAGAGTTATGTCATATACGTTTATGACTTGTTTATAATGTTTATGACACGTTCATGACAGTGTCATGTCACTCTTATGTAGATACCTTCAAGTAAAGTGTAACCGTGTAGGTATTAAGTTTTTTTTGTCATATTAAGTTATGACAAAAATGATAAAATTGGCTTTCTGGATATTGCATTGTGTCTTAAAAACATTTAAAATCTATCCAGAATTGTGGACTTACAAATTTAAATTATGGATTGTATCATAGCAAAGCCTAAGGTTTATACCCCAACAACAAAGTGTAGTGTAGTTCATAAGTAGTATAAACTTTATGACACACTGAATCTGTAAACCATAAAAGGTATTTAGCAGAAAGCATTAAGCACCTATTTTGCGCAGCTCAATAGAAGTGTCAAATTCATGGCCAGCTGCCATCAAGAGGACCACGTTGTTAATGCCCGAGTGAAGAGTTGGCTCCTGCTCAAAAGCTTTTCCATACCTGACAAATAATATAAAAAAGAGCACTGATGGATTACACTAGAACACCGACAGATAAGGGACATCAGTAACATCAGAACAATAATGCAACATAAACTGCATACACATATGAGCGGCAACAATTTAAAAAAAAAATATTAAGTAGGGTCTGTAGTGACAAACTGTAGTCTAAGTACAAAAGATAGACAAATACCACCTTTCTCATTGCATTGCATTGCAAGACCTTCCTCCACAGCGCTGTGAAGGAGGGTCTGGCAAGTCCACACAGCATTCCAGGATGGGAGAAAAACGTTTATTGGCATTTCTTTGAAACAAACAATCGTCTTTGGCGGCGCAAACGGAGCCTTAGCACAATAGCCTTGGGAAGGAACTTGTTTTGGTGGACCGTGTACGTTCAAAGTTTGTTTTAGTCGTACAACAAAAAAAACTCAGATTGGACAGATAGTCTAGCTAGCTGTCTGGATTTACCCGCAGAGATCTGAGGAGCAGTTAACCATAGTCCTCAGAAATCCACCGGAGTTTAAAATGCCAACACAAAGAAAGCGGGAGGTGATGGACATCCGGCCGAAATTAAAGACATCCGGCAGAATTTCCGGCGGCACCTGAACAATAACGGAAGTGGAACGTTGTGGATATAGATTAGGTCTGTAGTGTCTAAGTACAAAGGGCAGACAAATGCCACCTTTCTCATTAGGTGTGAACCAGTGTGTAAGACCAGACCCACAAACACAAAGTGGTTGTACCAATAGCAGGACTGTTCTCTGCTGCGCTGATCGGTGAACCCAGAGCTCATGAACATGTCTTTGTAGATCCGTCCACACAGGCAGTAGACGTCTGACGCCACTTTGTCCCCCGACTCCACAACAGGCAGAATTGCCTCCAAAGCCTTAGCGCGATCTCCAGGGTGATTCCTCCTGGTATGGGAAGATTTGATCATTTCAGCAGTGATGAGCTTTAACAAACCCATTATATCTTGTATACATGCAAGGCAAATAAAGGCCACAGGCAGAGAACGGCACAAAACACTAAGCTGAAACCAGAGAAAAGAACAATAGTTTAAAGCTATAGTGCGTAGTTTCTGTCACCCCCATGAGGGGTAATGACATGAAAACTGTTGGCGTGTCCACGTGATGCATGCCATCCGTCATCGCACATGCGCCCCCACTCCTCCTCCATGCACGGAGGACTCAGAGGATAAAAAAAAAAAAAAAAATGATGGCCTCTTCAGAAGAAGTAGTTATTTTCACTCGAGTTTCTGCGCGCAAAAGTCGCCGGACAACACAATCTTCTGAACATGAACAGCCATACTGAGAAATACAGAGAGAGTTGTGTGGAGCTGAGAGTCTTAATTAGCTTTGTAGCAACTCATTTGACAATGGCTTTAATTTAAAGGATGTTCAATTAATATCAAAAAGGTACGCACTAAAGCTTTAATTGTGTTCACTTGTAAAACAACATATGAATGCAGTAGGAGCCATCTGGGTACCTGTTTAGAGCAAATATGTAGTTAAACTTGATATTCTGATGTTTTGCTACCAGACACATGGGCAGGTTGCTCAGAGTTTCCACTAGTTTGATTATGGCATCGTAGTCCTGAGAAAAGAGGGTGCAGAATTACAATGTATTATTTACCATGCTTGCTTTAATAATTTATATCATTACAACATTGATTACTAATAATGATTTAAACCTCAATGGTCATTTTTATTACTATCTACATCCATATGGAACACTTGATATGCCATCTCATCGTAGGTTTTGGTTCATCGTGACTCTTGCAGGATCCAACATCTGTTTGCTTAATGCTGTCAACAGTAATACTTTCATAATGAAACAAAATGTTTTTTCATGTATCAAGCAAATGTATTATTTTGCTAAAACAATATAAGCAATGACAAAATGACATGTTGGGCTCTGCAACCAATACATTTCTTGATTTGAAAAATTAATATACACAAATAAGCCCATGACCTTTTAGACACTCCACGTCTAGGTAGGGCGGTTCAATATATATATATATATATATATATATATATATATATAGATTATTTATATATAGATTATTTTTTTAATCTAGATTAATCTTGATTAAAATGGCTCATTTGAATTCTGCAGAAGGGCATTCAGAATATGTGTGCTATCCAAATAATGACTAAAAGTAAGTCTTTAAGAACGGGTTTCTCAAGCCAGGTGGCGCATTAGACCAGGGGCTCATTTCCTGTTTCCAAAATGCACTGAATGCATCACAAACTAACTACAACTAGTTAACTTTCTAAGAGGCCATCCACATGAAGACGCGTTTTCACTTTTTTTGCATCGTTTGGGCCGATTGTCCACACGAATCCTGTAAACGCACTGCCCATAAACGCACTTTTTTGAAACCTGGTCCCAACGTGAATTAAAAAAAAAAAAGCTCATATTTGGCTTCGTATGGACGGCGAAACCGCATACGTGCATATCGACAATGTCATTGCCACACACCTCAGCCTCACAGCTGACTGCCTTCAACCCAGCTGACGGCTCTAGCAGGGACGCAATGCTGTTTATAAAGTGGAAGTAGACAACTTATCAACTAGCTAGCTAATCTGTCTGTTTATCAATTCCTTGAACGGATTATAGTAACTTTTAGCACCGCTTATTGTAGAAAGGCTACCGCAAGAAAAATGTGTAGCTAGATTATCAAAAAGACATCGGATCATTGATGTTTGTTTGACTGCCGATGTTAGCTAGCAGAGCTAACGTTAGCATGCTCGGGACTCTGACATTAACACACTGGCAGACACAAGTGACAGAGAGACGGAGGAGAGCAGGGAAGGAAATATGCTGCTGAACGAATACGCTGCATGTTTTAAATAGCGTTAAAAAAATGAATAAACGCAAGTGCGACGGGCGGTGTTGATTGTGAGGCGCACCGCCGCACATTAGTCTATGTGTGGGAAACACTGTTACTAACTGTTTATTCATTAGAATAGATTAACGGCGATATTTTTTTTATAGCCCGGTAAGAGTCTCACGTTAACGCCGATAACGGCCCACCACTAATTTTTATATATATATATAAATAAATAAAAGTGTGTCTTCCTGGTTTTGAAGGCTACACTACATTAAAGTGATGTAATTTTCTGTACTTACCAGACTAACTAGCTGTTGTATTATTTGCCTTTACCCACTTAGTCATTGTATCCACGTGATTGATGATTATTTATTCAAACTTTTTTGTGTAAATATCTTGTAAAAGCACCAATAGTCAACCCTACAATATTGCCGCAATATCGCCATTGATGTATTTGGTAAAAAAATAGCGTGATATTTGATTTTCTTCATATCACACACCTGGATGTCCCTGTAGGACAACAGCAGGCTCATGACTATATCAGGTGTGAGCAGATCTACACTGTCCAGCCGTTTCTGGATATTGCTCAACTCCTCACTCAGGGCTTGGCCGCTGAACCTCTCCCGTGCCATACGAATCTCATGCCTGATTGACTCTCGGAAGTACTCACTGTAAGCACAAAGAGCAGAGAAGTCATAACTTTTCACACTTTTACAATCTTAAATAGATCCGCCACCATGGTGGAAGCTGTGAGTTATAGCATAAACAAATGCATGTGTAATCTGAGATGATGTTTTGGGCAAAGCACACAATGGTGGTGAAAGCCATGCAGTTGCAGATGTCTGACCTGGACTGAATTTGTACATTGTTCAGCAAATGCACCAGTGTCTCCACCAGCGGGGTCAGCAGAGGCTCCAGCTGGAAACTGGGCTGCATCAACTCTTTGATAGCAGTCATGATTGTTGCATCACAGGCAAACACTTTGCCCTGAGGTGACACTACGTAAGGGATGAACGTGTAACTTCCACACTGCTCCTAGAGGAAGATAATACATGCATCATACAACAAATAGAGTACAAATTGGGAGCCCTTGCACAGCCACAAGGGAGCTAAGGCAATATTCAAATAATGTGCAATAACCCACACTGCATATCACACTGTATATAAAACCATATTTATTTTTTCATATGTATATATGTATATAGTGTCTCAACTGTGCACTTTACCCCCCCCCCCTTTTTTTTGCACTACTTATTTTATTCCATGTTATATATTTTTTCTACATATGTTGGCACTGGAAAAGGAGTTGCTTTTAATCTCATTGTACATGTGTATAGTGACAATAAACGGCATTCTATTCCATTCATTTGGCAGTTGTCTGTATTTTTGCTTTTAATGCTTCATGTTTCATTTCAGTTAAACTGTCTGATTTGCTCCTTATTTTTAAACCATTCATCTAATAGCCAAGAAAATAATCTGAAGATTCATTGATAATGAAAATACTCATTAGTTGTTGCAGCCCTGGCCAGATTAACATGCTAGAGGGGCCTGGGGCAAAAATCAACTGTGGACCCCTATTGACTCCATCATCTTACTCCCATTAACTACAGCGCACACAGTGGAACATACAGTGCATCGTAATGGTAGTTTGCATAGAGCCACAGAGAACAACTAGCACCTCTATTCTGGAATAATTGAGTCCAAGGTTTGCTGTGAAATAATGAATGTCCCAAAACTAAATGTTGGTCCCTCTTTAAAGGGGTCCAGATTAGTTAATAATGCAGGATTTCCCTCTTTATATCAGTTCTCATTAAATTTAAGTGGTGCATATTCTGCAACTTGTTTTATTTAATTATTCCAATTATCATGTTCTATTTTACAGTGTCCTTGACTATTGGGGCAGTTTATAATAAATGCCTGCAGCCCTAAATTATCCATAAAGTTATTATAATAATCAGGGGTATGTGTTGATTTTAAGTTACCTTGACAGCCTGTAGATCATTATCTTGCTTGTAACAGTAAAGGATTATGTTATTGGTCAAGCTGAAACTTTCTCTCACTCCAAGGTGATAGAAAAGGGAAGGCTGGCAGAAAGACTCACTCATCTCGACCACTGCTACATCTGTGTGGGAAATTTAGTAGGGCGGGTTAGTTTGCGTAATTGGCGTAGTACTGCGTACATGTGTCATCCAAATTTCCCTACAGTCAGCATGCCTTCACTTGCCTGCATTGTAGAAATTATCCAGAATGTCCGTGGTGCCTAGGGATATTCTCTCGAATGAAATTGTTTGGAAAACGGCGTGTGCGTCCGCGCAGGCTTCCTTCAGACATTTCAAAGATAAGTTCTCCTCAGTTTGCGGCACCGTGGCGTCCTTGTTAACAATGTATGCCACGGATACAGGTCTGGTCCGACTCCGTGGAGACACGATCTGTTTACCCGAGCCGCTGGCGCTCAGCTCCATAGCCGAAGAGTCCTGCCACAAACTTCCAGCTGACACCCAAACTGGATCTTTCCCCTTCTGCCCGCGCAGGCTCATTCGCCTGCGCTCCGATGTGTACATTTTCTGCCTTATTCCGCAGCTGAAACCTAATGCATGAGCTTCGTAGGGACAACTTCCATTAAAAACGCAACGGCGCGGTTGCTTGTTTCTGTGATTCCACAGGTGTGTCACTGTCGCCGCCCCCGCTCACAGCCCATATCCACTATCATTCCCGATACTCCTCTCCCTCGACCCGCCCTCCTCGTCTCTCCGCTCCGCCCGCTGACATTTTGAGACTGAAACTGTAATGCCACACAGCGACTCTCGCATGACCTCTGCTGTGAAAAACTATTAGATTACATTTCTGAAAACGGACGTCGCGGTCCCAACCTCAATGCTAATTTGTTAATTTTAACTTGTTAACCTTGTTAATCTGTCTTTTACAGTGTTGGTCATCTTACTTTAAAAAAGTAATTAGTTACAGTTAAAAAATGACTTCTCCCAAAAAGTAATTGAGTTAGTAACTCAGTTACTACATTAGTTACTCAGCAAAGTAACTGTGACGTTATTTATGTTCTATAACGCTATTACGTTCTATAACATCTTTAACGTCAAAGATGTTTAAATTAACTGATTGAAGAATAAAAACACTACATACAGTATTTTAGAACATTTGGTATGTATTTGAACTCAATAGATTGCAGCCTGCATAGAAATAAAAACATATACAAAAATAAATATTGATGTGCTGATGTGAGGTTCTTCATAAGATTTGAGGTGTTTGAGGCAGACGTGGATAAAGTCTTCTTTCCTGGGCATAGCGTGCTTTGCATAAACATTCTTGCTTTTAATTTCAATGAGGGAGAAGTAGCCTAGTGCCGGTACGTCCAGGTCGAGAACGTTACCTTTGAATTTCCCTGGCTCGTCTGGCTTGGTATCGGATCGATACTGTCGTGATGAGATCGATACTTTTGTTGCAGTTTCTCTCCGAGTTCATTTTAGAGAGAGAGAGAGAGAGAGAGAGAGAGAGAGAAGCCCCTGATGATGGCGGAAAGAAAGAGAAGCGCTGTGTGGAGTTTATTCCCTCCAGCTGATAGGGACACTGCCACATGTGATGTGTGCAAAAAAGTAACTGTGCCTCAGCTAAAGCAACCAAAACATAGATGTGCAGAAAATAGGATTTATAAAATGTCTGATACACAACTACACAGCTCTGATAATGTGTGCAACATTAAACCCTTGGAGACAATCCAAATTCTCACTGTCTTTATTTACAGTACATAAATGAAAATTTACTATAAATGCTGTTGGCTTCAGAACAGACCAAAAAAAAAAAAAGATAAAAAAAGAAAGTCTAAATCCACACAGCATTGGTGCAAAGAAAAACAACAGCATCAACTATTTTTCCCTGCACTAAAAAGCAAAAAAGGCAACGTCATTACAAGTTGTATGTCCATAATGTTTTACTCTGACAATAAGCGCTGGTTTTTTAACACAAATCTAGAGTTCACATTCCATGTATTGTACATCGACATATACAGCCTGGATATAGACAAGAGATTAGTCTTTTGCTATACTTTGTACTCCAAAAATATATAATTAACTATTGTGTTTAACAAGATATCTTTCTGGCACTGAGCACTTTGTATTGTGAACACTGTCAGATGTGAGATCAATCATGCGTCACACAGACATTTCACAAACAACCTGAGAATAGGAAGTCTTCTTTGAGACAGCTGTGGCAGGTTTAAGCAAACGTTTGGTATTTACAGAATATACAAACCAGCCTTGTTCCATTATTGTAATAAAGTCCCACATTTACCAGTTCAGTTCATCGCTCTATGAATATTGATGAGGACGTTGTTATCTAACCTGAATGAACTTGGGCAATACACTTTATGGGAACAATTTACTCATCGAGGCCCTCGTCGTCTTCCTCCTCTTCCACCTTGGCGTCCACCTCGCTTGTGTCTGAGAACTCGTGCAAGAGGACGTACTCGCGGCTGCTGAAGCCAAACTTGATAACGTCTTTTTCTTTGAGCTCGTAATAGCGCTGGGCTTCGATGCGCTGGTTGTTCAGGTAGGTGCCGTTGCCGGAACCCAGGTCAATGATGTAAGGCCTTACCCTGCGGCCACCGGTGCCGTCTGCACGTGTAAACTCCATCAGTCTACAGATATACAGACAGAAAGGTAGACATGTATTACTCATACAGCAGCAAAATCATCCAAGTGTAATGCAACATGGAGTAGAGTTTGTCTGAATCATACAGAAGTTGAAGACTTCTAAGCATACACCTTCGCTAATGATTGTTATTCTTACCTATACTGAAATACTGCATGTTGCTTGGAGCAGGATGGATGGTCAATCGGGATATCAGCAATTTTTCTCTGCCTCCCCAACAAATAGGCACTCTGTCTGTGAATGTACATGACTGGAAGGGGTTCATCATTCTTGAAGGGGTACAGTCGCCATCTGCGCTTAGGAATGCGCGCCTCAGGTGGCTCGTTGTACTTGATCACCACCCCCCGGAATGTGTTTGTATCTTCTGTTAGAGCCCCCGACAGCCCAAAGTTAGGCTTCTCCTTCCCAACAGGTGGGTCGTTTGGATCGTCAATCCCTCCTTCAGACTGTCCAAAGTCCTGTTCTTGGTTTTCTTCACGACGTTGGCGGTTTTCTCTGCGCCGCTCATCGTGCTGCTCTCTCTCGGCTTGTTGAGAGGCAAGCGCGCCTTGCTCTCGGTGTCTGTCTCTGCCACGGTCTCTCTCCCGTGGTCTGTCCGATTCCCACCTGCTCCGCCTCTCCTCTGGCTCGTCGTTCCTTCTCCTCCGCTCATCAGCACTAGCCCTATGCTCCTCACGCTCCTGTGAGATTTTTGGTAAGAAGACAGTTAAAGAAAAAATATTATTAGTCCAGGACAAACTTGTGCAGTTACAGTTTTGTACAGGAATTTCCATTAAACAATTTATAGTGTAAACATTAAATCGGACGGACAATATTGAAAAGTGGCCTTGTTATGCCACTGTCGTATCTAGCATATGACACTGATGACTATGGCGGTATCATTCTACTGGCATACATGCTAAGTTATTGTAGTTACAATAATAGCTACAGCATCCCATGGAAATACACCGTTTAAAACTGGTAATCATTAGACTAGTATACTTGCAGATACTTACTTCATGTACCCATACCTTTGTGGTACTGTCGCTATGGTATCTGGCCAACTGTAGCAAAAAGAATGGCTCTACACAAAGCAAGCAGAGCCTATCACACTCAGACCAAATTTAAACCATAAAACCATTAAATTGTTAAACCATATTTTATATGTATTTATATATACAATGTTTCGTAATTGGCATGTTATGATACAGAAAGTTTTTAATGCACAACATGCATCTGTTGTAATGCCAGTGTCCAGAATAGATTAGATTAAATTTTGTCATTGTGCAGAGTACAAGTACAACGAAATGCAGTTTGCGTCCAACCAGAAGTGCAAAAAGAGCAGAAAAGTGCAATGTGACATTCAAGTATACACAGTGTAGACAGTAGTGTACAGATGGTTAACAGAAGGTGGTTTAGAGTAATCTTAATTAAATATAAATGTGTGCAGTGTATAAGCAGTTTTAGCAGTAATATCAGTTAGCTTATAATAGCAGAATAAATATGGCTATGTAATATGAACAATGTATGAACAACATGTATATGGGCAATGTAGCAGCAGTAAAATTATAATAGTAGTAAAAATAAGATATATGCCGTGTATTATTATTATTACATTACTGATGATTAGTGCCAATTGCCTGTAAGAATCAGTGTGTTGGTGGGAAGAGGCGTTTGATGCCTCCAGTTTTAGGTAACATAAGGCGGCTTGTGGCTCGGAGTAAAAATATAAATATTTATCGATGTTATATCGATATAGTGATATGAGACTAGATATCGTCTTAGATTTTGGATATCATAATATCGTAATATGACATAAGCTGCATTACAGTAAAGTTATGTCATTTTCTGAACTTATCAGACTGTTCTAGCTGTTCTATTATTTGCCTTTACCCAATTAGTCATTATATCCACATTACTGATGATTATTTATCAAAAATCTCATTGTATAAATATTTTGTGAAAGCACCAATAGTCAACACTACAATATTGTTGCATTATCGATATTGAGGGATTTGGTCAAAAATATCGTGATATTTGATTTTCTCCATATCGCCCAGCCCTAGATCGTAGGTGGAGTGGTCGCCCCATAGCCACAAGACTGGCGGTTCAATCCCAGTGACAAATGTCAAAGTGTCCCTGAGCAAGACACTGTACGCCAAGGTGCTCCCCGGATGCTCTGTGTAAAAAGCTGTCCAATGCTCCTAATACAGAATCATCCCTATAGCCACTATTCGATCTTTATCTTATTAGTAATTTAGAACATAATCACCCGCTTTATTTTGACATCAGCACCACGATGGGGAGGAGTGCGACTTCTCCTGTTTCTGGGGGATCTGCTGCCTCGTCTGGCTGGAGATGTCTCTCTTTTAGCTGGTGAACGGTCCCTCGTCCTGGCAGGTGACCTACACGAAAAACACAAAAAGGACCATAACGACTTTCTAAAGACATTAGCAAAATGCCAAATTATTGCCGCTTAGATGCAGCTAATGTGGGATGTAGCTGCGTTTGGGCTAGCGGACAAAACATTTTCTAGCTTTTAAGGACTCACTGGCAACGCGTATGTTGTGTCTGTCATGGTAAAAAACTAAAAACACATGCGAAAAGCGAAGTGGTATGATGATTTAAAAAAAATACCTGCTCGTTCTTCTCCTCTGTGGACTTGAGTTGCCGCTGGATCTGGACCTCGAGCGGCGTGATCTCTGTGGCCTAACAGGGCTCACTTGCTCCTGCTTTATCTTAACTTTGGGCTCCCGTTCCGGAGATTCCCTTCTCTTGTGTCGCTTTTCTTTGGTCATTCTAATGTACATATACTAATCCAACCGTTATGTAACATCAAAGTCCGCCCAAAAGCATGTACAAAACAAAAGAAAACACAAAAATGTAGCGATTAAAAACTTCGACTGTTTTGCTCAAATAACACACTTCCGTTTCCTGTGGTACGCCGAGAATTTATGCCGGTGTTCCGGCATGACAGTACCAACTTTACACTTTAGTTCCGCATGACTGCGTCTCGGTATCTTGAATAAAGCCGATGTTGACGGGATTCTTTTTTACAACTATTTGTATTGTAAGGCGTAAAAGTGACGTAACGTTTAAAATCACACCAAGTAAAAATCCAGCAGCGCTTCAGCAGTCTTCTTTTGTTGCGCTGATTTATAATAAGGGTCACCAAAAATGAACAGTGCAACAACCGCAGAGTTTAAAAATATATATATATATTTTTTTTTTATTTATTATTTATCTTTGACAACAGCCTACATTTATGAAGCAAACCGCTGATGCCACCAAAAAGGAACGCCGGGACACTGTTGCCATGACAACGTAAACAGTGAGAACGAACTTTTTGTCAGCAACAACACCGATATTTCTGTAACTGCAGCCCAAACCAAGAAGCAAACACAATGATTCCACCAGCCGAGTCTCTCCTCAAATACGAAACTCCAGTTTTGGTCAGCAAAAGTACAGACAGAAAATCACCAAAGGTGAGTTTTGACTAAGTAACGCCACCCGAGTTTAGTTAACGTTAATGTTACCTGGCTAAAGTAACGTTGGATGGATCTGGGGCCGGTCAGGAAAGATAAATACTAGAATGGAATATAATATTTACAAACAGGTGTATTTAGACATGCTGATGTGTGCCACTGCCAACTTTTACATTACATTACATTACATGTCATTTAGCTGACGCTTTTATCCAAAGCGACTTACAATTGCTATACATATCAGAGGTCACACGCCTCTTGAGCAACTATGGGTGAAGTGTCTTGCTCAGGGACACATTGGTTGATGTATCACAGTGGGAATCGAACCCTGATCTCCCACACCAAAGGCATGTGTGATATCCACTGCGCCATCACCACCCAACTATGCAAAGAAAAATCTTCCCCTCCCTATTTAGCCTATAAGTGCTTTTTGCGTGTTTTTTAAAAAAAAATATGCATTTGATTTTAAGACTCCAAAGAGTTTTCTGGGCCCTAGAGTTCACATCATATCATCACCTCATCCTAAAAGTGTGTGTTATTGAAACACATTATGTAGCTGTATGTCTACAGTCTGCTCTGTTAACTTATTTCTCGACAAGTGTCTGTACCCTACAGGTAAACACTTACCTACTTGTCTGAATAACAAGTGCCTGAAAAAAAGCATAATGTTAAACCTCAGTCATTGATGTTTATTCAATTAAATATATGTCAGCCTTTAAAGGCTGATGTGTAACGTTTTACAGCAACATGCTTAATTGTGTTTATATTGGATTGTTTTATCAGGTGATACATTTAAAAATACTTACACAAAGACAATGCAATTACTAAAAGAAAATGTTAGCAGCTAAAAAAAGGGGAGAACAAAACGTATGCTGTGGCCCTCATTGCCTGCAGATGGTGCAAGCATTGAAATTACAGTAGCTACTTTCGTTGTCTCTGTGTACCAACATCAGCATGACAACACCTGCAATACTGGACTACTGCTATTACTGTTCTTTCTTATTTGACACACCTTGGGTGTGAACAGTTCTGTTAATGTATGAGTGAGTTACAAGGGAGTATGTTAAAAGATTATAGCCATTTAAAAAACATGATTTAATATATGCAATATTTAATTATGTAACAAAATATTTGTCGCCACAGGGACGTCCTTTAAGAGTGAGCCCTCAGCAGCCTGCTAACTCTACCCCTGTTCCACCACCTCCTAAACCAAAATCAGCCACTACTGATGCCACCAAGCAGGAAAATGAGGAGATCCTGAACGCCATCCTTCCACCCAGGTATAGCTCTTCCTATCAACAATATATTGTTAAACAAGTTCAAACCACCTAGATTTATCTCAACTTCTGCTATTGCAGGGAATGGATGGAGGGAAACCAACTGTGGGTGCAGCAAGTGTCCAGCGCACCTTGTACAAGGACAGATGTTATTCACCTAGAGGAACAGCTGGACGTAAAGCTGCAGCAAAGGCAGGCCAGAGAAACAGGGATCTGCCCGGTCCGCAGGGAGCTCTATTCCCAGTGCTTTGGTAAGGAGGAGGCTGACACGCTGGTGATCACTGAAGTCACTATGGTTACGATGATGACTTAACACAATGCCTTATACACAGACGAGCTACAAGACATGGAGTATAGCTAGTTTTGTGATCAATATAACTGGATTTCTATCTTTATTTGGCTCTTTTTTTTCTGACGACCATGTTCCTATATTCCAATGAAGGCATATTTCCACCCACATTAAAGGGATACTTCACGATTAGCATTAAGCTTTGTATCAGTGGAAACCCGGTAGTATTTTCGAATGACCGACCGACCGACCGACCTCTGATGATGCAAAAATTGTCATTTTGCATCATCAGAGGGTTTTTTTTCCAGACACACAATACAGCCATCTGTCGTATCGGGGGGACATGAGGGAAGGAAGCACGGCCATTTGAAAATACTACCGGGTTTCTACTGATACAAAGCTCAATGCTAATCGGTGAAGTATCCCTTTAACATTAACTCAACTGTCTTCTGTTCCTAATTTTCTATTTCTTTAAGACGAGCTGATCAGACAGGTGACCATCAACTGTGCTGAGAGGGGTCTGCTGCTGTTGAGGGTCAGAGATGAGATACAAATGACTATCGCTGCCTACCAGACGCTGTATGAAAGCAGCGTGGCTTTTGGAATGAGGAAAGCACTGCAGGCTGAGCAGGGCAAGGCTGACATGGAGAAAAGAGTAAGGACATTTAGTTATATGTTGACTTACAACAACCAATGGCATCCTGGGCACAAAGACACACAAATGAGAATTTTTTACATTTCATAGAATTGCTGAATTTTCCACTCATCGAAGCCATATGAATAGGTACAGGCTGTTGTTCAGTAAGGTATCCAGCAGAGAGCAGCATTTCACTTTACAGTTATTGTAAAATACTAAATATGGTGGTAGTGCTCTTCACATAATTGATCCCACATCTGGACCAAAACTTACAAGTTTGTCTTATTACATACCTAGATCTCTGATCAGGAGGATGAGAAACAAGACCTGATGAAGCAACTGAACGAACAGAAAGCTAAATGTGATGCCACTGAAAAGAGAGAAAATGAAAGGCGACAGGTGGAGGAAAAGAAGCACACTGAAGAGATTCAGTTCTTGAAGAGAACCAACCAGCAGCTCAAGGTGAGGTTTCACGATTATATAGCACACAAGATAGATAGATAGATAGATAGATAGATATTAGATTTAGCACCAATTGTATGTGTTGCATGTCTTGATATTTTAATATTTGTCTTCCTATTTAGACCCAACTGGAAGGGATCATTACACCAAAGAAGTAACTTCGTCAAAAAAGATCTGAGTTGCCATTTCCCAGTACAGAATGTTACTAAATTTGTCTTTTCTCTTTCTAAATTATATTAATTAATGTAAACTTAACTGAGTGTAATAAGCAAATATTTTTTATTACAGCATGGCATGACAAGTACAGTTCATACAACCGTACATTTCTCTTTAACATCAAGAGAGCATTACACCTGTAAATGATGAATGAAATGTCATTCAAAAACAGTTCTGGGTTGAGGGCCAGTCAGGGCCAAGATAAGGCATCAAGTGGCCACATGATGAAGACCATTTTACACGTAGTTAGCATTCCACCTTCTATCAACTCTGCATTTTCCATAAAAATCTGTCCTTTTTGGCTAGTTTAAATAAAGATTTATTACAAACTTTATCACGACTCCAGTTTAGTGCTTTGATCTTTTGGCTTTTCGGCCTTCTGTGGCTGATGCTGGGGCCTTTCTGTTCTTGTTCTTGTTTTTCACATTGTGCGTTTCGTAATAGCGCACACCGACTTTCTTCACCTTCTTAGCACGGTCCATCGCTCTTCTCTGTACAGATGGATAAAGGGAACAAAGAAAAAAATTAGCTTTTCATCTCCTGTTACATCAGTATCAGGAATGGACATTCATTTCAGGTGTCAACCCAGAGAGATCTGTTTGACGTCAGAGAGAACAAACACTGCATACCTGTTTAGACGTCAGTCTGTCGGATTGGGTGGACTCCTCGTCCTCAGCTTTCCTCTTATTGCTCCTCTGGTTTGCATCTGAGATTGACAAATCTGATGTCAGTGCCTGGCTGGATCTCAATGTTACCTACCCAATTTGTATGGCTACAGGCAAATACTGTACCAACAAGTATTTATGCATTTTTGTGTCAAACATGGGAAAATACATCTTTATACCAGTAAGATGGCATGTTTGTGTGCCTTTTATTTTGTTCTGATGAAATGCGAGAGCTCTTTTGGACCCTAACCAAATCTGATACACCTTCCAAAATATATCTACATTCCGCACCATACAAAGCCATGACAAACAAGTTGATAGACTACCTTTCTGCTGTGCTTGCTTTGCTGCCGCCGCTTGTTTAGTCTTGATGTCTGTGAACGCTTTGTCAGAAAGTGCCTTAGGTATCCTGTCCAAAGAAGAAGAAAAGTAAATCAAACGGTTTACTCCTGTTGGGATCAGTTGGAATAAGCAGTGATTAAATTAGGCTCACATTATCTATACAACTGTTATTTGACTTGTCTTCAGTGTGTGGGCAGAAGATTACAGAACATAATGACTTGCAAAAGTAGAGAGTAAAACTGAAGACTGCTAGTCTTCAGGGGCTTAAAAGCTGGTTAGCACAGACCACCTAAAATGCATGGCATCTCTCTGCCTGACAACCTTATGTTGACTTTACTGAACAAAAGAAATTAGGGCACTTCACAAAACAAAGGCAATATGTAAGGTTTGGGTGAGAGAAGACGGACCGGATTGCAGAGAAGCGTTTGGATTTGGCCCGGTCCAGGAAATGCTTGTACTTCGAGATCTTCTCATCCAGCTCTCGAATCACCTCGCGTGAACTCTTGTTGCTGGTGGCTTTGCCAGTCTGAAAGGTTGTGGGCTCGGTGGCCTCGGCCTCAGGCTCTCCATCGGCTTGTTCAACATTGGTCCCTTCTTCCTCTCCATCCTCCTCTTCGTCACCGTCTTCCTCGCCATCACAGCCAGAGAAGTCAGAGAGTTCCAGGTCAGGCATCTCCACAGGAACCAAGTCTTCCTCGGTGAACTCAGGTGCCACATTGATCTTGCCAAAGTTCTGTCGCACATTAGACAGAATCTTCTGGACCTGCTCCTTCTTTTTCTGCAGCCGCTGCTGCTGTTCCTCATGTTCCTCTGAGACGGCATCCGGATTGTCTGGCTGTTCCTCCTGCACATTCTTCACTTCCTCTGAGGGTCCTTTAACTGGCAATGGCTTGTCCTTGAAGAATTGCAGAAACAAAATGCAGGTTGACAACACAGAACACAGGTTGTTGTGGGGGAAAAAAGCCATTTACTAAAAAAGACACATATGGAAAAACCAGTAAACTCTTACGTCTTGATCCCTCTCAGGTCCAGGGGGTTTCACAAAGAAGGGGATACGTCCTCTCTGCCAATCATTCAACACCATTTTGGAGACTGTGGAGAGATCTGGCTCACCGCCCTGCACAATGCCAAGAACACATTGCATAAGCTTAGAAAACTAGTGGTTCACATACACTTAGCTATTTAACTAAAAATAGACCAGATATAAGTCTAATATATACTAAGGATATGCTGTTGCACTAAAATAGAAAATTAAAATGCTTTAAATACTGCATACAAAGCATTTGTAGAATATCCACAAATGCTTTAACTGAAATTTCCTTGATGTTACATTTTTATGAAATAAATAAATAGAACAAAAATATGAAGGCAAAGCAGTATTTATTATTTGTCTTTTTCCATATGAATGGATCTCGCACTTTCCCGAATGCCTTTTTATTGTGCTCTCTCTTATGGATGACCGTCAGTATGAATGTGTATGTCTCGGTGGACTGTAGAAACTGAATTGCCCTTTGGGGATAAATAAAGCTATCCGTGTCTATCTGTACAGCCTGTTAAGGTCCTGCAAGCAAGAAAATGAAAGTGGAACCTTCAGAAGTTTCCCAGTGCGAAATGCCATCTTCTCAAGGAAGTCTTCAGCAGAGCTCCAAGTGGGGATGCGGTAGGTCTTCTGAATGTATTCTGGCTTGGCCCGCTCCAGTACTGCCGCAATGTGCTCCTCTGGGTTCCTGATCTTCTCCACTTGAACCTTTGTGAAGACGAGAGAGAAAAATATGTGCAATTTAAGATATTAATCTGCAACCTTTCAGTTACGGGGACTGGATGGCCTAGATGTTAAACCTAGGATCTGGAAGATTAGAAACGGAGCTGAATAAGGCTTTTCTTTAAACAGCCGGGCATTAGCAATAGGAATTCACTTCCAATTCTTTATTCATCACACTCCAGGTACTCAAGCTTTCAAATATGCCACATTATCAGTTACTGGGACATTGTCTGCTTTTCAGATGCTACTGTTTTTTGGTGCTATGAGAAGCAAAACTGAAATTCAAATTGATTGTATTTGTGTAGACAAAAGAAAAAAATGAAAGAGAGACTTACCACTCCTTTCAAGACAATATCAGATTCACTGTCTTCTGAAGGATAGACAACACCAGGACAGTCAATGAGGAAGATGCGCCTCATCAAAGTGATGTACTGCCACACCTTAAAAAAAAAAGAAAAAAAAGGAGATTAATGCTATCTGTATGATCAAATCGTTTCAGTTACACATGAGATGGTAAATCTTTCTCTTCTCTTACTGCAACAAAGATTTCTCCCTACCACAACTGCTTCATCCAAGAAATTGTAAAGTAACTTTTCATATAAACACTAACACCCATCCATTCTAACAAAAGGAGGAACAAGCAGCAGTCACAGCAGTGCTGCAGATCATGAGCTTGTTTGGCTGTCATTAAATAGCGTAGAGTATGTGGTGAGAATCAAAAACAAGGTGAGAAATAAAGGAGTATTGGCCACAGGCCCATCAGATTCATTGGCTGGGTGTGCAAAAAAAAATCTCCCCTCTCTTGTGGTCCAACTTCACAGCTTTGCCATGCATGTAGAAACAAAGATATTTTCCCTTTCTTTCCCTTTGACCCTGCTGTGGACATTGGGGTTTTCAGACCCTTGTTCGTTTCCAAGCAGGATAAGCAGCCCCAGAGAGAGGAAATTAAGGATAGAAATGGTTGTTGTTCTTTCTCTTGACCCTGACTCCACTTAGATTTTCAGTTATATAGGTAACAACTCAGAGCCAACTACTTCTGTTATTGCAGCTAACAACAATTACCAAGTTAAGAAGAGGAACATGCATCTTTTCACCTCACATCACCTCCCTTCGGAATCAAAGCTCCTCTACTTTTCACTCTATACACAAAAATACCAAGCCCTTCTCTGCTCCTATCCTTATTAGTAGCGTTTATGTACTACTTGTCAGATATTTTCTTTTCATTTTCTACATTTTAGGCCTTTACATTATTTTCAGTGTGAACATAAACATTCAGAATTTAGATTCATAATTATTCATAAAATAATCCAAAATTGTTGTTTCCTGTAGTCCTTTTTAATAGGACCGTCCACGGCAGTGCTTACTAGACAGATTTCCCATTGTTCACTTTGCTCTGTTGCATATTGCAGGTTTAAACTTAGTTTGCATGGCTGAGATGACACTCAAATCCTACCTTTGTTTCTCCGGCAAGGGGTGCCACATTGCAGACCTTCTTGGAGCGCAGTGTGTTGATGACGGAGCTCTTCCCCACATTAGGGTAGCCAATGAAACCCACACTTATCTGTTTCTTGTCTGTGTGGAGCTGTGGGAAGCAGAAAATACAGTCAGAACGTTGTGTTTTACCAAACAACAACCTTAGCCTGTCCTCAGTTCTCGGAGGTAATTTTAGATGGGGCGCTGTTGCTCTTTAGCCATAAACCAAGTGAACTTGTCATCGCTCCAAAACTACAATGTTGTTTGTTCAAAACACATACCAAAGGATATCGTAAAAAGATTTGATGTAAACAAAACAATCACGAAACTTTTTAAAACAGGATACAGCTATCTTTTATTTTTCGTCCCAGGAGGTAAACTATGAAGGCTGTTTTGGAACAGATTTTTTACCTTTTATCCCCAATTTTAGTGAACGTGGTCCAACAGAGAAAAACTTTTACACGAAGAAAAAAACCCAGATCCTTCTCATAACAACCTCTTTAAGCCCCATTATTAAATCCAACAAGAACAGAACCCCTTTTTAATTTTGTCAGGTTTCCGTTCCACAGCCACTACGTCACACTGCATGTTCAGGTCTTGGGGAAGGTGATACAGACAACGCCTTTTATCATGGTAAAGGTAATCTTATGTCGGGATAGCCATATACATTATAATGTATCAATGGTTTTGGAAATTTGATTAATGAACTATTTTAGAAAAATTATCTAAAAAGGAATGTCTTTTGACTACTAAATTTAATTTTAATTTAATATGCGACAAAGCAAGATACATCCATCACATTGACGCATTGATCCTAATGTTTGCAATTCTAATGTTAAGATAAATTGAGTCCTGCTTATTGATTTTCAGAATTGCCCACAATGTCCTAATACAGCAACATATATAAATGTATACAGGGCTCGAGAGTGCGACCATTTTGGTCGCACATGCGCCCAAATTTTGTAAGGGTGCGACTAACATTTTTCCTAGGTCGCACCGGTGCACCTATCGTCCTCTCCGCTGCGTTACATGACCCATTTCTTCTGTAAAGCTGTGCCCGTGTTTGGATTTCTCCTCTTACTCTCCGCGCAGCCCCGCCCCCATTCACTCAGACACACACAGACTCCCCTGCAACACGGAGAGACACGGCGTCGGTCCACACTGCGACATTTGTCTACAGTTTTAATTGTTATTAACACAGCTCTATATTGTTAAGCATGAGAGGGAAACCTGTATTTGTAGCAGTGTTTCCGCTGCTAACTCTGTTACTGCGGCCGCCGCACGGCGAAAAACACAGACGAAGTTATTGAATGCAACTAACTTCACGGAGCCAGCTGGACCTCGGCGAGAGATGTGGCCAGAATATCATAGTTCATAAAATGCAGCGCAGTGACGATACAGACATTTCATACACAAGATGTGTGTAACGCCGCTCACCCGCCAAAGCGCATCGACCCGTGCTGGACCCGTTCATAATGAGTCAGCCGTCACTCTGTGAGTAGCATACGCGTCAGTCCATCGCACTCTCCCCCTCCCTCTCTCTCTCTGTCTCCCTATTTTGTTTTTTTGGGGGGAGGAGGCATTTTCGGCCTTTACTTTTATAGGAAAGCTGAAGACATGAAAGGGGAGAGAGGGGGGAATGACATGCAGTAAAGGGCCGCAGGTCGGAGTCTAACCTGGCCCGCTGCGTCGAGGAGTAAACCTCTATACCAACTGAGCTATCCGGGCGCCCTCTTTCTCTTTTAATCTGTTATTGTTGTTGATAACAAGTGAAGGAGCTTTCTCAGATATATATATCTATATATATATAGATATATATATATATATATATATATATATATCTATATATATATATATATATATATATATATATATATATATATATATATCTATATATATCTATATATATATCTATATCTATATATATCTATATATATATATATATATATATATATATATATATATATATATATATATATTATTATTTTTTTTTAAATATATCCTAGGCTATTTCAGATAATTTTCATTTACATGTTTTTCAGCTGTATATTTTCAAACTGAGAAGTAAACCGTGTCTTGCATTTCATAAAAGCTTGTGAAAAGTGGCTTTGACTTAAAACTTTAGCCCACTTTGTAAAAAATACAGAGATATGATTTTTAGTCCTGGACTAGTGGAAGATCTGATAAAAATCTGTCTGTGTGTGTGTATGGGGGGGGGGATTTGGAGGATTTTGATGCTAGGGAGTGTGGCAAGCTGGTTTAGCCAAGGCCAAAGGGGAAGAAGGCCAAATTGCAGGTGTTGGACATCTGAGGGGCATGCAACAGCAAGGGGGGGTGTTTAAGACTTTGATCCATGAAATGTGTTCAGGGAAGCACTTTGAAACAGTAACACTTTCTATTTTGAAATGTTTTACTTAAAATGTTTTAGTTTGGCAGCTCAGTGAAGCACTTTAAACATTTATATATATATATATATATATATATATATATATATATATATATATATATATATATATATATATAGTATGATTATGCTTCAACTAAAAAGTATTTACCTACACCTTATTCTTGTTTAAAATAATTTACATAATATATATGAATGTATATGGAGCGTGATAAAAAGGTGATCTCGAAATTGTGGCGTTAATGACGACGCAAGGAAAAATTTGGGTGCACCTAAATTTTGTGCTGGTGCACCTAAATGAAAAAGTTAGGCGCACCAGTGCAACCAAGGCAAAAAGTTAGTGTGGAGCCCTGGTATAGCTACCCGAGTAAGTAAGTAAGTAAGTAAGTAAGTAAGTAAGTAAGTAAGTAAGTAAGTAAGTAAGTAAGTAAGTAAGTAAGTAAGTAAGTAAAGTTTATATATATATATATATATATATATGTGTGTATATATATATATATATATATATATATATATATATATATATATATATATATATATATATATATATATATATATATATATATATATATATATGTGTGTATATATATATATATATATATATATATATATATATATATATATATATATATATATATATATATATATATATATATAACAAATTGGAAAAAATCTCCATCATCTCACATAATGACATCATTCTCAAACCCTATCCTTGTTTATTCATAAAGAGAAAAAAGCAGCTTTGATATAAACATGTCCTTTACTGAGGAGCTGTGATTGCACTCATCTTGCAATTTTCACACAGTATTAAGCATTAATGAATTGTGATTATAGTGAAATCTAAATAAGGAATAATACTGTATAAACCACTTCCATCTATACACTATATGGCATAATGTTGAAATGGGCAAAATATTGAGGACTGTAGAGAACTGAAGCCCAAGCACCAACATCCTATATTATAGCTAGTAGTTCTTGTATATCTATACATTTATAGTATGCTCATAAATCAAAGGGGTTGCACTTAGTTGAATATCCAAGGTACTATATTTATCAGCAAATACATTCTTCTGTTGAAGATAAAGTTACTCCAGCAGTAAATAAGTACATCGTTTTCTGCTCATGACAAATCTATACTTTGATATTTTGAATTTGAGGAATGTGCTTACCTTGCCAAATTGCCTGAGCAGCTGGATGAGGGAGCCCTTACCAAACGAGTTGGTGAGGCTGGCATGGAAAGCCAGAGTAGGGTACTCTTGGGATAAAACAGCGACCCACCGTTTCTGGTTCAAAATTGAGTTGAGACAAAGAGACACCCACACAATTTAATCTTGTGAAAAAACAGACACAAACACTCCCAATCAAAATGGGAACCAAAGATAAACCGGGTTTAAAATGTAATGTCTTACTGTGACCCAGGTGGGGACGAGGTCACACTTGTTTAGAACAAAGATCAGATGTTTCCAGGATTTCTCCTTCTTCATATATGCCTCAATGCTATTGGAGCGCGTTCCCATGGGATCACGGGCATCCAGCACTTGGATGACAACATCAGATGAGTCGATCACCTATTACAAAAAACACACGTCAGGAATAAGGCCCGTAAAAGGCTCTGACACACCAACCCAACAGCCGACCGTCGGCAGAAAAGGCAGTCGGACTGATCGGTCTCCCTGAGTTGGTCAAAAAAGTGCCTCAGAACACACCAAAGCGATGCCGACTTGATCGTACGTTCTGAGAGTGCGCGAGACGTAATACGTCTCCTTAACAGCAGGCGGTGCTAATCTGTATTGTCGCCCTCCCGAATTACAAAATGGCGGCTTGTTCAGGAAATACGATCTCATATTTTACAAAAATAGTTCACCGAAATGGGTTTTCTGACAACATTTTAAGCGAGAAATAGGCCATGCAGTTGCTGCATTTGCTTCATTTCAGATCGACAAAGGTCAGTTTAAAAGAATTTCGTCAGATTTTGAGAGGCGTTAGTCTCGCTCATCCCGCTCGTCATTTCTGGGTTAGCACGCTGGGTTAGCACTGCCCGCCTTCTGATTCAACAAGTCAAATCGGCCAAAATGAAGGCTGATGGCTCCTCCGATGGACGATGGCACGGAACACACTAAACAGACTTGAGTCACTGACCTCGCCAGACTGTCCGACGGCCGATTATCGGGTTGGTGTGTCAGGGCCTTAACACTTCAGCATACCACCTCTACATTAACACAATGCACAGTGCTGACAGGAGGATGGAAAGAATACCTTGTAAAGTTCTCCCCAGATCCTCTTGGACTGACCCTTTTTGAAGATTTCATCCCGTACTTCCTCCCTGTTGCAAAATGAGAATTAAGAATGAGCGTCTTTATGTTTCAATAGGGAAATTCAGCAACCGTGCTCCTGGTCAGTTAAGAGTAGCCAGTAGAGTGGGTTGATTATAATATCTTCTGAGGGTCTTACCGGACCCCTGTGTCCTCAGTCACTAGGTCTTTGTCCTTGTCTGCACTGTAGGTCAGGACTGAGGCCTCGGCCTTTTCTACGAGGTCCTTCACATCCCCCACCATGAGACTGGGCCTCTTCCTCTGAGCCTTGGGCCCAAACGTGGTCTCAAACCCCTCTGTGTCTAGAATGTGCACCTTGGAGTTCTGCATGTGTAGAAACAGGAAAAAAAAGATTAGACTTGCAGGTCGGACTGTATTTGTTTTGTTTTTGTTAAATTAACAGCAAGCCACGAGAGAACACTAGTCCAAATCGTTTTATTCTGTTAACTGATGAGACACAATACAGTAATGTTGTACTGAAACAGTATGCAACAGGAGTAAAATGTTTTTGTCAGTGTTACAATCGATTTTTATACAGTCCAAGTGGTACGCTCCTTCTAGGGATTTCAGACAGAATCACAAAATAAATGCATACAGTAAACAGAACACCCAAATATGAAACAACCAAGCCAATAAAACCGCCAAGCCTGTGCCAGGACTGATTAAGTATTCCAATGATTTTAATCACAAGTCATACTTCTATTGCAACACTGCCATGAGGGGTGGGGGGATGGGGGACATACTGTTTGTCAGAAACAATGATGTTTAAGGCTTCAGGTTGCCTGACGATCTGCCAAGATCTTCTACAGGACTCTGTTTCTTTGAATAAGCATTTACCGAACCACAAACTCTGGCTTATCTGACTTTTGGAATACAGACGTTTTGGGAAAATCCAACATCCAGATCAAAGAGCATAGTTTTTTTTACTAAAATTGTAATATGTTTTCACTTAGGAAGGGAAAATAATTCTCTGCATGAGCATGAACGCTACATTGTTCTGAGAAACTGCAAGTAATGAATGATAATGCGGTAATTGCAATATAACTGGTGGTTTTAAGGCAACTTGTCAATCAATAATTAGTAGAGCTATACCAATATATTATCGGTTGGCTGATATTGGCCTATCACAGACATATCATATCAGCATACAAGTTTTTTCAATGTGCCAATATGAAATCCTTTTTTACAGAACATGTAATGCAGAACACTATGATTGGGGTGATTTATTTCTTACTTTTGAGAAAGGTCACTATTTTATAAGACAGTACACTATATAGAAAATAAAATAAAAAGAAACAGACCCAATGATATATTGGAAGAGAACTGGATGTTATTCAGAATTGTGTTGGTTTTGTGGGTAGAAAAGTGAAAGCCTGGCAGAGTGCACCTCTTTCAAGCCAAGCGCAGTGCCAGTACACTCTGGCTACATTTACATGCGGGGTTGTGTTGCAGTGTCAACGGCCGCAAACGGTGAACTTCGGGCGACACCGCCCAAAAGTTCGCCGTCTGATTGGGTCTTATCGTCTCGTTTTCTGAGACTAATCTACTAACGTTAACATGGCAACTAACAGCAACGGGCGGAGTATACGTGCTGCCTCCTGTTTATGCCCAGTGTACAAGAATGTTGATGAGATATGCGGTTTGGGCGTGTTAGTTTAAACAGAGATTAGTTCTTCTACTGGAGCTAAAAACACTTGTGTGCACGGAGTTGGCTTTTGGCTCGAAACTCCGCTTAGAATCCAAAACGTAGCGATGTAAACGTAGCGATGTAAATGTAGCCTCAGGCTCACAGTGGGGCAGAGTGAGAATTGAATGAGGATTAAAGTAAGGCCTCTTGTTAATCTCACCTCATAAAATCCTAACTAAGAAGCTACTAAGGAAAACAGAGACATGATTCTCTTCTGCACCAAATAATATGAGCCAGTTATAAAACGTTAATAGCTTTATATGCCAGTATACGCATAATAAAATTTATAAAAAGGTGTAAATTCACACAACCAATGCACATCCCCGCTGGAGAGTGTTCCTTGGACACAAGGCCAATTAAACAGAAAACACAGGACAAAAAAAAACTGAAAAAATGAATTTCATTTACAGTAAAAAAGAGCTTTCTGCCCTTTCTACTCACATGGGCTTTGACTCTATCATGCAGGAGAGACATGGGGAGTTTGCTTTGTTTCATCACCACACGATATGGATCCTTCTGTATTGCTCCCATCTCTTCTTGGAACTTCTGCAGGGACGACTGCTTAATCACTCGGGTATTTGCTAAAATACAGAATATGAAATTGTAAAGTACGACCTATTTAGTTCACATTTCCGATCAGCTTTATTACCCCTTGTCTTATTTATTACCCAATATTTTCTCACACTTACTGATCAGTTATATAAGGGGTACTAAAACATGTTAATTAAAAGTCCACATTCAACAGGCTTTCCAAATCTGCCATCACGGCAATGGACGACTAATGCAATCAAGTGAATGTCAACAGGTTAACTGTTTTTAAACCAGACTATCAGGTTTTATATCACATGACTGGTTTGAATTAAAAATGTACAGTGAGTGTACCTATATATTTCCGCCGTATACATTCCTAAAATGCTGTTTGTCTAACCCAGTGTATGTTATATTACTGTAACAGAACACTAAGCTATTGTTGCCAACACAAAATGGAGACAACTAGTGAGTAGTGTTGAATAACCATCTGAGTAGTAACGTCAGTATGCATTTTTGGATTTGATGCCACAGATGGAAGAATCGTGGATGAAGTTGAGGGTGTTTGCTGACCTTGTAAAATGTGACTGCATTGCATTTGAATTACGTGCTAGTTCTCATTTTTCAAACCAGACTATTTTTTTGACAGTCCTCGTGTCCACCATCAGACCCTTTCTCATGCAGTGATTGTTCTGCATTCTGTCCACCATCAAAGCTGATAAATCTACAGAACTCTTGCTAGTGATATAGTAATGCCAGTATTGTTTTATACTTCAATAGCCAATTATCTATTGTATAATTTTAGTGATGATTTTTAATGCAGCTCCCTTGAAATAGGCTGTAATGGTGCCAACATCGTCAGTTTTTAATAAAGGTGGAATCCGAACATTAAAAACTCCTTTAACACCTTTACATTCTATGCAGGAAAAATCCATGTGTTCAATACTGTCTTACTTTTAACCAAACATGAACCCATTCATACATAATCCATGAAGAGGCAAGTGTTACCCAAATTATCTGCACTGTCCCCAACACCACCGCCCTCTCAAAACTGTTGTTCCTGTTCTTGCAAGAAAGCAAAAGCACCACCTAAGTGCCACATTTAGTAATGTGATTCCCCTCCACAAAGACAGACAGAGACAATATAATACACTGACAACCACCACAGCCGACCACTGCTGTTACATACCCAACATATACAAAGGTAAGGAAGAGCACAGCACTTACCAAACCATTTGATGTTAGGTTCCACTCTGGCTACAGTCCCTGGAGCCACCGTGGACTGAAACTGTAGAGGTCTGATGACTTGACCACGGTTATTACTGGAAACAGAAGATCAGTGCCAGTGTGAACATAGCACTTGTTCTATTTCTCTGCCACACATCTGCCAATCAGCATCTCATTAGGATAATGCAAATCTGTATCATTAATTACCATCTCTTCTTTTGTCTGTACATATTCAGACGCTTGATAGTGGCTCGGTCCCTCATGTTGTTCCCACCAGCACCCTTGGCTCGATCTGTGAAATACAGTTAATAATTTAACAAGTAATTTGCTCAACACACGTTGCTTTTCAAGGAACATCAGTTACTTCAATAGACATCCTATTAGGGCTGCAACTAACGATTATTTTCATAGTTGATTAATCTGTTGATTAAGGGTGCTCCGATTGATCGGTCACCGATCGGTATCGGCGATAATGGCTTTAAATAGTTTGATCGGTGGTCTCCATAAAGGCCGATCTGATAGGCCGATCAGATGATCCACTACTCGTGAGAACATTTTCTACATGGAGCTAAAATGGCGGCCTCCCTACATTCACCGGTCTGGCAGTTCTACAAGGTGTCTGAACGGCAGCAGAACAGCGATTGGCCTGCGGCCGGCCGCGGAACGAAGGCGGTAGGAAGGCGGCTACCGCTTTTAAAAAGCGTCTGCCACCGGTGGTGCGCCAGCAAACGTGTTTGCGATTACGCCATTCTGACGCTTATACTGCCTCTGGAGCACCGCCGGTGGTCCGCCGACTCATTGCTATCTGGGAAAAAGACAATACATTAGCGATTAGCAACGTGTGTGCCGAGGAAAAACACGAGGCGGAAAGCTCCAAAGACATTTCAACACCACCAACCTCATCAGACATTTGAAGGTTAGTCACGGAAAGGAGTATGAGGAGTTTTCAAAGTTAGCTAACGCTAAGGCAGAGCGGAGTCGTGTAGCTAGCAGCTCCGGCGCCACTAACTCAGCTGTTTTCCCGTGTGTGTCTGTGAGTGTGTGTCAGTGTGTGTGACTGTGTGTTGGTCTGTGTGTGTGTGTGTCGGCCTGTGTGTGTGTGTCGGCCTGTGTGTGTGTGTCTGTGTGTGTGTGTGTGTTGAAGAAATGTCTGCAGTGATTGAAAGGACATTTTTTAGATTTTGAGCTAGGACAAAAGGCCAAACAATTACTGATACATTCTCTAAAAACGTGTGACTGTTAGGTAATGGCGTAATTTTCAGTTCATAAAAGCAATCGGTATCGGCTGATACGTCTTCCAGCAATCAGTGATTGGCCCCAAAAATCCTGATCGGAGCAACCTTACTGTTGATAATTTTCTCGATTATTCGATTAGTCGTTTGGTCTCTCAAATGTCAGAAAATTGTGAAAAATGTGGATCAGTGTTGCCCAAAGCCCAAGATGACGTCCTCAAATGTCTTGTTTTGTCCACAACTCAAAGATATTCCATTTAATGTCACATAGGCGAGAAGAAACTAGAAATTATTCACATTTAAGAAGCTGGAATCAAAGAATTTTTACTTTTGTCTTAAAAAAAATGACTCAAGCCGACTAATCGATTATCAAAAAAGTTGGCGACTAATTTAAGAATTGACAACTAATCGATTAATTGATTAATCATTGCAGCTCTACATCCTATGACCAATTAATAATAGCAACTGTTTCCACACTTTAACAACAATTCAAGGAGCCTAAACACTTCCACTTGACACAAACCCTTCCCTCAAAGCTGAATAACATTACTTCCATGTCAAATGTAAAAGGCCTAACGTTAGTAGCAGTAGCGTTAGCTAAGGTTTTAGTTAAGTCTTTCCGAGTTAATCGTTTTATTTTGACACAATGCACACTAAATGTCACTGACTAGTTTAATTTAACAAACGTAAATAACCCATACATGTATTTAGCAGAGCATAATATCACCATGTTAGCAACAATTAGCATTAGCTGTAAACAAACCATAGACATATATTAGCTCACCAGGGTTGCTGCTGGACGACGAGGTGTTTATCGAGCTTTTCCCCTTGAACAGAGGCTTCACCATTTTGACCGCTTAGTCGGCAGAGCCTTCACCGGAGAAAAAAATGAAGAGAAGACACGAAAGTATCTGAAAGCTGAGGCTTAGTTGATGTTATTCCCTTCAGCTAGAAACTGTACACCGTACACGTGTTGTTACGGTGAAGCCGGAAAGACGTCATCGAAGGAGCGACGAGACAAATCTGCTTTCACCACCAGTTCATCCAGTTCATCCATGAGTTCATCCCATGGATGTATTAAGACAACGGTTCATCACAGGCTCCTATTTCTTCAAATTCTGTAAATGTGTTTTTGTATTTTTTGTAATGTATTTTTTTTGCAACGATGAACCAAAATCGGTAACACATTTATATTATCATTGCATACGTTCGAATTAAGTGTAAAAATATAAATTGTTATTTTGAACATGAGAAATATAACATTGAATTTAAACTTACTGGTTATATTTTGGTCAATTCTACTTACATACATGCTAAATATCAAAAGTTACCCCATAATTTCACTACTTTTTTATGTGTACTTAAGGTATAAATAAACGTATAAACACACGTTTATTTATCCCCATTATAAGTTTTGTTTCTATTCATTTTTAAGTATTTATTTAAAGCCAGATTTCTCTATCTGTATCATTATGTTCAGTACATGTCTAAAATGTTGTATTTTTTAATTTCATTTTTAAAATAAACGTTGGGGTAAAAAATGAATGAATGTTTTAATTGTAGACATAGCTTTCTGTATAAAATACCTTGTGTAAAATTCTTAACAGTAATGTATGTGAAATGGCTTAATCGAAACGTTAAGCAATATTAGGATGTATTCTGAAATTATTTTGATAAAACAGTTAGATCTGTAAAATTAGTTTAATAGAAAATACATTAAATAAACCAGCTGTCATGTTGTCTCTCTTGGAGGGAAATAGAATAACGCAACAGAATCTAGAGTTTACTGCTATTCTTGTCGTCTAAATGTGACATTGCTATACTCTTTATTCCAGAAGAGGGTGCAATATAGTCTATATTCGAGTATTTTTATACACCAACATGCCCTGCTGAATAACTATTGTCTGCCGTGCTGACTCTACCTGACTGGCCTCGGTCTGCAATTTGTTATAAATATTAAGTGTCATATGAGGCATAAGACTTGAAAGTAAAATATGTTTTGCATTAAAGAGGCCTGGTGGTTAAATAAATGTGTTTTGGCTAATATAAGGCAAGAACAAATAATTCATGATCAGGGCTGTAGCAGGGATTTTAGATATACTCGGGTCATGTGAGTCCAAGTTTCCCCTGTCCACCAAAAACAGGATTTCTCATATTGTATTTGTTTAATTAGCTGTTATATGTTTTATGAATTTCTTCTTAACCCGAAGATATAGGCCTACGATTCAAAGCCTTCCTCACACTTCAAGGAATAACATTCTGATGGGAAAATACTAAACTTTTATCTTTTGTTGTCCTAAAAGTACCAATGACAACACCTCAGTGTCCAATGAAGGCTACGACCCTGCTTATGAAATGCAAAAAGTATGCAAATCAAAGACACAAATACACATTGCCAATATTTAATATAACAGGTACAGATGGTTGCAACGCAGATGGTGATTGCAATATAACTGGTGGTTTTATGGCAACTTGTCAATCAATAATTAGTAGAGCTAGACCAATATATTATCGGTTGGCCGATATTGACCATATTAATTTGAAAGGAACTGAAATATTTACCCTGGCTGAGAGGTGATTTCCAAAGGAAAGACTCCCAGGACACTACCATTTTTAATTAACACAGAAGTGCTGCAGGCCTGTTTGACACCTGAATGTACGAAAGGCCAAGTTTTGTCTGCTTGTGATGCTGCTGTCTTCACAGTGTGTACGGTATGTTACACAAGTGTGGCTCCGAGCCAAGGTAGGCAAGTTCGTAAAGACTCCGGTCTGGAGAGGCGCCATCCAGCATTCAGTTTATACAGCAGGGAGACCAAGGAATGTTCTCTGTTCATTTTCATAGATGAAATTGGAACTGACTGCATCAGCAATCCACTGCAGTAAATTATTTTTTAAATCAGAAAGTATTTTTTGTTAACCCTCTTTAAGCTGAAATAAAGCAAAACAAATTCAATCTAAACATTTATTCCATTTTAAAATCTACATTTACAATAGAAAAGTCCATCAAACAAAGAGAGAGAGAGGGTGAAATAGGCTACTGCCAAGTCCCTTTTATTTCAAGCCAACTTAATTTAAACCCAAATGTTACGGTCGTAGTTGTGGACCATAGATATACAATTTAATTTCTTGTGTCTATATATCTATATGTTGTGGACCGTTCCAAATCCTTACAATCTTTACCTTTTGTATGTAATCTTTTATTTATTTTATTTTATTATTTATTGATTTTATACAATTAACACATTGTAACCGACCTAACTGAACCTAAATTGAAAACATATATACATATATAACATAAATTGAACATAAATTGAACATATGGCAGTATAATAATAATAATAATACTAATAAAAATATACAGTACTTAACTTGAAAATGAATAAATAGCTAAACATAAAATTAAAAAAGACAGATTTACAATGAAAATAAAATTAAGTAAATAAATAAATAAAACAAATACATAAATAAAATAAGAATAACAAACATTGAACAGAGTACAGCACACATTTGTCATAGATCTCATAGATTAGTCATTTCCACTGTAACTTCACATTTCTAATGCCTCTTCAATATCACCACTTTTAACAAATTCCAAAAGACATGTCACAGATGTTGTAAAACTCAGAAGTGTTCTTCTTAACTATATACAGGGGCGTAGCTGGGCCCTGTAGAAAGGCATTTTCTATGGGCCCCTCCCCGCATCCACAGCTATTCATTCTAGCATCTTTTTGGGCCCTCATGTTCAGTCCCCCTTTTCCCCCCAGTCCGACGTCCCTGACTATATATGTGAGTTTCTCAACAGCCAAACTTCAAAAATGTAACCATTCTTAATCTTGTGCCTAAACACAACTTTCTGTTTTCCATGCACAGCACTTAAGTGGCAGGATCCCTTGCGGTGCCTTGAGGCATTTTAAAATGTCCAGCCATGTCTGCTTGTACGCTTTTCTGTGGCTTATTGCACCTGATGCACCCCGTTGAATGCCTTTAGCACTCAATCAATTCTTCCACATCCTTACAGTGCCTTCAAATCCAACACATCGTTATGAGAGCTTGTTTGAAATCCTCAGCACTGGTTGAATCATTTGGACAAAAAGACTGAAATGAACATGGTTTTTGTTAGCCTAAGGAAATTTAGTTTCCCCTCATAAAAAGCCAGCGCCAGTTTACCTCTTCAATTAGAAGAAGCACTAAAGACAGTTTACAGAATGCAGTCTCAGTCATTCTGTCATCAGAATGAATGTAATGTATATGTTGTCTGTCCTCACATCTGTATTCAGCGGATGTGTATTATACAGCTGCTGAACCAACAGGTTGGCTGAACTTAATGTGACCTTGATGTGCATGAAAGTGTGTAGTTACACTACACGCTACCACCACCAAGAAAAGAAATTAATTGGACAAGCATTAATCAGAATTTGCATGCAGGAATGCAACAAGGCAAGGATGGACCATTCATTTATCATCCAAGACAGAGTGACCACTATTTATGATTTATGCCCTCAGCTGTAGCCAACATACCAGCCTTAAGCAATTTAAACCAATACAATTCATGACAGGGTACATATGTTGCTCAAACAAAAATACCCGTTTGCTTGCCAGGAAGTAGAAAACAACATTGAACAATGTGATAAATATTACTATATTAATATTATTTTTTACCACTCCAGCAGGTTTATTTATAGTGCATCAGCAGTCATCTTCTTTGTTCCTTTCTCATAGAGACATAAAAATACATAATAATAAAAATATTTTATTTATATAACACTTTTCAAGCATTAAGCACAAAGTGCTTTCCAGATTAAAAGATTTACAGGATATGAATTCGGAATCAGAAACCCATGTAAAACCCCCTACCCCCCATGACACACACACATTTTAACAAGCAGCACTTCATAAAAAAAGTGAAAAGTGCAAGATAGAATGTGTTATAACAGATACATGCAACTAAAAACACTAAAATGATCATGCATAATTTAAATACGTAATGACAGTAACATTCAAATAAAACCATAAAAAGTAGTAAAAAAAAAAGGAAATATACAGTGTTGCGAGAATAGAAGACAAGACAGTTAGGTGTAGGCCATCTTGTAAAAATAAGCTTTAAGGCTGCAGTGGAGTCAGCCGATCTCACACTGAGAGAAAGGCTGTTCCAAAGCTGAGGGGCCATAACCAAAAACGCACGGTCACCCTTAGTTTTCAGTCTGATTGGTGAAATAGCTAAAAGATTTTGATCAGCTGATTGTAGGGGCCTGGCTGGGCTATAAGGGGTTAAAAGATATTTCATGTAATCTGGAGCCAGACCATGGGTGGCCTTGAATGTACAACCCCAAATCAGAAAAAGTTGGGACAGTATGGAAAACACAAATAAAAAAAGAAAGTAGTGATTTCTAAATGTACGTTGACTTGTATTTCATTGCAGACAATACAACAGCACATCATTTAATGTGTTCCTCGTGATTTTTATTGTTTTTCTTTCAAAAAAACTAAATTCCTATTTTGGTTCTTGCAACACATTTCAAAAAAAGTTGGAACAGTAAAGCATTTACCACTTTGTAATGTTGCCATTCCTTTTCACAACACTTAAAAGACGTTTAGGGACTGAAGACACCAAGTGATGACGTGTTTCAGGTGTAATTTTGTTCCATTCTTGCTGCAAACAAGTCTTACGGTGGGCAACAGTACGGGGTCTTTTGCGCTTCAAAATGCGCCCCACATTCTCTATTGGAGACAGGTCAGGACTGCAGGCAGGCCAGTCAAGTACCCGTATCCTCTTCCTCCGCAGCCAGGACTTTGTAATGTGTGCAGAATGTGGTTTCGCATTATCTTGTTGAAATATGCATGGACGTCCCTGGAAAAGATCTCTTCTTGAAGGCAGCTTATCGTGCTCCAAAATCTCTATCTACTTTTCAGCATTAATGGTGTCATCACAGAAGTGCAAGTTGCCTTTGCCAAGGGCACTGACACAACCCCATACCATGACAGACCCTGGCTTTTGGACGTGTTGCTGGTAACAGTCTGGATGATCCTTTTCTTCTTTGGTCCGGAGCACACGGCGTCCATTTCTCCCAAAAAATACCTGAAATACTGATTCATCTGACCACAGTACACGTTTCCACTGTGTAATGGTCCATCCCAGATGCCTCTGAGCCCAGAGAAGTCAACGGCGCTTCTGGACACTATTAACATAGGGCTTCCTTTTGGCACAGTACAGTTTTAACTGGCATTTGTGGATGTAACTACGTATTGTGGTACTTGACAAAGGTTTGCCAAAGTAGTCCTGAGCCCATGTGGTGATATCGCTTATAGATGAATGACGATTCTTGATGCAGTGCCGCCTGAGGGATTGGCGATCACGGTTGTTCAGCTTAGGATTGCGCCCTTGTCGTTTACGCACTGAAAATCCTCCTCATTCCTTGAATTTTTTAATTATGTTATGCACTGTTGAAGGTGAAATAAGCAAATGTCTTCCTATCTTACTTTGAGGAACATTTTTTTTAAACATTTTAATAATTTTCTCACGTATTTGTTGGCAAACTGGCGATCCTGGCGATGCCCATCTTTGCTCCTAAAGGATTAGACCTTTCTTGGATGCTGCTTTTGTACCAAATCATAATTACAATCACCTGTTGACATCACTTGATTCAAATCACATCATTATTTAACCAATTTACCTGATTACTAGCCCTAAATTGCTCCTGTCCCAACCTTTCTTGGAATGTGTTGCAGGTCTGAATGACAGGAAAGGATGTATATTTACAAATGAAATTAAGTTGACCAGACAAAACATGAAATATTTTGTGTTCACATTGTCTGCAATGAAATACAAGTCAAAGTACATTTAGAAATCACTACTTTCTTTTTTTATTTGTGTTTTCCATACTGTCCCAAATTTTTCTGATTTGGGGTTGTAATTAACATTTTAAAATGTATTCTAAACTTAATGGGCAACCAGTGCAGTGATGCTAAAGTTGAAGTGACAGAACCTGAACCAGAATATGACAGAACCTCCAAGACTTAGTTAATAGTCAGCTGAGTTCTGGATAAGTTGCAATTGTGAGACAGGTAAAAAGTAATAAGCACCTCTAAATTAAACCACTACAATAAATAACATATTTAAGGAAATGTATCACAACACACAATTCTGTTATAAATTAATATCCAATATAATAGAGAAAAGGTTGAAAACAGAGGAGCTCCATGTTCTTTAGCCTCCCATCAGTGTGATGGAATGAGAACACTTGACAGATGATGTGAAATCTTCCACCATTGCCTTTGCTCTTTGGTCTAGCCCTGAAGCATGGCAGGTAGAGCTTGTCTGTTTCTGTCTAAATGGAGAGCCAACCTTTGAAGTCACAAAATTCATCTTTCAGGCAAATATTTATTCAACTAATCAATCTCCACTGTTGAAGGGAGTGGGGCATCAACAGTTAGCACTAGAACACCTGGGTTTGATAAGGTTATTATAGAAGTTGGCATAATTGATACTTTAGTCATGTGTCTTACAGATTTTACATATTTAGCTAAAGAGGTTCATCCAAAAATAACTGATGAGGTGTCCACTGTTTGAAAAACTGACATTCTTCCAAATGGATTAATACTATAAAAGCAGCAAGAGGAGAGATGTTTTAACTTTAAAATAGGGAATAAACTATTCTTGAGAAAAACCCTTTAGATTTACTGAATGTTCGTTTATACTAGGAATATATATTACTTTAAATTACTCTAATACAAATCTTGCAAAAAGTTCCATAAGAATGTAGGGAAAAAACAATAAAAAAAGAGATTTCTTGAATGGAAAACAGTGACAATTTAACAAGCTTACAACAGTAACACATTTATTGTGTGTTGTAAAACCACAGCACACAAAAAGTACAGTTTCATCATAAATAGGGTTGGGTACCGAAACTCGGTCCCAATAGGGCCCCGGTTTCCGACGTAAACGGTAGGCTAGTAACGAGACCGAATAAGAACGAAAATCTCGGTGCCTTATTTCGGTGCCTGACTACACTACACTTGACAGCTGGTAACGTTAGCCTACCTTTAGCTAGCAGTTGGATTAAACACGGTTAAAATGCTGACAGGTAAGTTAAACAGTGTAAAGTGTGACTGTAGGCCTATATCAACAGCGGGACGCAACAGTCTGCTTTGCAGTGCAGCAGCTGCCGACGTCGGAAAAACACAGACGGTGCATTCACTGAAACTGGTAACCTACAGCCTCGCGGTGCATTCAAAGTTATTGTAAAATACCCTTTTCCCATCTGGTTGTTGTTCTTGTCGTTCAACAGCAATTTACTGGTGAAATAAGTTATTGTTTATTATAAGTTATAGTTATTACATTACTATTAAATCATTTAATTTTTACCATATGGCCTTAGTAATAAACAATGTGTTCTTAAATGTCACCGACTGTTGTTTAGTAGGCCTATCCTTCTTGTTTCTTCTTCTTTTTTAAAAACTTTCTTAAAAAGTATCGGTTCAGGCACCATTTAGGCAACGGCACCGTTTTAAAAGTACCGATTTAGCACCGGTATCGGAAAAAACCCAAACGATACCCAACCCTAATCATAAACAATACAATTACGCTACTTCCCCACTGTTGCTTAGCGAGGCTATAATAATCTTTGGCAGGAATTATGAGCATTTGCTTTAAAAACCTTTTGCCCACCCCCACGTCCCCCATTCACTTGCTGAGAAATACCAGATGCAAAGGATTTCAGTGGGTAAAGGTACAGAAGTTTTATACCCATTTTTTTTTAATCTACAATACACAGTGAAATGGGAATAAGTAAAATAGGGTTATAGTGACGGATGCGGCTTCACAAGTCAGTGGCAGTGTGTTGAAGCTCCCCCTAACTATTCATGTGAATTTGCACATTTGTGTGTGAGAGCATAATATTTCAGCCTGGCTTATTTGCAGAGTCTCTGCTTTGAATCAAAACTGGAACACTAGCTAGATGACGGAGCGCAGCCTGCTGCCAGCCTGACTAAACAAAAAGAGAAAAATTGACGAAGGCCTGAAGGTTCCTCCTCCTTGTGCCCCAATGTGGAGAGGGTTTGCAATAGAAATCTTAGGCCGTTTTTCCATTACATGGTACCTGCTCGACTCGCCTCGACTCTACTCGCCTTTTTTGGTTTTCCATTATGAAAAAAAGTCCCTGGTACCTGCCAACAGGTACTTTTTTTAGTACCACCTCAGTCGAGGTTCCAAGCGAGCTGAGCCGATACCAAAAGGTGACGTGAAAACCTGCAGACTACTGATTGGTCGGAGAGAATCGTCACTAATCACTTCGTCATCATTGCTTGCGACAGACGGGGGTGTGCTGTACAAACCCGGCATTTTTAAATAGTTTAGCCAGCGGTGTTTTTTTTTTAAACAAAATTTGTCTTCTGGCAAACATGCTGCGTATTCCACGTTCTGTGCGTGTGTCGCGTTAGGTCACGGTACTTTCCTGCGGTGACGCTTAGGCCGATTACCCACTGCAAGCGTCTTGTGAGCGTGTCAGCCGCGTGGCGTTTCCGTTTTTATTTCGTCTCTCATGTTATCAGGTTAGAGCTTACACACTGCCTGCGTGAGACGCGCGTCTCGAACCGACGCCTATTTTTCACGCGAGACGCGAGCGTGTTGAAAGCGTTTCCAGGCAAAATAGAATAGGAAAATATGTTTATATGTCATTTAGACACGAATGCATATTAATAAATGACATATTGATGTTTGTCTCTTGGTTTTGACATAAATGCAGATATAAAAATGTAAAATAAAAAAAAAGTATTGATTTTTAAATGTCATACTGGAGCCTATTTTGTCGTCAACACTGCCGACGTTGTCTTTGCTGTAATCAAATCAGTATATATTTATGTTTAACATGAAGTATATTACTACTTGAATGCAGTAAATCAATTGGAAACATACATACAGACAAGGCTCAGCAGCAGCGCCGCGGCAGACACGCTTCTGGTGTGTAGGACAGAACAATTCACGCAGCCGCCACGCTTCTGAGACGCAACAGAAACGCCACGCTCGCGAGACGCTTGCAGTGTGTAATCGGCATAAGACAACCAGCCACGTACCAGCGGTACTATTAACCTGCAATGGAAAAAGGAGGACGGGGCACTGCAGCAGAGTCGAGTCGAGCCGAGTCGAGTTGAGCAAGTACCATGTAATAGAAAAACGGCATTACATTTCTGCTGAGAGTACCTCATGGCATTACTGATGGGCTACTGAAGTGCTGAAGGCTGATAGTCACTGTTGTGTCATGAGCTATTTCAACAAGTTATTCTGTACTTATACAGGATCACTGCTGCAACAAAGGTTTGATAATGCAGAAACACATTAGAGTTCCATTTTAGGCGGAAAGAAGACTACAGCCATGCATCAGCTCAGGCATTAGGCACATCAATGATTTGTGCTAAATGCTAACAGCTGCAGGCTAACATGCTCAGTACGACAGTGCTAACAATATTCGCCATTTTAGTTTTGCGTGTTAGCATGCTAACAGTCATAAACCAAAGCATTGGACAAGCTAACATTTTGATCTGACGACCGTGCTAGATAAAAGATGTAAGGGATCACCAAAATGATTACAATTGTAACATGAGGGTTCGATATGTGGTGGTCGGATCGCTTTCTTTAGCACTTTGTCAACACTTTGTTAGCTCCATAACAACAACACTTCCTGGTTTCTCACTCACTAGCTGAAGTTACCAATCTGATGCTAGCAGAACTTAAGACTGTGGTAAATGTGAGAAAAAAACCCACAGAGGTAGTTTCTGGAGTAATCATAACAGCTGATGTAAATAATTAAACATGTATTGTATGGGTTCCACCATCCATTCAGACATACCCCCACTCCGACAATCCATTAGGATATGAGGACCCCCATGAAAACGAGATGCTGCATCTCATGGGGTTTTTATCCTCTAATAAATGTATATAAATAAATAAGTAAATAAATTAGGGTTAGGGTTAGGGTCGGAATAGCAGCATGTCAGAATAGAAGCATGTCGGAGTGGCGGCATGTCGGACTGGCAGCATGTAACCGTACTGTACATATGTAAATAATAACTGTGTAAATATATATTTTCAGTAAGTTAACTCAAATATATGAATTAACTTATAAACCTTGTACTGTAAATACACAACTCTTCCTGAGGGTGAATGTCTGTACAAAATGTCATGGCAGTCCATCCAGTGGTCATCAAGACATCTTGCTAGAGGCCTAACCCAAAAATATCTGCCTCAATGTGGCACTACAAGAAAAGTCATGGAATCATCAAAGTCAGGATTCATCCAGAGACCATGATTTTCTTCAGGGCAAGCCATTGAATAGTTGTTTAGATATGTCAGTCTGGGCCAAAGTGGTGGACTGACTTTTAGAGGCTAAAACTGAAATCACGGCAAACAGTAGGCCTATCTTGTAATAGTCAAGATATCCGAGACTAAACGCGCAAGTCTCTAAATTTAAGCTCTGAAGACTTTTGGAAATAGTAAGGTCATTATAACAAATTTTGGATCTTGTTTAGGCTATGTGTAATGCCACATTCTCCCATGTCAAAGCACTGAAGAGAGCAACACACTCTTGCCAGGAGCTCCTGTCTTCAGATAGCACCCACACCTCATTTAAATAGTTTAATAGACAGTATAATAGAGATATTATTTCCAGTTTCAAGAGGGGATTATACAGATTTAAAATTACATAGAGGCAAAAGAAGGAATGATGAGAAGTGAGAACCACAAATCATGAAACAAATGAAAACCATTCCTGGAAAAACCCAGCTGGAGATGAAGTGATGGAACATGTTGTTTTTCAACAGAATATGTTTCACTAATGCACAATATCCACTGTGTTTATTTTCACCAAACCTTAATCTTCCACTTATTTAGTTCACGGCTTGTTCTGGCCACAAATTTCACACCACATAAATCATAGTATAATCTGTTGGCAAGGACCTTTGGGAGGCGCTCTCCGAGCCCTCTAATGAATGGTGTTTATGAGTGCTAATCTGTGGCATGTAAACCACCATTTTGGGTTGAGATAAGCCACAATAAGGTGAAAATGTATTTTAAAGTGTGTTCGGCGCAGACTGCACAGTCACTGAACTTGGCTCACAGGTCAGTTTCCACTTGTATAATCAGTGACCTTCAGTTCAGAGATTCAGAGTTCAGAGTTCAGAGTTGCAATATCAATGTGAAGCAAAACTATTTACTAATGTCACTTAGAAACTCAACATGGAAAAAAATCAGAATACATTTACATTTTTATAACGTGGACATTTCTCACATGGTGGAAACTATGCATAATGACTTCATAATCATTGACACGCAACTGTGAGCCACCTCTGATGTTAGTGAAAAAACAAACTGCCAGGCCTCCAGGTGAAGGTAATAACTTAATGTGGTTTATGGAAATATGGGGTTTTACAAGAAGTTGTTTGGTTATCTGAAACATTTTTTTCACTTTTGGTTAGTATTTTGCCTGATAAGATTGATATCTCTTGAGAAACATGTGGGAACTATTACAGGGAAATAGGCCTGAAAGATATAAATAACCACAATTTGAAGGGATTTTAATGGAACAACGTTAAGGGCCTCTATAACAGTAAACGCATGACTGACTTACCAGAGACAGGTTTGTGTCTTACAGTTTCCACAGCAACAGAGCATCAACGAAGAGTTCTCCCACATGTTTAAAGACAGAGACCAGTTAATGCAAGTTAAAACAATCTTGTGGCCTGAAATGTCAAATAAAATGCACTAAGAAAGGCAAGAATACAAGTTATCCCATTGTTTGATGGAACAATCAAACAATTATCCTCTGATAAGAAATATGTGTGTCAAGCATTTCTCAAAAACGTAATACTAATGATATGCAAGAATGTATACCAAACCCGTTTGTTTGCTGCTCGAGCACTTGCTCAGGCCCCTCTTTACACTGTGCATCTGGTCCGCAGCACCAGCTTCACCTTGCCAATGCAGGGTGTTAGTGCGAACACGGTTTGGACCTCTACTACACTTTAAGTGTCAGTAACTAGACCGTGGTTTGACCATGATGTAAACTTGAAGGGTCAGCTAAAAATAAGTATTGCATGGCAAGTTTCAGGTGGGCTGTGTGCCATAGTGCTTCTCGCCAACAATCTTCTCAACTTGAATCGAAATAGTGTTCACCGGAGGTGGGCACCACCACCACCCCTCTCTCCTCTCTCTGCTTGTTTTTCTGTGCCCCACCAAGGCAGCTTGTCTCTAACGTTTATCTGCTGCCCTTTCAATTAGATAGGGACAACAGAGAAGCCTATTTGGACAGAGGTCTGTGTCACCTCAAGGCTATGGTTGCCACTGCTGAGGTCATGCCATGAAAGGAAAATGGAGCAGTACTGTTTCCCCTGAGCACTCTAAAACACAAGTGATTACACTGACTGATCTGTCCAAGGGACGCTGGTTGGTGAGGATCAAAGGCAGCCTGGAGACCACCTGGAACGTCTCTTGGCAGTAGACTTGGTCTGTAGAGGGATGAGAGGCTATGGGAAAAGGCGCAGAAGCTCTGTGCCTCTCGTTCCCATCCTGATCTTCGTGAGAACACAGGCTCTTTGACTGAGGAACCTCCTTTGCTTCCAATGTGATTTTTTGCTGAGCATTTAGTGTCACATTCAAATGTAATATATCCTTGGCTTTACTTTGGTACAATCTAAGTAGAGTAGAACTAAAAGGCGGTGGGTCGCCATAGTTAAACAATTGGTCTCTGTGGCCTTAACATCCTGGTAGGTCTTCCTGGACCCCCATAAAAGCTGGGTAAATGAGTTAGGATCAGGCACAGAAATGGCACAGGAAAGACAGAGAAACTGCACCCACATATCAAAACAATGTTGCAAAGCTCACAAATGTCTAATGTAATAATTGTAATTATATTACAAAATTATATTTCACACTTTATACTCATTTCATTTCTTTTAAAATTTTCAACATTAAGCAACACATTTTAGTACATAATCCTTGCACATATAACTATTACAAATTGACATACAATTTAGCCGCATTTCAGAAAGAATAATATTGTAATTTTCAATATATCTGCACTCAACAGTAAAAGTAATTTCATCTAAGTGCATTAAAAGCTGTTTAAGTGAAGAAATGTGGAAAAATACTGCAAGTCACAGAGGGACGTAACAAGAGTAAGTAAAATATTGGACCATTTAGCTCCTAAATTCCTATCTATGGGCCAGTAGTGTGGTTTGGCAAACACATTACCCCTCATTCTACTCTATGACAAACATACCCAAATGTGTACTCAATGCAAGAGAAAAGACAGGATACATTTAGTGCTGAATCGCAGGGTCGGGATTGTGTAAATGGCCGGGAACTCTGTACATACAAGTTGCACATTGCAATAAAAAGGAATGGGATACAAAAAGTGTTGCCCGTGGTCTGAAAATATGTCTACAAGCAAATTGATTCTGCACGCATACAGGCAATATTTTGTACATATGGCAGTGGCATACATAGTCTATACTTGACCATACAAAATCCATTTTGTGTGCTTAATTAAGGCCATACCAAACTGTTAAACAATACATTGATTGCATAATGTGGTTTGATGCTTTCTTGGTCTGTTGCTATGCATGGCATGCAGTACAATTGTGCTCAGCATTTTCTGAGCAAAGACACTAAAAGAGTAGTGGCGAGTTCAATAATCTATACATGTTACACACTTGTCTACACAAACTCTAAAAGTGAGATTTGTCAGACCTAATGGTTTTGTTCATTTCTGTTTCCATTGCATTCATCCATGATTCTGTGGTAGACAGTTTGTGTTACTGAACTCCAGCGGAAGTAAATGCTTAATATCATCACGAGTTACAAATGGAAACAGAGGGGTGTTTGTTTCCACCAGCTAAGGTTGTATCTGTGTCCCCACGTTAATACTAGATGCGATTGTTTCCCAACCATTTATCCTTGGCAAACAAGACAGTGTCACTATGGTTCAAATGTTACCTTTAAAGGACACAGCAACTTAGAATGAGCATCATAATTGGCCCCTTTTTGCATAGCTCTCAGACATGTTTACCAAAGAGCTGTCTTGGTCCTGCTAACCATGATGCTGTTGTTCTGGCTTCAAAGGTGATCATAACAAACAAAAGCCAATCCACACAACCTGCACCATGTTTGTGAGAAGTGCCTCTCTTTTTTGTGATTTTACAGAGGTGACCCTCTCTCTAGTTGCTCTTCTTTTGGCTGATTAAATAAATAAAGATTATTAGGGAAGAGAGTGATTCATTTCTCCTCCAGCACCCCAATAGTACTCAGTACTCTTTGACCTCCTCTTGGTCTGCTTGGCTAGATGTTTGCTGAGCACGTGCCACTTTATGGGAGGTTGGATTACAAATAGAAGATCAAATTTAGACTGAATAAAAAGTCTAAAAGATACAAAGACCATGAGGCCTGTAAATAAGCAGTGTCTTCTAGGCATACAGTGAAGTTGTTCCAAAGAAAAAGACAAATGAGTTTGCCTTTCGGAACAGTCAACAATTCATGGTATTGCATGTTGGGTAAGGACATGCTGACCCAGGTTTTCTGAGTAGAGAGATAACTGAGTGCACTGCTTTCTGAAAGTCGACCAGGACTGAATGCAGTCAAAAGATTAATTGTTGTAAATAAAAATTTACACTTTGCTGCAGTGGAATCTGAATGTGGCTAGTCCAGACTTCAGAGACCAGAATTTCACAGAATAAGTCAGGAATGACATGCAATCTCAAACATCATAAACACTTTCTTGGCATGCTTGGCTGGAGCTTAGAGTATTGTCCACAAATATGCAAAAACAGCGATTTATGCAGCCAAGGCCATACCTGAGGCCAGAAAAAATATTTGGCACCCAGACAGATTAGCAAGACAGTATTTTAAGAGAAGGTCCTAAGAGGGGGGGGGGGGGGGGGGGGGGGAGGGAGAGCTTAATTATTGCCTTACATATGTCAAAAAAACTTCAGTTGAATTTGAATGAACTGATTTAGTCACCTTTTTGAACTCCTTATAACAGTGGTCTAAAATTGTTCTGCAAATGATAAGCAATTAGACTGTCGGCCCCCTGCCATGAACTATATGAGATCTGAAATATTGGCTTTGACAGGAGAGTTAGAATAAAGAGCCAACCTGCGTCTGTCTCCAGGAGGAACTAAACCTGAGTCTGAAGGAATGTTCCAGACCATAGAGAGTTTCTGTGGTGCAGATCAGAACCCAGACGTGCAGACCATTGTGAGGGGATTATTAGTTCCCATGTAGTCCTTATGCCCTCTAACCCCCCTTTTCCTTCTCAGCACTCGTCTTTGTGTCTGACTCTACTCCCTAGGTCCATTGAGCTGAGAAAATTAGGTTCTGCTCTTAAAAGATTCATGTCCACTAACTACATGACTCAGCTTGTGTAGTGTTGGTTTGATGTGTCGGTAGGAAGTACATTTTTTTGTTTTGTTTCCATGACTTTGGCCTGCAGATGCTTGCTAGTGCCATATTTCTCAAGAACACTTTTGACCTAAGTTCTTTTACTGCCTTGCCCTTCCTGAACCTAAAGAGAAAGGAACAATTTGCCATTGGCTGCAGTTTTGGTGCTGAGGGATCCCCGGCCAACCACAACACTCTCTCCACGGTGGGCCTGAGGACCTGTAAATTAGACAACCTCCCCCAAATCCCCTGTTTGTTGATGAATTGACTGAAGAGTCTAATGGTATTTTCTAACTGGGCAGGCACAAACGGCAGATTTGGCATCACAGTGACTGTCTCGCTGTGCAGGGTCCCATAAATTTTGCATTAGGTTTTGGTTTTACTGAGGTCGATCTGCCTTTCCCCTCACTCTGTCTGTCTGGAGGATGAGGAGAGATGAAGACACTCAGCTCGCTTCTGTGTTGTTTTGCACTGGGGTAATGTTGCATTGAACCTCTCCCAAATCCTGGGCCTGGTAGCCTATTTATGGGCCATTTTCATGCCTCACCTACTTTTAAAAACATTCCATCATTTGTGCACCATTAAGTTTGGTGTAGATGGATGTAAGATTCCTTAGATCACTCTTTCCAGTCTCCGAATCTTGGATGCAATTTTGACACGTTTGTGACTGCATTTCTTCTTTGTGGTCATACAATATGTACAGAACATAAGATCAACAAAAATAAAAATAAAAAACTAAATAAAATAAAAACATTTAAAGACTAGTATCTGGTTAATATAGCTGTCCATCTACTGCGTTTATAGTTCATGTTGGGGGAATACTAGTCTATATCATAGACAGTGAAAGAAATGGACACAGCGATGCCATAGACTTTGACGGAGACCAATGAAGTCAATTAGAAGCACTTTTCCGGTGATGGCTGAGCGTACTGCGCAGCTGCTGTGCAGCCTCAAACTGAGCTTGACGACATAGTTGTGACGTAAGCAACCTGTCTGAAATTTGTAAGTCTTCTGGTAGCTGTGCCAAGAGAAATCTGAATCATTCCGAATCATGGTCAAAAACACTTGAACAGAACGTTTTTCTTTATTTCATATTAGGTTATGTAGGCTAGGACATGTTGTAGATGACTTCCGACCATGATGAAAGGGATCACATTCATCTTCAAGCGTAGATCTGTAAATAAGTAAAGGAATAACGTTAACCGCGATTGACATTGAGATGTTTTTTTTTCCATTGCCTGTATAATTTCCCCATCCCCCATGAATATAGGTGGGCTATACCTCGTTACCCGTACTTCATTATTTAACAAGATATACTTTTCTTAAAATATCCTAGTTGTTCATGGATAAATGTTACATCATATGAATTCACTTGCCACATGCCAAAGTATTTCCAATCCATCAAAACGTTGCTGAAATATTTGGTTCCGATGCTTTCATGGACTCTCTATAGGCTTCTCCCTGCCTCCACATCCCAACGATTGCCTGCAAGCTTCTCCTGACTATACGGTAATTTGTCTACTGTGTGACAGAAAGTTTGCATGGTTATGACACAATCGTTAGCCTATTTTTACAACAACAGCAGCTACGGGGCCATAACGTAAGATACAAGGTAATGAAGCCTTCTATACATTGTCGTGTTTCTTTAGAAATACACAATGGACAAATAGAGTCTTTAAACGCTCAACGGTGTTTTAAGCTGCGACTTCAAGGCACCTAACCCTAACCATAACCATAACCATAACCATAACCATTGCCTAATCCTAGTACCTTCCAGTCGGCCACCGATAAACTCTTTAAATGCTTCAGATGTAAAGTTATTCACTGTCAAAGTGACACCAAAATGAATGGCAGTCAATGGAATGCTAGTGGAAGGTGATGGCTTGTTAGCCTTAGAATCTCCCCATAGGAGGTTCGCTTTCCGGATGCTTGCTTACCCCCTTGGTCTATATCCTTCGCGTTCCACTTTCAGGATTGCTCCGGTGCTGCAGGAAATTCTGCTGGATGCATGTATTTTCTGTTTCCTTCCGCTTTCTTTGTGTTGGAATTTTAAATCCGGTGGATTTATGAGGACTATTGTTGACTGCTCCTCAAATCTCTGCATGGTAAATTGAGACAGCTAGCTAGACTATCTGTCCAATCTCAGTTTTCGCTTTGGAGGAGGGTCTGGCAAAGCGAGACTGGGAGAATACCAGGACAAAGATGATGGCGTTTTCAGGAAAAGTAGAAGGTTGAAAGGCCTTTCAGTCATACAAATATTCCATACTCCCATAATAGTACACCAGCTTTACAAAGAGGCTTTAAAACCTAAAAATTTAAAACACATTGACAAATGTGTATTAACTAATTCCTGATGTGCTGCATCAAACACTGAAGCCGCCAAACTATACGTCAGGCTTTCTCATGCAATTTAGGATATAACAGATTGCCCAAAATTGTACCATCATTTGACATAAGGAAATACTAAAACTCAAAGACAGACTTCATGATGTTAACATTTTGCAGTTGATTACTGGTTAAATGATATTTTTAAGCACAAACTTTGGGGTTTTAGAATTATGATTACAGCACCTAAGGGGATTTAAATGACCATATTGTTGGTTTATTTAAGCCCATTCTAACAAATGATGAACACCTAATTCTAAAAAGCCAAACGATCTTTCTTTCAGGCTCTGGTTTTAATTCAGTACAGTCAGTACAATGTGAAAAGGAACTTGATATTGGTAATAAATCACAGAGATGTGATTTGTCACTTTATTTTTTGGGGGGGAGGTATACACTGTTTGGTTTCAGTTTTGGAATGTTTTACATTGTATGTGTGTTAAGGGATAAGGGGGGTGGGGGAAAAAAAAGAAAAGAAAGAAAGCTGGCTAAATCTATGATGTGTAATGTTAATCTTGTGCCTTTCTCAATTTAAAGAAATTATCAAAAAATGGTGTGAATTTATCAAAGTATGACAGCTAATCACATTTTTCTCTTGTAGTAGAACTCACACAATATATTAAGCCTTATTAATATCAGAAGAAACTCGTTATGATTGTCAATCCAAACAAAATGGCAGGAAAAACCTTTTCTTGTGAGCGAGGACATTCCCTCATGTTTGTGACCAATAGCTCCTCTGCAACATTTTGGAGTTGATCATCCCACATTCATTTGTTCCAGGACCTTTTAAAACAGAATGTTTTTTAACCCTGCAGTGAATAAGCCTGGATGATTTCTGTAATTGGTCAAGATATGGCATGTCTGCAATCATCATGACAGTGATTGGCAAATGCGGCATAGTTAGTGGGTAATGGATTACTGCAGGGATCATTTTCCCTCCATTTTTGTGATTTTTGTGATGAGGTTTTTCTGTGATTCTCACAGGAAAACATTGGACATGACTCCCCTCCCATACCCTTGCCTTTGTGTGTGGGTTCTTTTGTGTGTTTAATATATCTTTGCAGACCTAAAATGGAGAGATAAATAAAGGGGTGAAGCTGTTTTATATGAGCGTAAAAAAGTTTCAGAGTGTGTGTGTGTGTGTGTGTGTGTGTGTGTGTGTGTGTGTGTGTGTGTGTGTGTGTGTGTGTGTGTGTGCTTATATGTGTGTATAGGGAGGAGTGTCTTTGCCCTGCTTCCTCACTCCCCTTCCCACTTTAACCACATCTGGAAGGGATCAGCTGGAAGGGCTGGAGACCGTGAAAAATTAAGAAGCACTTAAAACAGAGCAAAATATTTAAATTGAGCGAGCAGATAGGATGTGTGAACTACACCTCCTTGCACTGCAGGAATGTGAAACTGGAGAATCTGTGGAACACGCATCCCTCCTTTGCTCTCTCTCCACTCCTCGTGCTCCTTTATGGTTTTATTCTAATACGCAGTTACGATGTTACATCTTTTTTAAAAAGGGTCATAAAATGAAAAATACCTTTTACCCCAGCTTCCCTTGTCTCCATGTGTGAAGTGTCAAGTTTATGTTAAAATCTTATCCAATAAAATATATATATATATATATATATATATATATATATATATATATATATATATATATATATATATATATATATATATATATATATATATATATACATATATATATACACAGATTTTTGGGATGGACATGCCAGTGCCACCCATTATTTAAAAGCTTTAGGTTTATCTGTGTCTTAAGCTAACTAGTGCAACATATAGCAGCAACATATGAAAACAATGGCACTTTCTTTATGATTCTTCAAAGAAATACAAATGAATTTTGTATTATATCATAAGTCATAAGATGGAAAATATAAATATGGCTAGCTAAGCAATGTCAAAATCACACACCTACTATCCTTTAGTGTTCCTCTGTATTTATTTAAGGATCCTGATTATGACAAAGATTAGATTTGAGGTAAAGAGGTAAAAAAAGAGAACGCCCATTCCACCTCATTCCTTAATTCCCCAACCAAGCACAGCCATATCAAGGTTGTTTTTTTCCTACATTGGAAATCATAAATACCCAACTATTTAAAAAGGATTTTTTTTTTTCAAAAAGGAGACTTTAGTGACCAAAGTATAAAGTAGTAAAGTCTATAATGCTGACCACCCAACAGATAACATCAGTCCACATGTATGCTAAAGGAAGCACAGGGTCAAAGGTCTGCATATGTGACGTGTAAGATGCTTTTGCAGTCTATCAAGCCCACGATACAGGATATTGAATGTTGTCTTTAGCAACAAAATAGGGGTTTCATTTGAGACAGCTGGGATGAATTTTGAAGAAACTGAGATCCTATTTTTTGTTGTTCTTTTGTGTGCAAATCTGGGGTTCTGTTAATGTCTCTTTGTGTTGCAGTATCTGTATTGATTGTATCTGTTCAGTCATATCTGCAAAACAAAAAGTGCCCTATTGAGAATTCTTACTTCTTACTTTCTAATTCTTACTACTGACTTCTCGCCAAAATAAATCTGTGCTTGTTGCTTTTTCAGTAAATACTTTTAGTCCTCATTTGATATAAAATCATTGCATTCTGTAACACTACATATAATCTGTACATCATGTTCAATCTGTGGACAATATTCTGATGTTAACCACTTACTGAGGTTGTCATGCAAGGTTGCATGTAGTCATGACCATCTCTCTGGTGGTTTGCAATGGCTTCAATTCCCATCAGATATCTAATGAGAAGTTTGAGCAAAAGCTGACAATAAGGTATTTGTCTAAGGAAGCACGAACCAATCTGTACTCTAAAGCATTCTACAGAAGTTGTGCAACTGAATTTGCAGCCACAGCGATGGCATCCTTCCTGTGTACCTCTCCCAAACTTTAATCTCAAACACACAAGATTTGATTTAAGGAATTTCCAGTCTGTGCCATATCTTTTGTTACACAACTGATCTTTTGGTTCCTCAACAAATCTTCATTGGCACCCTTACTTTCTTTTCCTAAGTTATCAGTTATTTGATCCTCCATAGGGTCTATCTCCTACTGCAGCTCAATTATTGGGCTGTGAGCAATTTGTAGACAGTTTAACTGACTCTCAAGCCCTTTGGGGGAAACCAAATCCTGTCCGAAGTTTGCCTCTTTTCTTTTCTTTTCCTTCCTCGTACTTACAAACTCACATACAAATCAAATCAAAGTCATTCTTTGCAGGTCAATTAGGAGTTGTTAGGACAAATGTGGCGTGTTTATTTGGGCCATTGGGGGTGCATATGTCGGCAGTAGATGTGTGATCAGTCTTGATTTCTTAGCAGTAGGGGTTCATATGGGGTTTTGAATCATGGTGTTTACTGCAGTATGACATACTAAATCACTAGCACATTCAGACTTCCAACACGCAGCTCCTCTTATGTTTTACTTGTACAGATGGGAAACAAGTCCCATTACTGTCTTCTGCTACCAAACATCTTTTGAGTGGGAGCACACATGCATGTTCAAAGAATGAGTCTGCAGCACACACGCACGCACGCACCACACACATACACACACACACACACACGCACACACACACACACACACACACACACACACACACACACGCACACACATACACACATACACACACGCACACGCACACACACATGCACATGCACACACTAACACTTTGAAATGTACAAGTAGTAATAGTTGCTTTTAAAATAAAATACATCATGCTGCCACCTGAAGCACTGGACCCATCTGCTTTATAAAGAGTGTCTTCTTGTATACTGGTATTAAAAAATGAAATGACCTTACTCAGTCATTAGTCAAGCTCTAAACATGCAGTTATTCTTCTTTGAATGTACAGAGTAGCTGTAGATGTTAAGTGTCTGGTCTGATGGTGCTGTCTTTACACTACAGATGCAGAATATACACTGTGAACACAAGTCTGTTTGACTTGTCTGACACCTGTTCAGCAAAGAGAAGGCACGAGTCAACAGCTCTGAAAGAGTGAGAGCCATGTTAAATAAAAACCAGAAAAGAACACTCTTCTCCTTCCATTGCCGGAGGAGACACTATTACCACTCTTGGAAATCTGTTCTTGTTTAACATTTGGCGAGAGAATCCTGTAAACGGGCTATTACAAGCATGTTTTCTGTAATGGTGTCATTTGAGATCTTCAGAAATGTTTTTTTCACTATTATGAACAGATAAACTGTTTCTTTAGAGCTTGGTAAACATTTTAAACAGATAATATACAATTTTTTTACTAACTGGAAAATGCACTCCATAATAACTCTGCAGGTTTGCCGGTACAGGCTACCACAAAAGCAAAGCCTGTATTGTGACTCCACGTGTTTCTCCTGTGACTGTGTTGAAAGGTATATTTATTGAACTAAGGCTAAAAGAGTTGTTTCAGATGGTTCCGATTCATCAGCCAGATTGGACATCTGTTCCTGGCTCAACCAAGAAAAAGGACTTAACTTACAAAAATGTGTTTATTTTGGAGTGTGTTTTTTATGGCCTTTCCAATCCTAACAAGTTGTCAAGTATATGCAACGGGCAGGTAAATTGCATAGTCAGACATGTTCAAAGATGTGATCGCCATCTCAGGCATAGAATAAGAAACACATTTTCACTCTGATTGCATACTGAGATTAAAAACAAAAGTACTTTAAAAGACATTTCATTGCATATTAGAGGTCCTAAAATGTGTAGTCTCACCACAGGAAGAAAACATTTTAACACTGAGTGACAGTATACTTACTGTATTATGTTCGTACAAAATAAATAGGGTGGTGGAGGGAGGTTATATTTTCAATAATTCCATGGTGTATAAAGAGTGCTGTGCTGCATTAACATACATTTGACTATTTGGTATAAACACATTTAAATGTGTCATTTTGAGAAACATTTTTTGAAGTTTGGCTCCAAAATGCTACTGATCTTACAGTAAACCCACTCAAAACATCTGAAACTGAACTATGCTGGAATGGCACATGCTATTTATTTTCCATGTTTGAACATATCAGCATGATATCAGTGATGATCAGTGGGCACAGAAAACAAAGGAATAGACATTACCCCACAATAGAGGAGCAATTTTACCCACATTTAGGTTTATAACCCGTATCTGAGAAAAGAATTAGGGTGAGTCACAGCTTCCCTCAAGTGCAAAGAGCTTTGTTCCATTAGCAGGGCCGTTTCCACATCACTATTATTCATTCCTTATCACTACATTATCAACAAAGCGTGAATATGGGAAGTGTTTCCTATGATTAACAGCTGAGTTCAGAAATGAAGAAATATTATACTGTTTCCTTCTGCCCAAAACCTGTTTCAGAGGATCTAGAGGCTGGACATGCAGTACAAGGACATTATAAAGGTTGCATTGTTTTTTCATGTAGATGCTTCATCAGTCAGATGAAAAATTATTAAATTGATATTTTCTATGTGAGGAAATAAGGGTGTAGTTGGGGGCCATGTAAGTCATACTGAAAAAAGACCAAAGCTTTAACCAAACTTTCAATTCGGACACTGATAGCTACAGACTTGCATGTGGACAGCAGACGTGGACGCGTTATTGGGGGTCTGTGTACACGTTCCAAACATGTGCACAAGAGATCGAGATGGCAAGTTTACAAGAGCAAAAAGAAGGGCTCCTTTGTTTTTTGTATTCGGCTGAACGAGAAAAAGTCGTAAAAAGAAAAAAGGTATGTGCTACCGCTTAACACAAATATGACCAAGGAATGGAGAATAAAGTACATATATACAGTACATAAAACAGGCGTTCATTTTACCTTTATAGTGCATGCACAGCTTGTGTGCGCGGAGCGCATACCGACTTCGGAACCTTGTGGCAACCGTGAATTGGCCTTTGAGTCTCCAGCCACGCTAACAGCTCTGAGGCTGTATTTAGACTAAATGATAACATCACAGCATATGCTGAATAATAGATAGATAGATAGATAGATAGATAGATAGATAGATAGATAGATAGATAGATAGATAGATAGATAGATAGATAGATAGATAGATAGATAGATAGATAGATAGATAGATAGACTTTATTAATCCCAAACTGGGAAATTACTCTGTTAGGCTACAGCAACAAGTTACAAGGACAAAGACACTCACTCAAACACATACAGAAAATACAAGAAATATAGTAGAAAAAAATGCAAAACATTTAATAAAATAAGATAACAAAAGATCAAAATACAAAAACACCTACTGAAAAAAATATTTAGAGGAATGAAAATTATTTACATGTATACAAGTGTAGAATAAAATTGACAACCTACATACATAGTATATATATCAAAATAAAATATGTATAATATTAGATGTTTAGCAGGTATAGTATTTACCATTATCACAAACTTAGTTTAGCATGTTAGCATGCTAACATTTGAAAATAGGCACTAAACACCAAGTACAGCTGATGGGAGTATCATTTGTTACATGGCAATAGTTGTTGAGATATTTCACGTAAAGCTATAGTGCATAGTTTTTGTCTCCCCCATGAGGAATTCTAAGTAATGACAACAACAGCTGTTGCATCCACATGATACAAGCCTTCTGTGATCACGCACCACCCCCACCCCCATCCTCCATGCAGTTGCTTGTAACCAAAGAGGAGACACGAAGAATTAAAAAAACATGATGGACTCATGAGAAAAGGTAATTCTCATCACTCGAGTTTCTGCGCGTGAAAGTTGCCGGACGACAGCATTTTCTAAACACAACCATGCTGAGAAATACAGAGAGTTGTGTGGAGCTGATATAGTCTTAATTAGCTTTGCAACTCATTTGGCTTGAATGTAATGGACCATCATTCATTTAAAAGATGTACACACTGAAGCTTCAAAACCAAAAATGTCAATGGTGGCACAAGTGGAAACATTTAGGGGGATCCCCAAAGTCAGAGGATTACTGGCAATCAGGAATGTCTGTACAACATTTGGTGCCCATCTTGTAGAAATCAAGATATTTCGCTGGAAGTGCAAACCTTGTCTTGCTGGTGGAGCTAAATGAAAAGTCAGTGGATCACCAAAGTCATTAGGATTGATCTTTTAGGGATCCTGAATATATCTGTACAAAAGTTCATGGTAATTCATCAAATATTTGTTGCGATATTTCAGTCTGGACCAAAGTGGTAGACTGACTGACCAACATCCCTAGAGCCAGGCTAGCCTGACTAAAAAAATAATACATTTTCAACAGTACATTTTTCTGTACACTTTAGAAATAACAATAACAGTTTATGTTTCAAACAAAAAAAATGTCCTGAGAGTTGTTTAATACCGACCGGATGACGATGGAACACATTTGGCTCTGGCTAAAACTCCACAGTCACTAATCATCTCATGTCAGCTTCACTAAACAACTTAAAAGATGATGTTACCCATTTTCATACCCGAGTCACATTGTGCTGTTTTTAATGTGTGTCCTTTGAGATTGCATTGGCAAGCTTTGTTAGTCTCTTTTCTCTGAGTCTAAAGAAAATTCTGAAAATCAAAAAAATACAACAATCTCATCCCAATAACTGGTACTGAAGAGAGAACTCTAGGATGAAATATTTCTAGTTCAAAGTTTGTTATAAGCTTCCACAGTGGGGAACTCCAATATTGTCCCCTGCCAGTGTTGTAATGTAACAAAGTACAAATACTTTGCTACTGTACTTAAGCAGAATTTTCACATATCTGTACTTTACTTCATTACTTATATTTCTGGAAACTTTTACTTTACTACATATCCTGAATAAAGTGAATACTTTTACTCCACTACATTTCCCCTCAGCATCTTAGTTACTCGTTACCTGCAACGTTGGAGTTAATGATTCTTTCTCACAAACAATCAAATTCAGTTTGTGTTTTCCTCTTTGTTGATGTCAGACGTGATGTTTAAGAAGGTGTGGAAACCCTGAATATTAGGCTTCACTATAAGGGAGCTACAATAAAGTTCATAATCAAAACATTTTTTTAACTTTTACTTTTAATACTTAAGTACATTTAATATCATAAAATTACTTTTGATACTTAAGTACAGTAAATACCAGATACTTTAAGACTTTTACTCAAGTGATATTCTAAAAGGTGACTTTAACTTCTACCAAAGTCATTTTCTGGTAAGATACATGTACTTTTACTCAAGTATTGTTTTCGAGTACTTTATACAAGACTGTCCCCTGCCAAAGCTTAAATAAGCTCAAGGTCGCTAACACAAGTGATTTTCTATTATGACGCTGCTCTCTCTCCAATTCCTTATTTTGTGGGGGCTTAAAACAAAATGTACCTGTAGGAGGATTCCCGGTATGTCTACGAACAGGGTTATTCTGGAAATAGAGGGCACAGCCAAGTGAATGGGAGCTACATAATTCCACTGAGTAAGACAGTAGTACCTATTGAATGAATCCATTTAAAGGCACCCTGCACGTTCTCTCCGCCGGTGCTATTGGATGTATTTGATCACAATAAAGATGTGACAAGTTGAAGCCTCTAAATAGCTGCAGATGCATTGGTTCCATCTGGATGCTCTTCTATAAAAGAGTTATTGAGTGTCAACGTTTTTTTATTTTATTTTTACAATTTGATGATGGGCGGAAATGTGCATGCACCACAGCTGGCTTCAAACAGATGTGTGGTGCTATGATTTATCTTATGGGAAATAAACAGCAGCTGTGAAACAGCACAATTAATTTTGTATTACTTCCAGCTAAAGTGTCTAAAATGAAACCTGAGCATGATTAGTTAATTAGTTAGTTAACACCTAGCAAATGCATTAAAAAGATGTATGTGTTATTTTCTGCAGTTGGTACATCTTTTGGTATCATCTGAAGATCAGTGTCCACATACTATATGGTTAAATGCTTTATTTGGTCTTGAATCAAGTATAATCACAGCTGTAATGTACCCTGATTCCTTCAAAATGTTGTCCCTTTTCTGATTCAAATAAATGTATCTGGAACTATCTAGTGAACTAACTGTTGGAAAGGACTACTTATAAGAAAAAAAGCGTCTTACAAACTGCATGTCTCTGCAGATCTATTTAGACTTCTGTTGCCTGCACAGTGCGTAGGGGTCTTACCACATTTCCAACAGCCATGACGTCTGTCCTCAATGTTCCCTAAATCACAATTCAACCCTAATCAGAACAGCTTTCCAGCCATGGCTCACAGACCCAAGGTTAGCACCAGACCTGCGGCTTCTGGTTGTTATTCAAGCTAACAGAGGGGTGGAGGTTACATAACTACCGGCAATTTTGTAAAGTCACGCAATGCAATGTTTTTGTGTCAACATCATAATGCCAAGCCATTAGGGATTTCAAATAAAAAAAAACTTTGCTCCAGTGTGGTTGCTTTCTTGTCTGTGGCTAGTTAAGCAGTATTGTAAAGCTGCCGATCCGCAGCTGCTCGTGTCTTTCAACGGACTAACTCTAAGCCAATTACCGAACTCCAAACATTGACGCTCAGATTATTTATTTGGATGTTTGTTATTAAATGTCAAAACTACAGACCAAATGTGGTCTTTGATGAAGGGCACAACTGTGATATGGCTCGTCTATGACATGTTTTTTGGAGATTTTGTGGTCATGGGAATTGTAGTCGGGGCTGGTGCTTACATGCTCCAGAAAATCAGAAAATGAATAAATGTGAAAAATGTTTCCTTGTAAGATGAAGAATTGTTCTTTTGTCCACTGTAAGTTCAAATCAAATATGTTTTGTATTAATGCCTATGCATTATGTATTATGCCTAATGGTTTTGCTTATTCAAAATATTCAAATGTTTCATGTCATGTCTCTTATGGCTGTACCGTTACATTAAAGGGGACATTTTTTTCTTTTTATGCATTATCCCATAATTAAAGGAGCACACAGTTGGTATTTTTGAAAACATTCTGGGATTCATGTGAGTTGGTTTGACCAGAGCTTACGTCTGTAATAATGGATTCGCCAGTTGGTCGAGTAGCATTGAGCTTAAGCATTACTGATGAAATATAATTTAATTTATTTCATTTTTTAAGAGGAGAGAAGAAGAGCAATTTCCACATCAGAGTATTTATATCTCATGCGTAAGTTTTACTTTAATATATCACTCACTTGCAGTAAGTCAAAGAGACAACTCATGTTAAATAATCCAGACTCACGTGATCCATTTAATAATAATAATAACAATAATAATAATAATAATAATAATAATAATAATAATAATAATAATAATAAAAATAATAATAATAATAGATTACTTTAAATTAAATTTAGGGTTTATTTTTATTAGGCATTGGCTTGGTTCGGGACAATGTTTAAGATTGTGGCATTGATAAATTAATTCCAAACAACTATAATATTATCTATTAATGTCACCTAATTTCAGCAATGGCAAAGAGACAAAACACAGGAACTATTGAAGTAACACATTTAAGAAATTTGAAAGCGTAAATAGAAATCCCAGGCGTATTGGCAAGTCTTGTCTTTTTTACACCTAAAATATTGCAGAACAATACTGTTTGTTATACAGTGGTGAATGATCCCAGTACTAAAAGTATTTTGTCTGCTTAGACACTTTAAGAGGGCCCCTTTCAGAGGGCCCCTTTCAGTTTGAAGTGTTAATGAACTCATTAGCCTCTGGATGAGAAAAACACACCAGCCTTACAGAGACGTTTGGGGAAGGTTGAAATGACGCCAGGCTCCTTTACACCATGTAGGATGTCACTTGTGATTAACACCCTGGACAGTTCCAGAACATCTGTGGGAGGCGAATCATGGTCGAGTGAAACATAAACAATATCGGTCAGAGAGAAGAAGCATGACTGGATCTGTGTAATCCATGCACCATGCAGGGAGAGGGGATGAGAGAGAAAAGCGGAGAGAGTGAAGGAGCAGAAGCAGAAAAAAATGAATAGAAGTTTTGCAAAAACTGAGGTTTATAATCTTATCTCTAAAGTGCACCTCAATGGCTCTGATGGCTGTTGTGCACCACTTAACAAAATACAGGTTGTCAGACATAATGATTATTGACATGTTATTAAATGAAACAATCATGTGGCTGTCTTTTTGCATATCATCTGGATTCTTATTTGACAGAAATTGAAAAAATATTTTGAAACCTGCTCAGCTGCAGGGCTGGAGTCTTCACTCAGACTAGACCCTAACTGTCCGTTTGAAACCAGCCAATTAATGCCTTTTTATTTGTGAAACATATTAGAGAATATCTAACAGAGGAAACCTGTTATTACAATTTATTTGTGGTACATCAAGAAACATGTTTGGCATGACCTGTATCCAAAATACATACATATTCAAGCAACATGTATTATTATTATTAATATTTATTATATTGGATACACCAGTAATGTTTCTGGACTTTTTTTGTTGCATTTTCTATGAGAAAGAGTTCCCGTATTCCTATATTACAATGATTTTTTTCTATTTAGGAAACATATTATGGAATATCTAACAGAGGGAAATGGCAATTGTGTTTGCCATGACCTGTATCCAACCATTCTTATTGAACTAACTGTTGTGTATGTTGATGTAATTATTTGCTGTAATCTTGTTTGTAGTCAATCTGATTTTGAGTACTCGTGTTATTGTTTTTTGGCTCCATTCTGGAAAATTTCAGGTATAATTACCTTCAGAGTCTGTGGGTAGTTTCCAATAGTTCACAGTTATTTCAGTGCATTGTTATAGACATGAGCAATAGTTATGTTTTTAACTGTAATCATTCACAGTGCTGCTTATGTGTCATCATTGCAAGAAATTATTATCAAATATGAAACAACATCGTATTTGGTAGTAGTATCTGCTGTCATGGCAATTTATCATAACAGTGGATAACCACAAACAGGATGATTTGTGATGATTAGGCAGATCATATTTATCACGCATATTTTCAGTTCTTCAAGCTTATACTTGAAAAACTGAGATGTGGACAACCATTAAATTAAAGAACTGTGATCTCGTGGCTTAGGGAACCATTGACAGAAGGAATGCAAACTTCTCTGATTATTTTCAGCATTCACTGCTCCAAATCCAAAAACAATAAATGTAAGATCCAATACAGACAATTACCATTTCCACCCAAATTTGATCCTTTATTTATTTTTATATTGAACTGTAGCAGTTTTTTTATTTTAATTTTTTGAAATTGCATAGAATAGGAAAACCAATTTCTGGATCTGTCTGCAAACAAATTGAAACAATATCTAAGATTATTGTTGTGCACCTGCCAGAGCACAACTGCAGGTTTATGGCATTGACCTCCATGACCATGCTCACCTTAAAATACCTTTGCCGTTGCTTTGGATGTTTCACTCAGGAGTTCTAGCTCATGCTACCTCATTCTGTTACTTCTCTGTTATAAATTCAAGTAGATGACTGGTTAATTCTTTTGAGCAAAGGTTTGTGTCAAAACATATATTACTGGGTGGATTACGCAAAAAGGTCAAATACAGCAAATTGGACAAGAGGTAAGAAAGCCAAAACCTCTATAGAAACTGTTTAAGAAGAAAGGATCCATAAAACAGCATTCATTATGTATTTTGGACACTTGGGGGCAGCAAACAAGATGTAAACACAACTTTAGTAACATATTATCACCTTATAAATAAGGGTGCTCCGATCGATCGGTCACCGATCAGTATCGGCCGATAATGGCTTTAAATAGTTTGATCGGTGGTCTCCATAAATGCCGATCAGATAGGCCGATCAGATGACGCACTACCACGGATGTATTAAGACCGCACTGCTCATGAAAACATTTTCAACATGGAGCTAAAATGGGGGCGTCCCTTCATTCACCGGTCTGGCAGTTCTACAAGGTGCCTGAACGGCGGCAGAACAGCAGTTGGCCCGCGGCCGGCCGCGGAACGAAGGCGGTAGGAAGGCGGCCACCGCTTTTAAAAAGCGTCTGCCACCGGTGGTGCTCCGGCAAACGTGTTTGCGATTACGCCATTCTGACGCTTCTACTGCCTCTGGAGCACCGCCGGTGGTCGCCGACTCATTGCTATCTGGGAAAAAGACAATACATTAGCGATTTGCACCGTGTGTGCCAAGGAAAAACACGAGGCGGAAAGCTCCAAAGACATTTCAACACCACCAACCTCATCAGACATTTGAAGGTTAGTCACGGAAAGGAGTATGAGGAGTTTTTAAAGTTAGCTAACGCTAAGGCAGAGCGGAGTCGTGTAGCTAGCAGCTCCGGCACCGCTCAACAGCTGTTTCCCCTTGTGTGTGTGTGTGTGTGTGTGTGTGTGTGTGTGTGTGTGTGTGTGTGTGTGTGTGTGTGTGTGTGACGGTGTGTGTGTGTGTGTGCTGAAGAAATGTCTGCAGTGATTGAAAGGTCATTTTTTAGATTTTGAGCTAGGACAGAAAGCCAAACAGTTACTGATACATTCTCTAAACATGTGTGACTGTTACGTAATGGCGTCATTTTCAGTTCATAAAAGTGATCGGTGATCGGTATCGGCCGATACGTCTTCCAGTGATCGGTGATCGGCCCCAAAAATCCTGATCGGAGCAACCTTACTTATGAAGCGTATGGCTTTTGGTGAATGTTTTAGCAAACACTTGCCAATTGGGGAGTGGCGAGTGCTGATCCCCATGGGACACCGTATGCCCTCATGGCTGACCTTAACTGCAGGTAGAAGAAATAAAATGATCCTGGAAGATCATACCCAGCCTGTCATTAAATCATTAAAGGCTCTTAAGCCATGGTCACAATACAGGTCTTTTAAAACATAAACTCCCCTGTTCTTCCAATGTGCGAATGAAAAAGGTGGCCTAGTGGTTAAGAAGCGAGCTTGGGACCGGGAGGGGAAAGTGAAGTGATTACCATCACTGAGGTGCCCTTGAGCAAGGCCCTTAACCCCAACCGCTCCAGTGGAACTGCTCAGTGGCCAGCAGATCAGACTGTGGTTGTACTGGGCAGCTTCCAGGTATGAGTGCGTAACTGTGTTAATGTCTCAGGTCGTTGTTGCAAATGAGAAGTTCTCAATTTGATTTACCTGGATAAATAAAGGTTAACATATTGCCCTTAAGAAGTGAAAAATTGTTGAAAATTGGAGAGTGATTGTGCCATTTAGGATCTGCGCACATTTCATTACAGCACGGAAAATTGGTAGTAGAAATGAAATTATAGGGCCTAAACGTAATTTGGCTTTTTTCAATGGTATGTTGGAATACACTAGGTCTACCATTTCCATCAGTGATGCTGTGTCATCAGAGGTGAAAGATACTTGAAACTTTCCAAAAGGGCAGTGAAACATTGCTTTTCAGCTTGGTATTACTCTTTACGTCATAAATGTCACATAAGAAGAATCTCTGTTTACAGTGCACCCACTCACATTGTGGGCGGAGATGAGTCATCGCATCACATTGTTTTAAAAAGGAAGACGGAACGGGAAAAACTCTGCCAGTAACAATAAAAAAAAATAATACAAAAGCAGATACAGAATGCAAAACATTGTTTGGCTACTGATGAAAATAGGGCCAGTTATCATGAAAATCTTTTACAACTTAAAGCCTATGGGTTTCCAATCCCAGTTTTCTGAAGTCTGAGAATTCAAGAGAGTACCTACAATATTTCTAAGTTTCACATCTGGATTGTTCAAACATCTGTTGCAGTCAAGCTATTTGCCTTGTACATTCGCAGGCCTCTTTGGCTCTCTGGCTCAATGATGCTATGTCTCAAATCTTCATGACATGAGACTCTTTCACCTGAGTTTACATTGGCAGATACCCTGAAAATAAAACTTATCTTAACCGTAATTCAAATCATACGGACCAAGATCAAATTGCAGATTATTTTGAATCCTTTGTAGTGAGTAAATTAAATTAGTTTACTTTGGGACTTTTTTTTTTCAGTTGAAATCTTAGAGCATGCAGCTCACCTGGTTCAAATTGTCTGAGAAGAACACATAAATGTTTATGTGTTATCCAAGAAGACGTCCAAAGGGGAATTTAAAATAAAGGAATTATTCTCTTCTAAAATAAAGGGTCTGTAACTAATTTCTTTCCTAAATAAAAGAGCATCTGTTGCATTTTGCATGCAAACATTGCATCTGCCCACTCTATGTTTAAATATTGACACATTTTAGAGCTGTCATAGAAACTGCATTCTTCCTATTCAGAACTGCACCCTATGAATTTGACATTTCTTCCCTGAGATAATGGTAATCAAATGATAATGAGATAATTTAATCATTTAAGTTTGATTTAGGTATGTGCACTATGTATGTTGTAAAGAGCATTGAGTGATTGGCATTGCACATCCACACAAAGGAACCACATGCCCTGCTACGTGTATAAAAAATAAGGTGATATTCCGGTTTTTCATTTGAGCACCAATATGGCAAACACATGTTGGCAGCAGCTAACTTTCTGGGCACGTTGTTTCAAATGTGATCAATCTTTATTTTCAAGTAGTGGGAAGAGTTTCAAAGAAAATGCTTCTCATAACACTTGAGCTACACTTACATTACATCTTTTATACACTTGACAGGATGGCATATATTTAAGTGTTCTCCATCATAATGTTGATGTTTAATACATTTGTGTGATAAATTGCAGTGTGCATGATGTTTATGACTATTCAGATAGCCATGAACTTCTTGCAGGTCCAAAAATGAAAGAGTTCCCTTCTTTGGTAAACATCAATCAATCAAAATGTATTTGGCTCTGCGTTGGGTTTCAGAAGTAGCACAGTTACAGTAAAGATTGAAGTTCAACTTTATTTTTGAAACAAAAGCCCCAACCATACACAAAATATTCCATTGCACAAATACTACACAGTTATTTATACATTTTCGACTGGGGCAGTCATTAGTTTAAAGATATGGTGATTTAACATTTTGTCTCCAAATGATGCCCTCATCCATTGAGCCAATCACAATTTACAACAATTACGCCCCCACACCACCACTTCTCCATAACCACTCACACCAATTCTGAAAATGCTAGAATGGGCATTGGAAGTTTTTTATATTTTTATTTTAATCTTTTTCCTCCTTCACATAACCGTGAGCCATGACGTCTAAGGAACATTTTTTGGTCTGTATGTGAATATTGATTTTGCATTGATGAGTTAGATGTTTTCTTCTCTTTCGCTGCGGTGTCAAACTGTGCCTGTTAAAGAAACTACAATGAAAAGTCTCAAAAGTAAGTGAAACGATTTCTCCAATAAGTAATGCAGGACACTGGCTATTTCTGCATTCTTAAGAAAAGGCAATCGTCAGGAGGCTCATGCCAATAAAAAAAAGACTGGGTACCAGATAGCAGTATGTAGGTATTTTTTGTAGGTATATCTTTGAGTTCTTAGGAAAACCAGACATGACACCTATGCTAACTAAATTATCAAGGGGACTGGTGTTGGAAATTAGCTTCAGCTATATAGCCTACACATGTACAGCATGGACGTATTAAGAGAATGGTAGCGAACCGTGAGGTCTGGTACACACACACACACACACACACACACACGCACACACACACACACACACACACACACACGCACACACACACACTGCTATATCCCTGCCAGTACAACGGATTGACATTAGTGGACAGTGGTATCATATATCCCTAATCACATGTCGCTTTATAACAAATAGTGGCAATCCTAGTCTTCCCAGCTGCCTGGCTAGGCTACAATGAAATCCAATGTCCGAACATGCTAGCGATTGGCCTGTCGGCTATCTGAAAAGTTTGAGTGTTTAACATATACAGTGGTCTATTTAGTGGTGTATGTGCCCTGACTAAGTTTGTGTGTCATACAAATCACAATTTGTGTTGATACAAGTACCAATGTTTGTGTAGAAACATTTTAATCACATACAAATTATACAGCTCTGATAACCTCCGCCATCTTGGTCAGACTTTTTTGTAACTCCCGCCTCCAAACACAAACACGCGGACCTGATTGGTTCTCGAGTGGTCCTCATTTGAACAAAGTTAAACTTTCACCAACTTTGTTTTGCTTGCCTCGGCGATTCACTCTCATCTTTCATCTCCATTTAACCTCAATGAGAGCGAAGCGAAATTTCGCTGTGTGGAAACCTACCGTAAGGGTTTCACGCTGATGTCCCTTACAAATAAACTAATTAGTCATAATACATACATGCATTGTACACATATCAATCTCTATGCAAATTTTCCAACACATCCTCATACCTAAACAACATTATAGATCGATTTCCAAAGATGACACGTGTGACTGTTCTATTTACAGTATTACCACACAGTGGGGGTTTAAACCTGTGACCATGATCATGTGACCTTTCTACCTAACATAACAGGCGCAAACTAGTTAGGTTTAGGCAAAAAATACTTAGTTAAGGTTAGCATTAACATCAGGGATTGGCTTAAAATGAGCCACGTAAAACTACTAAAATGAGGACATAACGTGACGTCATTGCGTCACTAACTAAGGTCCGTATAAAACTTGTTAAATTCCCAAATGACAGCTGATGTTTTTGTTTCCACATGGGACACGAACCCTGGTCCCTTTAGTGAAAATCCTGTGTTTGTTTCACCCATCCATCCCTTGCGCGCAATTTGGTGATACTTTTTCATTTTACTTCCTCGTTTGCTCTCAAGATAATTACTACAGCCACGAGAGGTCGCTGCCTAACGAGAAACGTAATTGTCGGTCATTATGAGCTGCTTGCATAATAATAATACCATAATTTTCTGTGTGAGGAGAGGCTGACATTGTCAGTTGAACAATCTTTAAAGTCCTGTCATCAGTCTCTAGCTGTTTTCATAGATCTAGGGTTATAAAATGTAACCATTCACATATCAACACCATGGCAGAAATGCTGTGTTCTTCCCATTCCCATTATTGTGTCTGCACTTCACCAGGACGGAGTAGACAAGAAGACTGGTGAAGCAATAAACAACAGGCAACAGTTCAGGATATCTTTCTTTGTTTACTTATCAAGTTACAATGGGGTTGCATAGCAGTAATTATCCTTCTTATTTTGAAATTCAATTGTTCTATATTCTGTCTGTTTGTCAAACACTGAAAAATCTGAACCCTGTCATTATTTTAGTACTTCTGACAGTCCAATAACGTGGTCATACTTGGAGACAGAGAGACATTACAGCTCCTAACACCATTCTTTCTTTTGTCAAGTTGAATCCAATTGTTGTTTTCTCAGGCACTTTACAGCCCACTCTGTGATAAAAACAGATCTATTGGGTTAATTATTTGAGTGAGTTATGACTTTAAGCTCTTACTTTTTGGATTTAGACAGCAGAGACAGAAAAATTTAAATCAGTCCTATAAACACGTGACAAACATCTGCTCAGTCACTGACTCACTGGTAATTCAATCAGTCAGATTGATATCAATCAACATCACAACAGCCTCTTCTGTTCAAAAAATAATAATAAAAAATCAAGATCTAATTTGGTGGCAGTGCAGTGGCGTTACTTTCCACTAAGCACCAAGTTAGATATACACCATCACATAAGTGTAGGCTACAGTGTGACTGTTTACTAATACTAATTTGGATTTTCTTTTTGTATTGTTGTATTAATGAAATTCTTTTTTTTTTTAAATGATGTGGGGTTAAAAGTAAAGTAAAACTGTATGATGAAAGGCCGGGTGTCCAGGCCTCTCCTTCCTCCGGGAGTTTTATTCCATCTACAACAACTCTGTCATTCAAAACTGTGGCTATTTGGTTTTATTCTTTAAAAATAGAAAACACTACTTAGTGTGCAATTTTAATTTCATCCAGAACATCATTTTGATGAATTAAGGCAGTTGGTGACAGTGGGTACTGTTGTTGTTCTTCTATGTAATAATACACCACATTTAGATTTCAAAGGGATGAAAGGCTGGCTTTGATAATGAAGAATACATTTGGAAAGTACACACAGTACCTCCTTCATAGTTTAGAGTTCCCCTCCAATCATTTTTTCCTTGGTTTGTCTGCTCAATGGGTGTATTATTATAAGTTGTATTATAGTTGTATATACTATACTATACTATACTATAATTCATTATCATCAATACCTCGTTCAGACTGTTTCTGATATGTAGCATGCAGAAGCTATTGTAACTGAGCAACAGTTTGTGTGTACTCTGGACATAATAGCCCGGGGTCATGAGGATTTCTGCACAGATGACTGGGGAGATAATTGACTTTGGAGCAAGGCTCTGCTGCGGTTTTGTCAGGCATTACGAGGGAACTGAATGTGGTAAAGAGCTGTTGGATGAGGAGTTTGTGACACGTTACAGCAGAGTATGGCACACACACAAAATATGCAAAACCCTGTTTAACCAAACCATTTATGTTTGACACATCCTGCAAGTATGGCCAAATCAGATTTTTTTTTTTAATTTATGAGGTATTAAAATATGTAGAATGAAATGAAAGCCTTGAGAACAAAGCCGATCGTACCACAACAAAAAAAACAAAAAGCATAAAAAGCTGAAAATTTGGTTGAGAATCATTTTTATTTGGGTTGTTTTAACATATATTTTATGGACACTAAATTCCTAATGCAAATAGGATTATAATTACTTGTATGGTCCTCTCAGTTAATTATTAAATTTTACCCCAAAATGATCTATAACCAATAAAATAGCTTTATACGATGGGTATAAATGCTTGATGAAGCTTTTGAGCACCATGTCCCTTGTAGAAATATAGTATAGTATAAATGGAGCTGAAAAGACGTTCATGGAAAGCAAAAGTGATTAAGATGAAAGATCTTGCAGACATCTGGAGTGTTTCAGTAGGGAATACGTCCCCTTATTGTGAGAATATCCTGTCAAGATTATCAGTGTTTCAAAAAGCATATTAACATGGCGTATGAAATACACAGACAACATTGTATTTCCACTTATAAGTGGAGGAAGACAGGGTGAACTAAGATCTTTTCCGATCTCATCTGAGATTTCTATATGCAGACAGTGAAGGGAAATCCAAACCTGTCATGTAAATCCTCAAAACGGTATTTCGTTTAGTTTAAAATCTGTATGATGGTTTCAATGATGATTGATTGCAATATATTATATGGTTTTAAAATCAGTTCTTTTTTATTTATAATTCTTTTCGGGACAGTGGTATTATTTTTTTATTGCTGGATGATGGATATGAAGAAGATCTGTATGTTTTTCTCTGACATTCTTACTGTTCTGCACAGTCACAATGTTGGAGTCATAAACCTGTCATTAGCCATCATTAATCCCCAGGTCTCTCTTGAAACTGGCTGCTCTGCAGTCTACCCTGGAGGTATTACATTGCCCATAACTACACTTGGCTTTTAGGCTATGACAGAAATTATGACCTTAATAAAGTCGACTTTGCAATATTTTCATACATATGCATCTTACAGCTGATACAAAAAGACTGTCTGGCTCTGTTTTAGGGCTCCCCTGGGCCGTCTCTTGGCAGGCAGTGGATGTCTTCATGACTTAACGGGCTGTCAAAGTGACTCAAAGATACTTACAGAATAAAAGTCCAACTAGCCAGTTCAGAAGTACCACTTGTCATTTACCCTCTTAATGAGAAAAAATAGTAGCATCAGACATTATGTAAGGTGTAGTCTGGCATTGCCAGACCTACCTCTACAGCGCTGCTGAGTAAGGTGAGATTCCTTATCTTGCTCCAATGAGTCTTTGCATTCATCACTTTTAAAATTTGACAAAGGCACAAAGAGTTTATCAAAGCTGATACATATTTAGGTCAGAATGTACTAGTTAGCTGGTGCATTATTATACCCGAATAAAAGCTAACTAAAAATTGCATGGGGGGGCTGTTGCTCAGAGTTAGAGTGGGTGCCCTGGCATTCAGGTCTGGGTGTTGTTTTTTTACCTTTATTTATTCAGGAAGGTTCACCCTGATCCCATTCACACAGTTACACATTCATACCGGTACCGAGTGGTTGGGGTTAAGGGCCTTGCTCAAGGGACAAGAGCTGCTCTTTTCACTTCCCCACCCAGATTTTATCCTGTCGGTCTGGGGATTGAACCGACAACCTCCCGGGAACAAGCTCGCTTCTCTAACCTTTAGCCCATGAAATGCAGAGATTGAATTTCACTACATTGTACTGTGTAATGTGAAAAATACTAAAGTTTCTTCTTAAAAAATGCATCAAACTCAAACTGCCCGCATGCTCGACTTAGTCATTTCACATTTAAGCAGTGTCATCCCTATGATGGCAGACGTCAAACTGCATCACAGGCCGACATAAAGATGTGATGATGTGTTATTTTCAGGGTTCTGGCTCTGTTTATTTCCTGGCGACTCTGCAAAAAAACAAACAGCCTGCACTGTAACTTCATACTCAAGATAAATCCTTCAGCAGAGTAAGTGCAGCTGAATGTGGATGGTGTTTATCCAGTAGTCCTTCTCATGGTAACACTGTTGAGAAATGTCACAGTTTAAAAACAAAGAATGCTAGTCTGCGTGATCTCTACGAATTGTTGTTTATGGCCCCCTGTTGGATAACAAGGAAATGGAGACTTCTCTGATAGTGGCTTAATATTTGTGCAAATATATACTGATTATATGCTAACATGATCAACAGTCCTATTTTTTTAAAAAAAAGAATTCAACGATTTCAGTTTCCGTTTTTGTTTCAATCAAAAACATCTCTTGGTAGAATTATTATCTTTTCCATCTCAGAGTTATGCTAACAAAAAACTTACTTAAATGTACAACATTTCCAGCGACACTATGTTGACTATGTGGTCTCCCACACCCAACACCATATGCAAGAAAAAACACATCCCGTCTCAATGCCTTTACTCAGCAAATAGGACTGAAAATTCTGAAAACCCCACTGATACAGGTTGATGGAGCAATCCTACATACAACAGAAGAGTTTGCATATCTGAGAAGCATTGTTAGATACAGCAGGAGCAGGCAGCACTGGAAGGAGTATTCAGATCCTTAAAGTACTAATACTACAATGTAAAAATACTCTGTTACAAGTAAAAGTCCTGCATTGAAAATGTTACTTGAGTAAATTAAGCATTGCATTAGTTCATGCAGTACACAGAAGTCATAGGCCCACTAACTGAATCATCATTCCTGCCAGTCACAACCAATCACAGCCATTTTCACATCAGGCGGTCCATTTAGATGTCTCCCTATTCCTCTCTGCTTCCTGCTACTCCAATGCTGCCTCACACCCCTGCTGCTGGCAAAGCTTGCTTCCACCACCCCAGCCTCCACCTTCCCAATTTTGGGTGTCATCATAACTATGTCTTGGATTGGGCCTACTCTTGTGTACAGGGGGGTCTCTGCATCGTGCTCCCTGTGTCATCTTAGCGTCTTAGACCTTGCCTGAGCCGGGGAGCATCATCAGAACAGAGCCTTCATCGCCAAGTATAACTGCATTTCCATTTGTTGCAATAAATGGTTAAATCTATGATGAGAGTGTTCCTGACTGAATAGTATGTAAGAAAATGTACTTAAAGTATTAAAATTAAAAGCACTCAATGCAGAACAATCCTCACATTTTTGAAACTGGAAAAGATCCAAACAGTTCTGTCAATCAAGCGTTCAATCCGCTAATAATTTCAGCTGGACTTGTAGGCCGTTATATTGTTGGCTAGTTTAATTTATAATAAAACATTGTATTTTATAAACTACATGTGTTATGTGTGCAAAACTCTTGATTTGTAAAGTAACTAGTAACTAAACCCGTCTGATTATTGTAGTGGAGTAAAAAGTACAATATTTCTCTTTAAAATGTAGCGGAGTAGAAGTAGAAAGTGGCATGAAAAGAAAACACTCAAGTAAAGTACCTCCAATTTGTACTTAAGTACAGTACTTAAGTAAATGTGCTTAGTTGCATTCCACCACTGGCAGGGAGTGACATCAAACGCGACTCCGCGAAGGCCAGAAACACCTTCAGGTGAACAATGTGTGGAAGTCCCTGTACAGCATCAACACCAAGCTAAAACTGTACCAAAGCTATTAACGTTCCACAAAAGGAGCCTCAGAAAACTCTTGTGTATCCTCTCGCCTAACACACATCTCTTGCTTTGCATCGCGGTGCATTTCACCGCCATAACGCTAGGGGGTGTGTGGCTTTTGTGAGGTGTCTGCCAGCCAGTTTATGTTATGTTAGTAAGCAAACTTTAGTACAACTGTCCACAAAGTACTGCTTGCTGGTGAAGTGCTAATTTCAAAACGTTATTGACATATAGACACTTTACAAACGGATAACCCCGTCATTGTAGCCAAAATATGTCTGAGTTTATTTGCAAAGCTTATGTCAGTGAACTAGCATGTTCACTGACATGCACTCCCCACAGTTGGCAGCTTGAAACACCGACTATCAACACACGACACAGGACGAGTTGACCAATCACAGTCCTCGCGGTCTGCATTGCCTCAACGCGAAGTTACACATTTTTGGAGGTGCACGTCGAGCTACGGCGGAGGGCTCGGAAGGGGGTTCGCAGCGACGCAGAGGGGTCTGCGGGGGTACGCCGTCGATTCGACGCAGAAGCATAAATCAGCCTTAAAGCAGACCTGGGGTGCCATCCAAACATTCACCCTAAACAGACAGAAGTGAAAATCATTGTGTTGCTGTCCCACGTGCCGGTAGGCATGAAGAGCAATAAGTATGGTGAGTGTTAAAGGCTTAAAATAAATAAATAAGTTATAAACCCTTGATGTAATAAACAAATAGCTTGTGATGTATATGCAATAACCTCATTGTCTCATTTTTTCTGTGATTAACTTTCTGTGCTGCATCTTTTCTGCACAGGGTTAGGCATTGTTTAAGCTCAATGGGACTTTGGAACTGGTTAAATAAAGGTTGTATTAATGAAGTAATGGGTCTAGCTTCGTGTTCTCAGGTGTTTTTTTTTAACTTTTTGCTTTGTTGTTAAATCAGAAGTCAGAAAACGTAAAAGTAATTTACAGGTGCTAAAGGTAATTTAGAGGCTCATCTGTATTATATAGGGGGGCATGAAATCATGACTTTTGAAGATTATTTTTTGGGCTCTTTCCACCTTTATTTGACAGGACAGCTAGGTGAGAAAGGGGGAGGACATGCAGAAAGATTGTCACAGGTCGGATTTGAAACCTTGACCTCTGCGTTGAGGCATAAACCTCTCAGTATAGGTGCGCCTGCTCTACCACTGAACCAACCCGGCCGCGAAATTATAATATTTTTTAAGGCCTTATTTGTGTTATATTTAAGTGTTCTCTCTCCGGGATGAAGGCCCAGTACAGAAAGAACCATCTTTTATCAAATCGCACCAAATCAGGGAATAAATGTGAATTTGCACACAATAGTAGTTGTTTAACAACAACACTTACACAAGTCCACCGCAGGTTTTTCATCTCTCAGTGAGAATTCGAGGGGTGGGGCCTGTAATGCCCGCTGGCAGTGTTGGGGTTTGGATGCAAATATCACGGCTTTGTAACTTGTCTGAGTTGGATGCTGCTCGACGCTCCAAAGTGGATTTAAAAAGTGCAACTTGCAGGAGCTTCAGTGCAAAACAGGCATCCTGGCCTAAGAAGACGACATAAAAAGTCGAAGTGACTTAGTTCATCGGAATATATATTTTGTTATGCACATCATCTTTAACTGGAGGAATTTATTTTTGAATCCGTTGCAGACTTTTCCTGTCTTGTGCATCCTCTACACAGCCTGCTAGGACGTTGCCTCGAAATTGTGACAGATGTGAAAGAAATGAAATCATATGTCTTTTGAAATGATGACAGAGAAAGGTTGCATGGGGGTATCCTGTAGGAGGAGTTCTTTGTGACCAAACAAGTAACGGATTTTCCCTTATAAAAAAGGAAATTGAGTGCCGACCGCTCAATGAACGGAGACCCCGCTTTACAGGTGGGTTGATTCTTATTTCATATTTCACCATTTCAAATAACTGATTCAACGCGATTTCTTATGAATACATCTCCTAATTTGGGGTTAAACTTTAACTTGTAAAATGTACTTTATGTTATCCTCAACAAATAGAAAACGTTCTCGTTTTAATATGTTAATTGAGAATTATTATTATCGTTATTATTATAACTAGGCCTATTCTTATATTTTATTAGCCTACACTTATATGTATGCCTGTGACGACCCTAATTCGTTTTATTTTGCAATCAATAATATTTTCCCTGTTGGGAGATTTAAACTTGAGGCTCCAAGTGCCCCATTCTTTTTATCCACCGTGAGTGCTGTAACTTTTTCCTCAAAAAACATTTTCAATATTTAACCAAATAAGAGTGATAATAGCTACTGATCATTGTCATATTTGATATTCTACTGGCTAAACTGAACATTCGAGTGGGATAGAGTTAACATGCTGTCGGTTTACTCTTTAGGATTACATTCTACAGCTTCTATCCACAGCTCCTTGTCATCCTCTGCCTCCCCAGCTTCAAAGGGACAGGCAGGGAGAGATTTAGAAAAACAATAGGACAGTGACATGACAGCAGAGATGCTGGACTGCGGACAGGTGGGCTCTGCACTTCATTTTCCATCCCCCTGTGGAGCTGTGCAATGCAAACAGCTGTACTGCAGCATGGTGTGCGAGCCTCAGAGGCAAAGCTGAGCTGTGCTCAACTGAGCTGTACAAGATCAGCCCTCTTACTGCTGGAGTTGTGCAGGGCTTTAGTCCTACAACTCCAAAAAGAGAGAGTCTGGTGGTGGTTAGATTGGAGGAAGAGGCCAGCGATGCTCTACTCTGCTCTGAGTGTTGAGTGATTTCCAACTGCTGCACATTTGACATCTCACTGCCTGAACTCTTTAAGCTGCAGAGGAAGTGATTACCAAAATGTTTTGGGGCTTCTGTGGATGGTGGTGGTGGTGCAGCCAGGTGTTTCTCCACACTCTGCAGATAGATGAGGTGGACAGGCTACTAATCATCTGCAGGGGTCTTCAACAATTTTTTAAAACCAAGGACCCCTTAACTGAAAGGGAGACAGAACGGTCTCCCCCTACTACATACATATATTGTATAAAATTTAAGAAGTTGCATATTAAACTGGGCCTACAATACATGTAGGGTGGCCTAAAACCTTTATAAAATACAGTTTTTGCATAGAATACTAAGCTATTTAAATAATAATTGTTGGCATGATTTTATAAAACATCTTTTAATGTTAAACATACATGTGGCACAGTGAATCCTAAGGATTAACTGTATCTGCGGATGGCTATTTTAGTGACTACCTTATAGGCCAGTAAGCCTATCATCGGTGGGGATTTATATTTTCTAATAATATGTTGGATTCATGTTAAGACATTTAATTTTTTTTTTTAAATTAACAATAATTCTGAGGCCCCCCTGCAGTGACTCTGAGGACCCCCTAGGGGTCCCGGACACCCTTGTTGAAGATATCCGATCCTCAGATTTAGATTGAAAGGTATTGAGAGCGTGTGCATGAGCATAAGGATGATGCCTCAGTCAACACCTCATTTTCCCATTGTTCTGTTGCATCATTTCTTTAATTTTGTCTTCCCTTTCTGTTTTTCATTGTGGGCTGGATTGGCTAGCACCGCTAGAGCTTATGGCTTGGATGTACAAATAAGGGATTTCAAAAATATAAAAATAAATTGAACATGAATGGTCACTATGCCTGGGTAAAATCACCCACAAATTCCTGTAGCTTTGTTTGCTGCACACATGGGCAGCCAACATTGGAAGAAAAAGAAAAAAAGTGCCTATTTAAAATCCAGAATTTACCGCTTACTGATTCCATGTAGTAGATGCCCAAAAAATGACATTTTGAAAACGAGTGATTTGAGGTTAGTGTGGGGCCACACGTTGCAGGGAACAGTGAAATGTTATTAAATGTGCTGTTTTATCCTTTTTTGCCCTCTGAATCTCTTGTTGCACATTACAAATTCAGGTATTACCTTCTCAATTTGTGTGTGATTGAGGCATTTTGGCACAATATGTGTAGTTAATCTTTTTTTTTTAGCTTTTAAAAATGGTTCAAAAAGCCAGTAGGTTCAGTCACAGGCAGAAAGTTCATCGACAGGTTGCATTTGTAACTCTGAGCTCAGAGTTGTGGCACCTTCTCGAGTTCAACAAATTCCCTGTGTGAGAGCTCCCTTTCAGTGCTTGAATAATTGATAGATCAAACATTGGACTTACAAAGGAGGCAATTTAATCTCCTGACTATTTGATGAGCAGGGCTTAGTTTCATTGGGCTCAGCTGAATGTGGCTGATGGTGAGGAAAGGCACACAGTTTAATGGATGAGGGAGCAGAGACAGAGAACTTTCAAAACATACAGGTGCCACAGTAGCACCACAGTTGCCTGCTTAGATGGCTGTTTGTTAAAAGCGGGCCTTGTAATGTGGACGAGTACAACAATCCGTATTCCCCCTAAGTTAACAGCCCAATCCTGTCTCTTCTCTTCATGGTGTGTGAGAGCAAATATGGATGGGCTGAGGTGTGCTTCTGGCAGGTTGCGGAGAGTCGTGGGAGTGCTGGGTTATGAAAGAGTCTCTGGCACACATCTTGAGTTACTCAGCGCTGGGAAGGTTATGTTCTGACTGAGTGATCCAGAGACTTAGCATTCTCTAATCATCACTCTCTCAAGCAACAGGTGCTGCAGAAGACTCGCTGTGAAACTCTTTTGGCTCATTCCTGTAAATATGACTTTAGCCGAGAGGTGTCCATGACATTGTGAATCGTTAAGTGTTAAGAAATAAATACTAGTGGGGAAGAGAGTCTGAAGTGTTTCCCAATTAGGAGAGGATACAATTACAGTACCCCTGTCCTCTGTTGGGTGTGAAGCAATGCTATGGAATTGTAACGATTACAAAAGGAACTTCCTTTTTTCTGAATTCTTCAGTATTAAGAAATTCTGTATTCTGTGGCTCATTCAGCACCAACAGACTTCGACCAAGCAGCTCTAAACTCAATTTAGCTCAAGAAATGTAGTAATGTCACATTCATGTTTAACAGATTTGTCTTTTTCTCCTCAGTACAGCTTCTCACAAGACAAGGTGTCTCATCGTTATCACATGGACTGGAAATCAGTCTGAATGTATTATTATTATTTATTTGTACTGTATTAGTTAGAAATAAAAATTTAAAAAATGGATGCGATTTTTTTTTATCATTTTAAAGATTGTATGTTATTTCTCGTGCATAACTCCTATTGCGGATGTTCAAAATATTTGGGGTCAGTCCAGTTAAAAGGGAAATGATTTTGTCCGTTTTGATTTATGCTTAAACAAATAATGTAACGTTGCCTGCTGGAATGTTTAGACACACCAAATGGCATTGTCCTTAGTTTGATTCAGAGCCACAACCAACTCGACAGCCAAATATGGTCCTATTTTTCTTTATTGAGCTGCGAGGGAGGACCTCCCATTGCTCAGATCCTAACATGTTCTGTGTGTCCTCTTCACACAAGAGCTGTAAATACAGGCAGCGTATGACACTATCTAAAAAAAGATCTCAGTACCAAGTATATCAAAGGCCTTCAGTCCGAGTGTGTGTTGCATTTCTCAGAGGTTTGACTTCATGCTCAACTCACCATCCAAGTCCAAATACAGCTTGAAATGCCTTCTGCGATCATGATCATTTGAATTAGCCAGTCATGAGTTTGGTTCTTCAGATTACACAGATTTCTGATATACTTAATTAATGCAGTTTAGGCCAAACAAAATATTATTGTTGCATTGGATTAGAATTGAATGTCGCTGATTTGGATTTGACTATGTAAATGTGTTGATAGCACACTGATATTATTCTATGACTATTGGAAAAACAAACTGAAGGAATAATTTGACATTTTGGAAAAAAAAGGCTAATTGGCTTTGGAGTTACATGAGAAGATGTCTTCCTCTCTCATATATACCATGGGTTAACCTGTGAGCTTTAGAGGTGCTGGTAGGCAGATTTTGTCACCTTTTGGACGGAGCCTTGGTAGCTGTTTCCCCACTGTTTACAGTCTTTATGCAAAGCTGAGCTAATGGGCTACTGGCTGTAGCTCTATATTTATTATACAGGCATGACAGATGTATCGAGCATCTCATCTAACTCTCAGCAAGAAAGCGAATAAGTTTATTACCCAAAAGGTCAAAGAATTCCTTTAAGGTTACCTGTAACAACCCTTCTCCTAAACCTGTTCCCCATCTGTCGCTCTTCTCTGCCTCCTTTTATATTTTTCTTGCAGCAGGCCCTGGTACAAGCAGATGTGTGTGTCACACATAGTCAAGAACCTGCATCCATCTTCTTTCAATTTGCACACTCGTATTTTTGTTCCTCCTTCGGGCATCTTTAATAGGACGCATGCTTCTGAGCTCAGGCACTCACTGACAACAAACCCTACTCAAACAGCGGGTTCCCTGCTTCCCTGCCAGCCCACCCCGAGCTTCATGGGTTGAACTACCAGAAGTTCGACAATATCCTCTCCAATCTCTCCTCCTCTTCATCCTCCGCACAACCCCCACTCTCCCCTCCCTCCACCTCCCCCCCACTACCTCCATCCTACAGCCCCACGCTGTCTACTCCCTTTGCCAGTACCACCACCAGCGTGATGGCTTGTTGTGCCTCAGGCTTGTTTGGACTTGCTACCACGGCCTCCTCCTCCACTACACAGACTCGCAGACGCAGCACCCACTAGAGTGACCGATACAGAGAGACAGAGGGGAGGAAAAGGGAGAGACAGGCCGAGAAAGAGAGCAGTACCACAGGAGAGAGGAGGGATCATCATACTGTCCCAGCAGCAGAGGGATCCACCTGTCCCACAGAGGAAGGGGGGGGGGGGCCCCACCTGATCCATCTGGTTGCAGGGGGGGACCCTGCGTGGCCCCAAAGGCAACAGGGACTATGCAGCTGAGACTGGTGGCGCTGGCAATGGTCTTCCTCAGCTCCATGGGTCACAGCGATGCTCTCAAGCTCTCCAAAGCGAGAAGGCAGAGGCGGGGTGAGTTCTCAGTTTGTTTTGATCTTTGTTATTTTTCTTCCTCTTCAGCACTGCTGCCTTTTTTCTTTTCTGTGGTCTGAGTCACATTGGTGGATGCCTTGTAAACATTCAACAAGCAAAGTAAAGATAACATTGTTTATTTTATCATCATTCTTATTTCTTTTTCCCTAGACGGGTTATGTGTTCAGTGTTTCCCCTGAATGGCTCGTCTTTCTTCCTCTTTTTAAGATTACGCCTCTCTCAGTTTATGTAAAAACTTTGATGGGTATTAGGATTGTCTATAGAGGGGGTTTTGATGGATTCTCCCTCAAAGCCGTCACTCTTTTTGGGGTCTGGCTCTGTGGGCACATTATGGAACGAGTACCTGACAGTTCTAAGCCCTCAATCGGACCGTGCTGCCAGTGTTGTTTCAAGCATTTTTCTGACTTCACGCAACCACGAAGATGGTGCTCAGTATATCTCTGGCCTTAGAGCCTCAGTGCTGGTGTTACTGTCAGCTTTGAAATACTTCTTCCTTTACACACAAGGAGCTTTCAGCCAATGCCAAGCTCGCCCCAACCTCTGTGAACCAGAATTTATATAATACCAAGACTAGCCACAGTAACAGATGTGGTTTTATTAAAATCGCACGAAGGAAGAACGGTCGTTTGTGTTAGAAATGGTATATCTTTCACAGTATATGCACTCATATGTATATGCAATGACCTTAAATGCTGTCACAGTTTGTCACGTGCTATTGTATTGAGGACAGAAGGATTTGGGTCACTCATTATATACATGAGCGCCCTCTACAGTGTCACAGTCAGTTGAGGCTTCTCCCCTCCAGATATGAAAGGGGTCTGTGATTTTATACCTCTGATTTGAACCTTTTGCATCCTAATGCAATCCGATTTCTTTTTCTGAAATACTGCAGTGTAATGCAGAGATTAAACTGAAACCATCAGAGAGGAGAGCAGCTTCAGACAGTCTTTTTCCAGTCCACCACGTGTCACAAATAACAACACCACATTCTCTGATTCATACACTCCCCAGGGCTATTATAAGTTGTTTTTTTTCATTTGTGATAGTAAGCAACAAGACCTGGCTGTAATTGCTGCATTTGAGGTTACCCTGACTCACAGTGGTGTAATCTGTTAATGGGAGAACCCTTTTAACGCTTTTACCATCCAACTTATCTCTAGGAGTCGGGAAGTCAGATGGATTGCTGTGTGAGACTATGTATATTCAGAGGAGATACAGAACAGGAATGTAAATCACTCTGACGACTGTTTTTGTCTCTGAATGGCTCCTAGAAAAAGGAGGTGCACTTTGACACACATGTCCTAGAAATTATTTAGGTGTTGCGTGTATGGCAACCGGTGATAGACCGGTTGTGCCTTTTTGGAAGATGAGGGAATTTGATTAATGTCTGAGTCTGGGATTACAAGGGTGTGAAGTTTAAATGCATCTGCAGTGCATTTTCAGACTTAGGACAGGGGGACACATGCTGTTTGGTACCACTATAGAAAAACACTGGCAGTATTTGATTATTAGCCATGTCTATCACTATTGCACTTTTCTGATGCCCAGTTAATTTCACACTGAACCCAGTAGAGTGAGAGAGCCTCGTGTGATGTTAGTTGCCCGATTTTGACTGGCTCTTGGCCGGCTGTCAGCCCCAATTACCCAGGTTTCTCCAAATGAAAATCTGTTAAGGATCTCCGGCAAGCGGTTTGAAGTAAACAGTGGGTAACTGTTCAAACAAAGATGTTTGGCCTGGCCCCCGGTTAGATTAAGCTGCGAGCATTAACCCCTGCTTGTTGGAGTGATAAAGCGCTGGTAGGTTTATGGCTGGATCTCTGGAGATGCCAGCAAAATATTAAAGTTCCCCCGATTTTGTTCTCATAGGCAGAAGGTTAACAAATGCCCTTTTTATTTCCTTGTTAAAATTCATATCTGGCTGGAAACAATTAATATTTTTATGTGGTACACCATGCTGTTCTGTTGCATACCTCAAACCTGACTGCTCCTTTCTCTCTGTTAATTGTGCTTGTTGCTTCCACAGTTAGTACTGAGGGGCCACCATCTTGCCCCAAAGGCTGTGACCGATGCTCGGAGTATAACGGATGCATTAAATGTAGGCCCAAGCTCTTCATCTTCCTGGAGCGCAATGACATCCGTCAGATAGGCGTGTGCCTCGCCTCATGCCCTATGGGATACTTTGGCATGAGGAACCCAGAGGGCAACAACAGATGCACCCGTGAGTTTTGCTTTGTGTTTTAGACTTTTGATCCAGATACACATCTGGAAACTTCCAAATACATACAGGCTAGAGCTAACACGCTGGCAACAGCCCACTCCATAAAAATCCACACAGCTGATGTCAAATCAAGCCTGCAGAAGTGTAAACGATCTGTTTGTCTTTGGCTCATCATCTCCTGTTTGTGTACAATATGGGGGTATTTAGAGGAGTAGAGGGATACCCTTACTAGTTCATCTGTCTTGTGTATCTTATTTGTATATTTCCACTTTGCTACACCACTTTGTGTTTAGCAAAGACCTAAAATATGAATGCAGAAAATAGCTATCCTACCATTTGCCACACTCTTTATTCTCCTAAATCATTTCATGCCGCCTCATCTTTTCAACCTATCTGAAATCCTATTGTTGTGGCTACTTATCCCTGTGGAAAAGGGAACACAAATAGCCACCAAAGTATGTGCTGAACTGGAGGAAAGTCAGTGTAATTTGTTAATTGAACTAGTCTTCATTATGGTTATAGACAGGTTTGGCTCATTTAGGTGTGGGGTGAAAGGGTGGCCACACTCACGGTACTTACCCAACTTACTTAGTTGGTTCTGGTGGAACCGGTCCCGTACTATCAGCCGAGGAGTGCCAGCACCTCAGTCTGTTTCCCCTTACGTGTGGACAGAAAACAGGATTGGAACAAAATCCCAACAAAAACATCTCCAAAACATTGTTGTTTGTCTATTTTTTAGAGGATTTTATTCTTTATTTGGCCCTCATATGTGAAGTTCATGCCAGGGTTCAATCCATATTTGTTATGCTTTCACTTTTACACATATTTCATTCTGATAACACCCTTACTATCTGCACCATATAGGCTACAGTGTATAGTCTCTGAAGTATGAATGTAAGCGGGTCTAAAAGGATTATTCTTTGTACAGTAAAACATTTATTACTTCATAATTAACTCAAATGATCAAAGTTTAATCATATTCATGGCTTCAAGGTAGTTGTAGGTGTTTAGTGGGTAGCTACAATGCCCACCAGCCTGTTGTGATTTACTGCTACAGGAAGAAAAACACAGGCTATTCTTCTCTTTTAAGATATTTTTCCTTGACATTTCTGCATCACATAATACTTGTCAGATGTGCTAAATTATTTAGTTAGTTTACATAACCCCAAACAGATACAACTCTTAAAGTGCTCGTATTATGCTTTTTGGCTTTTTCCCTTTCCTTTGTGTTATATATCTTTTTGTGCACGTTATAGGTTTACAAAGTGAAAAAGCCCAAAGCCCACCCCAAAGGGACTTACCATCTCCAACAGAAAACACTGTTCACAAACTGCTCCAAACAGCTCTGTTGTAGTCCAGCCTTTTCTTCTGTGATGAACGTGCGTCACTTTGTAACACGTTATAATGCTCGCCTAGCTGCTAGCATGGCACGCCCTCATACTCTGCTTCTGACTGGCTAGAAGTACTTACTGCACATGTGTGACTCCCAACAAAGATGGAACAGAAGTGAGATGCCTCACTCGGTAGCTAAAACAGAGAGCTCAACACACAGGGTGAAAAGAGGAGCTGCAGCAACGTGTAGTACAACAAATATATGGTGTTTTCTGAATATTAACATAAACCTATTCTGGTACAACCTCTAAATACAATTATGAACCTGAAAATGAGCATAATATGAGCACTTTAACTCTGGTTATGGGGATGCAATAATTTGTATATATATTATAGTTATATATTTCAGATTTAGGGTTTTTGAAAAACATGAGCTGTAATTGTGTGCTCAAGCTGTCACACTATAATGATGGTACTCTACTTTCCGAAAAGGCCTTTTTTCCGAATATAGCATTTTCCGATTAAGACGTGGGATATTCCGGTATTTTTCAGGTTTAAGAAGCATTCTTTGGACATGTATACAGCGCATTCGGAATATGCGTCTCAATCTGGGTTTTTATCGCAGTTTACGGCCTCGTGCCTGTCTACGGCTTATGGTCAGCTCTCTGCGTTGCTATGGTTGCTGTAAACAAACCAACCAGCCAACAGTTTGCAAGGCTGCAGACCCGATAAGAAGGAGAAACACAGCTACTTTGAAATATTATCAAAGACTTGGATATCAACGGGTCCAACAAGTCTGCCACCGCTGGAAAACATTTTTTTGTAAACTTGTATTTTGCACGGCTACATGTTAAACAGGAATATTAGCGGAATATTCACTTTCATTAGCCATGTAAACAGTCTTTTTCGGAATAAGGGCAAAAAACGGAATATTATGTGCATGTAAATGTAGTTTAGATAATTTCTGACCTTGGCATCAGAACAGCTGCAAAGTAGACATCCTTACTGTAAGTTTAGGACACATGAATACAGCAAGTCTAGATCTGAATACATATTCTATATAGAAATATTGACAGGAAGATTTCCATCTCTCTCTACGGGTTTTCACGAGAATAAGGATGTGCCTTTCAAGATGAGACCAAAGTACTTTAAGATGTCTGGATTTTATCCTCCTATGCTTGTAATTATCCAAATTTCCAAAAGTTGTTTGTTTAACTGGAGAGTTTGAGATTTTATTGAAACTGAGGTGTGCAGAAACTCTTGAGAAAACCACTGAAGCGATACACTCCTGGCTGTACTCATTCACACCCACTTTCCAAAAAAACAAGCCCTGTGGTGCATGTGTTTGTAAGAGAAGTGTTACTCCCCCTAAATAGACCCTGTGTTGTTTAATCCCTAATAAATCTCTCAGAGGAAATACAGTTCAGTTCTTCTTGTCCTGTCTCTGGAGAACCATTTGCTTTTTTTCAGCCAAAAATGCAGTCAATATTCCATGAAAACAGTAGAGATTTCTATGTTTCCACCAGAAATTCTTTAAAACAAAACAAAGAAATCTGAAGATGATAAAATGAACTCTCACCATCACCAGACACAATGTGAATTGTGATTTGATCCTTTAATTTGATCCTCTCTTTTTGTCTTTCAGAATGTAAAATAGACAATTGTGAAGCGTGTTTCAATCGCAATTTTTGCACAAAATGTAAGGAGGGCTTGTATTCACACAGTGGGCGATGTTATGTCAGCTGCCCTCCAGGCCAGCGCACCGCCAATGAGACTATGGAGTGTGTCGGTGAGTGACTTTTGACCTTAACTGTTTACTAATTTCAAAACTTTAGCCATAGCATCTCTGCTCCTGTAATGAAACAGAAAGCATTGTTTCAGTGTCTTTCACTTACTGAAGACACTCATAGGTGTGAGCCACATGTTGACTCCATCTTTTTTTATCACTTCATCTAAGCAGCCAACTAGGTTCAACAGTCAGGACTGGAAAAGGGAACGTGAACTCTTGAGAATGATCCCAAAATCTTTTTTATCTTTCCTTTCAGCTTTTTCGTTTCCTTTTGTTGTTGTTAAAAATAATTCTGTCATGAGTTACAGTTACAGTAACAACAGCATTAATAGTTGTTCTAAAATGGTGCTGTCACCGAGACTATAAACATTACCCTAAAAAAACGGCTTCTGTTGAGTGCAGTATACTTTTTATGATTATTATTATTATTATTATTATTATTATTATTAGTAGTAGTAGTAGTAGTATACTTAATAGCCTTCAGGTTCACAGCAACCCTCTAAATCTATCCCTCTCAAGTACAAAAAAAACACCAAAAGATAAAATTGCTTTCAGATTGGGAAATTACTTAAGGTCATTATTGTGAGCTAAAACTGGTGAGCTGTAAAAAAGCAGACTTGAAGGCTGCGAAACAAATGTGAGATGTTGGAGCTGTGGAACATTCACTCACTACCTTAATCCCATTTTTTTTCAGGTCAGCGTCCTTCAGAGTGTGAACTGAGCGAGTGGAGCCAATGGGGTTCATGTATGAAGAAGAACAAAACGTGTGGATTTAAAAAAGGCTCGCAGTCTCGGCTCCGCGAGCCCCTTCTGCCGGTCCACAGCCCAGACACCTCCCCGGCCTTTGTACCCTCACAGACCTGCGCTCCACAGACAGAGAGGAGGAAGTGCATTGTGGCTAAGACACCCTGTGTGAGAGGTAAAGCCAAATACACATATAGTGCAGAAAACAGATACACTAAGGAGGAAATAACATGTAGTAAGGACTAATTAAAAAGGTACACTAAGTAATAGTTCAAATCAGGTGACAGTACAGCTTGCAGACGAACAAGCAATAAATTCCATGTGCTTCATGAAATGTCTCCACCAGTTAACATGATGACTGATGGAACCATTACTCAACATCCAAAGGCCTGCATTCCCGCCAGCGTGTCTGTGACCCGCAACGTGTTGATTGGGTTTGGTTTGGCTGAGCTCACAGAAGGATACAGAATCTCTTGACTTCTCAGCATGTAAACAATAAACACCATCTACGAGCCAAGCAGATGAAGGGCGGGCATTACGCACTGCAAAGCTGGACAAGGATCAGAGCTAGAAAGAGCTATTTGTTCTGAGGACCATTGAAGCGTGAGGTTTACACGGCCATGACATGTTTGCTTGGGCTCTTATCATCCACACAGCAGCTTGCTCTCCAGCAGGTTAACAGTCATTCTCACCACTCTATGGCCATTATCAACTTTCGTAACAGCTTGTTACATTAGTCGCTGTTGGCCTCAAGCGCAGCTAATAAATGATAAATCTGGCCAATTGGTCTGGAGGTTGTTGAAAAGTGCAACAAAAAGGTTTGCTTTTAAACGTTTTGTCCTTAGTAGTGAGGCAATATTTAGCCGCAGTGGTGTTGGGATGATAAACCTTCCGAAACACAGAAATAAAAGGGAGCACAATGTTAATTAAATATATAGGGTTTGTTCTCCTGTACTGCAAAATCATTATTTCTAATGAAGTCTCTAAATGTCACCAATCTGTTTTGCATAGTGTGCCCATTTTAACCAAAGTTGGAAACTTACACTCATTTACAAGGACAGAGAGAATTGTAAACAAGCTGTATTTAAGGACTTTATTGGACGGTGGCACGCTTAGGAGATTTCAGGCACAGCAGCCACATTGCGTAACGATATTTGCACAGCGTTGGCAACTGTACAGATGTTGCAACATGTAACAGATTATATGCCTTGATCTATGTGAGTAAACACGTAAGAGGCTTGCATATTCAAGCACCATGTTCTACTCTGGAACAGTTCCTATAGGACTCTGGGTCTAAAGAACAGAACATGATCTGACATCGTCCCATATAGATCTATGGTCATGTCTAGAGGGAAAGGAGGCTGGCAAGGCCTATAAATGCTCAGTGAGGAGCAGGATCTTCGTTGGACAGGCTGTGACAGCATAAGTTGAGAAATGCGAAGCAAATATACTCTGTCTGATACCCGCATCCTGGAAAGAATGTCAACTGTGGGTTCTGATGAATAATTAACAGTAAAGTATTATAAACTTCCCTTTAAAACTGCTATGTAAACTGTCAAATTTCTAAACTTGGAGCAATGGTAGGTCTTTTCAGAAAGGCAAAAATGACATGCGAGTGTCACCTGACAAGTGTAGAGCAGGGCTCCAGAGTGCGACCAAATTTTGTAAGGGTGCGACTAACATTTTCCTAGGTCGCACCGATGTACCTAACGTTCTCTCCACTGCCTCTCCACGAACAAAGCAATGTCGTCTACAGTTTTAATTGTTATTAACACAGCTCTATATTGTTAAGCATGAGAGGAAAACCTGTATTTGTACCAGTGTTTCCGCTGGTAACTCTGTTACTGCCTTGCCGCCGCACGGAGAAAAACACAGACGAAGTAGTCTCTCTCTCTCTCTCTCTCTCATTGATAGGAAAGCTGCTGAGGACATGAAAGGAGAGAGAGAAGGGGGGATGACATGTAGGAAAGGGCCGCAGGTCGGAGTCGAACCTCGAGGAGTAAACCTCTATATATACACCAACTGAGCTATCCGGGCGCCTGCTTTCTCTTTTAATCAGTCTGTTATTGTTGTTAACAAGTGAAGGAGCTTTCTCAGAGATATATATTTTTTAAATATATCCTAGGCTATTTATTTCAGATAATTTTCATTTACATGTGTTGCAGCTGTATATTTTCAAACTGAGAAGGAAACCTTGTCTTAGCATTTTATTTTAATCACAATCTGTTTTCATAAAAGAGCTTGTGAAAAGTGGCTTTGACTTAAAACTGAACATTTAGCCCACTTTGAATACAGAGATATGATTTTTAGTCCTGCGCAGGGGGGATTTTGTAGGATTTTGATGCTAGGGAGTGTGGAGGGGAAGAAGGCCAAATTACAGGTGTTGGCCATCTGAGGTTTTTAGTCCTGTATTTTCTCCATACTGCAGCTAAATACTTTAGTATGAAAATAAGACACATACTACTTCCAAAATGCACAAGAATGATTTTCCTCTGTGAGGTGATTCATGGGTGATGGTACCATGACCCCGGTGAACCAGTTCATGTGGGTAAACTCACTCTGTGCAAAAAGAGTGCAGCTGTGGATTCATCTGTGGGAGTTGGCTGGCAGGCTGGTTATATAAAACACAGGGGGCAGACCTTGTATAACATTAGTGATTTAGTGGTCTGCGGAACGCATGCTTTGTGTTGATTTGGCTGCACATTTTTTCCCCTTTTCCTGAAGCTCCACAAAAGGGTCTCACGCGAAAACAGAATTTTCTGGATGTGTTATTGCATTTGTCAGGCAAAATTGTTTAACTTGGATGGAGAGGAGGTACAATCAGGGCTGTCATAAACTGATGGAGTCCCCATCTCTTGGCTCCATTAGTGATTTGTTAGAGGAGTAATTAAGTCCTTACACAGTAAGCACATCAGCTCAGATACTGCAGTGTGTGTGTGTGTGTGTGTGTGTGTGTGTGAGGACTCTTTACTTCACTCATTCGTTGTGCCTCTTTGATATAATTTGAAACTGTTACGGTTCAATATTAAGTGAAATGTGGTCATTAAAGCTCAGAAATATGTTTATTGATTCAAGACAACATTTAACTGATTAACATGCCAGACATAAAATCTTATACTTTTTGAGCCAACTCAACAAACGATGATTTTGGCACTAATGGCTCTTAAAAAGGATGAGTTATTCCTGTTTGTGCACTACTGTGTGGGACTGAGCCTTCTAGTTTCCACTGGAGAGTAAAGTTATTGTGACTCATGGGCCTGCAGTGAGTAAATGTTTTTGCGTTAGGTCTGTCAACTAAATTGAATCTACTCTATCACCATATAATAATTTGTTTTAACTGGCTATGTAGAAACATGTTTTTGGTGAAATTTGAGAAACATTGTACCTTTGGACTTTTTGTTTTTCTACTTTGCGCTTAAAACAAAGAATCATAACTGTTTGTACGACAAGTTCAAAAATGCTGCTCGGGAAATAAACACAGACCTACAGTTATTACTGCAAAGCAGTAGACAAACATGGTGGCGCCATAAGCCCTGCTGTTGTCAACTGCGTAGTGAACACTGTCCAGCCCTTGGCAAATGTTCACTCAGTTTCCAGGATGTGCAGACTCTCAACGCACATATTCATAACAAACATCCTCAAGCGCAACTACACTCCCTCAGATATACAAAACTGAATACTTTTGAGTGCTGCCTAAACAATAGCCATCTGACACTAGACACAATGTCCATTTCCACTTTGTGACAGCTCTTCATGTCCTTTTGGGCCATTATTGGGCCCTTGACAATGTTTAACTCATTATGCCAGAAGTGATTTTAAAGTGATTTATGTGACAGAAAATGGTGTCTCTTGACTGTTCTGAGTGCTCTTACAGTCTGTCATGTGCTGCATTTTCAAATCAGCAGCAGAACTAAGTTCTTTCCTCTCCTGAGTGGTTTGTGTGGATGTTAACCACTCCGTGATGGATGTTTGTATTTAGAGAGCAATTATACTCTTAAATGTGTGACAGGTGTGGATCCTAATGCAAGAGTACCAGCAGAAAGTAGATGGGGGGGGGGGGGGGGTTGATAGAAATCAAGACTAATGGCGTGTTTCCACTGCATGGAAAGGCTCTACTAGGCCTTAGTTGTTTTTTCCCCATTAGCAAAATGGTGGATAGTACCTGGTACTTCTTTTGTACCACCTGGGTCAAAGTTCCAGGCGAGCTCAGCTGATACTAAATGGTGGAGTAAAAAAACACTGCAGACCACTGATTGGTCAGAGAGAATCATCATTACCGCGACACGGGACATCTTGCACAAACCCACGATTTTAAAATAGCCAAGCTACTGTCAATAGCGACCCCAGATTTTTTTTAAATGGCAGCCTGCAAAACTACGCTGTACAGTACATTATGTTTACTATGCCGTACAATTGACGAAGTGCAGACTTTCCTGTTTAGTTGCTGATAAAAGGATCCAGCGAGTGTTGTGTTGAAGTCACGGCAGAATCAGGTAAGAATCCTGCCTACATTGAGGGGGTATTATCCGCAGAGGAAAACGAAAAGAGAACAGTACTGGTACCAGAAAAGTGAGTCAACATGCAGTACAAACATGACAGGGTTAAGGTTAGAGAGGGCAAGAGTCTACAGTCAGGCACAGCGGTGCATTGAGCTAAATGTCAGAATGCTAGCGTGCTATTTAGCAGATAGATAGATAGTTTAGCAGATAGAAGGTTAAACATGTTGATCACCAATGTGATTAGGATTCAGCCTCCGGTGACCATGAATGTCGGTGCAAAAGTTCATGTCAATTATCCAACAGTTTTTAAGATATTTCAGTTCAGACTGAAGTGGTAGACTGACCGACTGACTAACATGGCTAAAACATTTGGCTACAACATTTTTAGAGGTATTACTTTGTCCTATTTGATTATTATTTGTTGATTGCTAGTGGCACACTGGTCGCTGCTGTACATATCCTGTCTGCGTGGCTAAACATAGCATTATGTTAGCATTTGTGAATATTACTGGACTGAATGTGTATGTTTACACTGGTTTTGCCTGGATTAAAAACACACACAACCGCAAGTCACACATATCCCTTCATCCACTCTTAACCCTCAGAAATCCATGTTTTTATTACTTAGCCAAGCGGAGGCACTTCTACATACAACATCAGATGACAGATATCTTACAGTAGTTTATTTGAGAAGTAGTATAAACTATTAATCATATCTTCAATACATTCTCATTTCAGAGAGGAAGAGTAAGGGAGACCGACAAGATGACACAAACAGGAGAGAGAGGGAGAATGCACGCGGGCGAGCACGAGAAGGCAAAGATGGCAGTAGAGGAGGAGGAGGAGGAGGAGGAGGAGAAGGAGGAGGGGGGAAGAAGCGAAAAGGCCAGAGCAGGACCACCACTGCTCCTAGCATCACGACTAGCTCTGTCAGCTAAACTCTATCGCCCGCTGGATGGGGCTGAGAGAAACAGACAATGCCTCACTCAGCAGTGCCAGCCATAGACAAAGTGATGAAGGAATGGAAGGAATTAATGCTGCTATGCATTGGAGAAGATGCAAAGAGAACTGGAGGACTGCTGCAACACAAAATGCTTCTCTGAGCTTTTTGAATAGATGAACATATTTGGAAGATACTGGTGTCTTAGTGGTGTTCAGAAAGACTTGCTGATTTTCACTCCACCGTGAGGGATCACTGTTGGACTGCAAAGCCACATTGAAAATTGTGGTCATGGTTCGCGTAATGAACCCGACCTATGTCACTTCTTGAACTACTGTGTTTGAAATGCAGCATTCAAGCTGGAAGTCTAATAATGAATTAAGGGTCTCTTCCGTCTCCTCTGTTCTATGATGTATTTCGTTCCAGTCCGATTTTAATCACAATCTGTTCTTCATTTGTTTTTATGTTTGAGGTGGCAGATGGATTTTCTCAACAGCCGCTGTACGTGATGTAAAGACAATGAATAGTATCAAGTCTGGGTACCTTTTATTTCCTATTGTGAGATGAAATTTAAAAAAAAAGAAAGGCACTGGAAATCATTTGTGGTTGTTGACGACAGAAGGTCTTCTACACAGTATATTATTCCGACGAGGGAATCTATTACAAAATAACAAGCCTAAGAGAAGATGGATGATTACTGGCTCAAATCCATCTCCGGTGTCTTGACACAAACTTTTGCCATTTGATAGCCTAGTTGTTTGTTCTGAATTAAATGTTGGCGTTTGTATCAGAAAATAACTGCACCGAAAAGGAGGAATAAAAACACAAGTATTTGCATGTGTAGAAGATTGCATGTGCGTGCCTTTGTGCATGCAAACGTGTGTGTGTGTGTGTGTGTGTGTGTGTGTGTGTGTGTGTGTGTGTGTGTGTGTGTGTGTGTGTGTGTGTGTGTGTGTGTGTGTGTGTCTCTACCTAACGTCTGGGTGTTTGTGTACTTCTTATGCATTTCTGCACAGCATCAAGTTGTTTGTCAATGGAACTTAGTCGTTTGTACATGTGTGTATACGTCTGCACACGTGTGTTAATATTGGTCTCATAGATTGAAGGAAAAGGTTCTGGAAAACAAGAGGAAGGAAATGTAAATGCACAGTGATATATCAAATATGCAATAACTACAAGCCACTGATTACCATATAAGCCATCAAATCATCAGCTGCTCAGTAATCATGTCTGTTCGCAACAGGGTCTGAAGATTTCGCACAACTATACTGTTTCCTACTGCTCAAGTTTCAGAACAATCATAGCATTCTACACATCTATACTCCAAAAGCTTCATGACATAACAAATGTAAGAACAAGTTTCAGTTGTCTTTCATAGAATGTTTTCCATGGGTCTGTTTGCTTTACACAAGATATTAGTTTCAGGAGAAGTTACACGCTACATTACTCATTCATACTATGGATTGTGATAGTGAATATGTCAAACATGTGTCATGGGTTCATCATTAAACATACAAAGTATTAGAATCAGCATGTATAGCTTATTCTGTTAAAGTCTAAATAAAGTTCAGATGAAGTCATACACTGATTTTGCTATTAGTTTGTTTGATTTCAGTTTCAGGACTTTCATGATTTTGTCTGGAATTGATCCACCGTTTATTCTTCCAAAGTTCTCTAATGGCATTCATAATCTATACCATTGTCTTCATGTATGACACCTTTACACAAGGACACATTCTTACTAGACTAGATCATTTAGTTTTACAATTAGGGTTATATTTTCATATTTTTGCCCAATATTTCTATTGATTATTGTAACTAAGTGGAAAGCTGGTGTGTCTGATGGTGCAAGACACACAAAGACACAATCAAACAAGGTTAGCCTAACTTTTTGGATGAAAACAAACAAACAAACAAACAAACAACAGAAAGGCAAACAGAAGACATTAGTGAGATGAGTTGGTTGTTTCTAAAAGAAAACCACCTAGCATTGATAACAATACAGAACAAGGATGAGGACAAATGGGACACAGCATCTACAAACAATTTATGATTTAAAAAAATTGTAAAAATGAAAATAAAGTGCAATAAAATAAAACTGTTGTAACTAGTCTGCGCATACACGACATTTATGTGCAATAAGGGGTTGTTACCAACATTTCAGGGGCACCCACATGCAGTTTTAGCTACAAATAAAGTGGTTTAGATCATCTCAATAAACTTGTTTACAGCTAGATTTGTCAGATGGCCACTCGTGTTTTTGCCCAGTCAGATTTCATTGTAGCAATTTCACCATGTTCTTAGATGTCAGCAGTTATTTAACCACTAGTACAATTACATAACCAATAGAATAATGGCCCAAACTATTAAATTAAGACTCAAGTAGCACTTACCAGGTATTTTCCTTTATGGGGATAATTTAATTATCAATCTGTTATTGATGAAACAATATATGCAAACACGACGAGGGAGGTCAGTCTCGATCAGTTAGGGTTATTTTGACAATTTTGTGACAGATTCTTTACAGTTTGCATTAGAGGTGGAAAGGTACATGTATTATTAACGCCAAAACTTGTCACCTGCTCTGTGTAACCGAAGCTGCTCTTTTAACATCCCCGCTCTGTGCATTCACATATGAGAGCAGAGCTTGTCTCCCATAATCACACTACTAGCTCCAGTAGTTCCAAGTTCCAGATGGAGTCTGGAGATGATGTGGGGTACTTATTGTTTACATCTTACTTTATATACTTCAGGCTGTTGCAGCGAGCTCAGGGGTGAGACTGTATGACACTAGGTGGTACAGCCTGAGACTACTAGCTCAGGGGTGAGACTGTATGACACTAGGTGGTACAGCCTGAGACTACTAGCTCAGGGGTGAGACTGTATGACACTAGGTGGTACAGCCTGAGACTACTAGCTCAGGGGTGAGACTGTATGACACTAGGTGGTACAGCCTGAGACTACTAGCTCAGGGGTGAGACTGTATGACACTAGGTGGTACAGCCTGAGACTACTAGCTCAGGGGTGAGACTGTATGACACTAGGTGGTACAGCCTGAGTAAAAAATTGCCTTCTGCATTTTTATTTTGCCTTTCCCTCCACTGTACCGAACCGAACCGTGATGTCTGAACCGAACCGTGACTTCTGTGTACCGTTCCACCCCTAGTTTGCATGCTACTTTGAACTACTAAGTAACCATCTCTTATTCTCTGACCTGAACTCAATCAAACCCTCAAAGAATGAGAGAAAAAAGTCTGCTGGGAGTATGATGCTATCTATCTCCAGTCAAGAGCCCTCAGTAGTTATGGCATGGTCTTCCTCAGGCTACAGGAGGCCATCTTGGGAGGTGAAGGAGCTTAGATGGTGCGATGGTCCCGATCACCAGCCAAATGCTGGCGCCTGGGCAGTCGTCATAAAAGCAGAGACAGAAATAAAAACTAATGGTGTGTCATAGCCAGAAGGGAGGGGGTATACCATGCCTTGGCCCTACAACAAAACAGCCGTTTCTCATTACCAAAAGGGAGGGCAGGGGGAATGGTAGAGTAAGCACCGTAAATTACACATTCATCGCTCTTCCTGACCATAAATTCTTACCCTGGCTCCATTGGACAGAGCTCTCCCTCACCTCCCACTCTCCCTTTTTTCACTCCGTTGCTCCCCACTCCCGTTTTCCAAGAGAAATGAATGGTAAATCTTTGGAGTATATGGGTGCCCTCAATTTGCCAAGATCCTTAACACTGAATGATTTCATTACTTTAGTTTGGCCTTTAAGCCAGACCCCAGGGAGTGCATCACATCAATAGGGAACACCCAGTCCATGTCTGCTTGACTTAAATGCACAATCTCTGATCCAAATGTAAACAAAAGGGTACCACCACTATACCACAACTCATAATCAGAGCCTGATATCACTCTCAAATGGACTGACATGTCTTTACATTCATAGATTAGCACAAAATGCTAGCTTTTTCAGAGTTCTCATCTGCATCTCACAGTCTTCATCAGCAAATGGAGCTGGATCAGGTGTTATCGCTATCATCAGCTGAAAGCTCCAAAAACAGTGAGTGGATCTTTTGAGGTGAGATGATCATGTTTCAAGGTCTCTTTTATTGTCTACCAAATGAGAACATTGCAGAACTGAAGGAATTGCTGTCACAAAAACATTTGCAAACACGAGAAAAGGTCACACTTATTCCATGTTGCCAAGGCTGAACTTCTATGCTTGTGAATATAGTTTGTTTGTACAAGTAAGGCTTTTATAGTAAAAGTGTAAGAAAAACAGCTATATTTTCCTATGATAATTTAAGAACACACACCAAATGCTGATTTTGCTTAGAAAAGTATAAACTTCAGCTGCAACATCGTTTTCCAGAAATGATGTATTGCTTCCTGAGGATAATCCTCAGACAGACCTCACTATAAAGTTTTCATAAGGAAGTATTATGTTTTACAAGTAGCACATACTGGACACTGTCCACAAAAAGGTCTGTGAATTATCTAAAATAACTGTGAGGACCATAAATATCTATAACCACCACTATAAATATGATAATAAATCTAATATAATAAATAATTCCATTAACCTCCAATGACCTGTATTGTTACACTAGTGGATATTCAAAAATGTCTGCAAACCTCCACAAGGTTATTGTTTGGGTGATTTGACCCTTTATCTCTTACTCTGATGTCTATTCGCTGTTTTAGCATTACTTAACATTTCTGTGAAAACCCTGTAAGATTCCAATAACATTCCCTTTGTCATGGGTTTCAGTTCCATTTTAATGCACAGCTTCAAAGACTTATGTTTGTGCAGAAATCGCCCTATGCATCAGCCGGGTGAATAAAAGTACTGGGGGTACATGAGGCCATTGGTGTCTCCAACTGAGTCCCAGTGCCTGCCAGAAGCATCAACTGGACCCTTCCCTCCCAGCACAGTGGCTTCCAGATATTTTAAGATTAGCCTCTTTGGAGATCAGCAATCTCACTGATCCATGATAATTTCCATCTCTGAAGCTTCACAACCATCCTCTCTCTGTGGCTCAAGATCTGAGGGGGATGCATCTGGAAATCTACAAAGAGAAAATGTCCTTTTCGATTCAAAAATATTCCAAAGAATTGTACATCAACACTGACAGCCTGGCACGATGGATCCGCAACAGATATCTATAAAGTAGGGCTGCTAAATCAAAATAAAACGATTTCATGTTTTGGGGGAGAGACAAATCTCAGTCTGGTGATAGTTAAAAGACATGTCACTTGAAATGGGAATCATAACTAAGGCATCAGGGTGGTGTAGTGAGTACCAATTTGGCAAACTAGGGTCCAATGTTCAGTGTCAGGGCCAGATATTTAAGTGTCGCTGAGATATTCACAGAATTTATGCAGTATCATATGTAGGGTCTGAAGCTGACTCTATATTTGACGCTTACTACAGAAGAAAGAAAAGGAAAAGTAGGATTTCCCAGGGAGAAACAATGATGTATCAAACAATTATTTTTTTAAATAAGTAAATGGAAACGCTGGGGTATGCATGAGTCAAGCAGCATATGAGGTTTAGTTGCTATTTACAAAGCTTAATTTAACCCAAATGTGTTTGAAACTCACAAAAAGGTCAGAAACTCCTCTTGCAGGAGAGGAAAAGTTTAGAAGATGCTTATGGAATTGTAGATAGGACACTTGATATGTACTGCATCCTTTTGGAAGTAATCAGTACTACATGGGAAGAAACTTGTCTATGGAAGAAACCTAGAATGTCTTCAATACTGTACATTGTACTGTATATTTAGAGGGAGAGCAATAGAGAAAAGGACAGTTTCTAACTGTCTGTGCTGTGACATTTTTGTTGTTTTTAATGTTGAAATGTACAACAACTACACCATTTTGCCCAGTGATTTTAAATAACTGGGTTTGTAAAAGAGTAAAAAAAGAGCATACTTATGTATTTGCATGGTGATGATGTATATCCCTGCGGAGTGTTTGTGGTCTGTGAAAACAGGTCTAGCGTTGCTGCACACGAGGAAGGAACCAGAATGTGACGTCAAAATAGCCACAATTTTTCAACATTTCTTTCATTTATTAGATTTCTTTTTTAAATGACAACCTGCATTCTGTTTAGAACCACTGAGCTTAATATCAAATGGCACCTGAATGTGAATCTTTCCATTTGGTGACCAAAAATTAATAATGGACATTATGTATTTAATAATTGAATCACAACATTATTACTTCACACTATTTAACCATTTGGCTCCAAGCCCAACACTCATGACTTCATCAAGAATGTATTAGTTTGGGGGTGAGGATGGAGAAAGGAAGATAAGCAACAAACATGGTCGCTGGTAGGAGGTAAATAAAATGTATATGGGCACCAAGGCTAGGCAACACTTTATATCATGACATTAATTTTACTTTCACAATAACATATTGTAGATTGAGGTCTCATGCACCTAGGGTGGTACACAACTGCATTGAAAGAAATAACCACAAGAGGGGGGCATGAATACACACACAAAAATCTCTTAGCCGACAAATTAGCCATTAGTAACTTATATATGGCATTATGATTTGAAATTGATGCTAGGTTTACTGTTATTCATGAGATCATAGTAAATGTTATGTACAATTTGGCAATCCAAAAAAAAAAAAAACATTTTCTTTTCCAGAGGTTTGTCAAGAGTTTTGAAAGGCTTTGGACTGGGAAAGAAAGCAGCAAAGCCAAAAGAAAAGAAAAGAGAAAAACAAAAAAAGAATTTAACAAATATAACAATCTTCCATCACTGTATTGAAGAAGTAACCCGCATATTATTTTTCTTATGTTCTTTTCCAGAATATCAAAACAAAAGGATTTACACCTACATGTTTTGCTTCTGGTGTCCCTTATAGATATGACTTTTATTATTTATCCTCTTGACATGTCATACATCATCTCGATAGTTCAACAGATTTGTTCAAATGATAGATATCCAAGGTCTTCTTACTTGCTTTTCTCTTATACAAGTTCTCTTCTTTACAAAGTGTTGGAGGGCTTATCTGCTTTTTTTCAATGCTAAATCTTCTTGACGTTTTGAATTACAGTCAATCATGGTCAATCCACTCCTCAAAACTTTTTTGCATTCCAAACATCTCATCTGCAAACAACTGTTCCAAATAGAGCTGCCCAGCTGCCAACAGCAGAGGACTGTAGTTATACTGGGCTGCTCCAAGATGGAAAGCAATGCAATTGTAGGATTATTAATGTGAGATTGTTTGCATGCGTGCTCAGCAAACTGCCCTTGACCCTGTGATTCACCTCTGTTTCACAAACCCATGCAGATTCAAACACAACCTGCAGTAGAAAAGTTTTCACAGACAAACTTTGGTCCCGTTGAAGCAGAAAAGTAATCAGGTTTGTCATTTTCCGTCAACAGCTTTGGCTCATTTGATGCGTCTTTCATCGTCCACACTGCACTCACTGTTTGTCTGATTGTGACTGCTGTATTCTTTCCTAACAATCACCAGAGACTTGTTGAACTGTGAGCCACTCACTTGTTGATTTGACTCAAACCCTCCCGTTAACTTCTTTTCACCTTCACCAATCAAGCTGAACAAAATCAAAAGCAGACAGGTTTTGTAGAGGACATATATCTTTATTTGTTTCACTGCTTGAATATTGCCTTAACTGCTGCCAAACCTTTCTTCAAACTGCATTACAAGTAAACAAATACATATTCTAGCTCTCAAACTAAACCAAGATGATAATCTGCTGATGCTAATTGCTTTCGTCTCCAGGAACAAAGAAGCTTTTACTGCATACTGTACATTTCAGACATTATATTTTTTATGGTTTTCACCAGAAAAATTACCAAGAAGGGCAGAGCTCAAAACCACAGTTAGACAATAGATGTGACTAATATTCTTGTGTCCCGAGGAGGTTTGTAGACTGCTTTAGTTCCAAAACCACATCAAACCCTTAAAAGTGAAAAAAAAAATGTATGGGGAAGGAGAAAACGGCAACATAACAAACAAACCGTGTCCTCACACATTTTTCACTGTAGAATGTGTGAAATGCAGTGTGGGTGTGAAATCCAAATACAATGCATTTACTGTATAACTGCCTATACACAGAACATTCACTGCACACTTATCAGCATGAGGTGATCAGGAGTTTTTAACAAACTTTTCTAGTAGTTGTGGTGGTTCTTTATTTACATTCAAGGGTATGTGGTCAGTTACTGTAGCTGAAGTGTCAGGTATGCTTTATGAGAATATTAAACAGCACACCGACTAGGATGCCGTCCAAAGTTGCAGATGCCATCAGTCATCCTCAGGAAAGGAAGGATTTTAACAGAGGTTGGATCAAAGCGGTGGATGCATCCGACCTTGAACTTTGGAAAAACAAGGCCTTGCCTTCCTGCTGAGCGCGCTCATTACAAGACGGTATAAGAGCTTACCACAAGCAAGTACAACTCCTTGACCTCAGATGGGAGTGAATGGAGGGGACGAGAGCTCGGGCCAAGCCACAGACGCAGACTCCAAACCTCGCCAACAGGCACCAGCCCTGCGAGTGTCAGCTTGGGACACAGATCGACGTATGTTGTTTTCATGCTTTCAGTACACGGTGAGATGCTACAGCTGCTCTGCTGTGGAGTCCTAAGTTCTGTTGTGGTACGGTACTTCAGCCAAAGGAACAGAACAAATTTAGACAAAGAAAATATAACTAGTAGATGAAGAGTTTCTCTTGGTGGTTACATTACTGCTCTGGGAATTAGAAAAGAAACAAGATTAAGAGTCTTCCATCCATATAATGTTTACCATGTTCATCATCTTAGGTAAGCCTGTTCGTATTCTAGCATTTGCAAGTCAGCAATAAACAAAGTACAGTTGAAGCTAAGGGTGCTCCGATCAGAATTTTTGGGGCCGATCACCGATTGCTGGAAGACGTATCGGCCGATACCAATCGCTTTTACGAACTGAAAATTACGCCATTACGTAACAGTCGCACATGTTTAGAGAATGTATCAGTAATTGTTTGGCTTTTTGTCCTAGCTCAAAATCTAAAAAATGTCCTTTCAATCACTACAGACATTTCTTCAGCACACACACACACACACACACACACACACACACACACACACACACCCACACACACACACACACACACACACACACACACACACACACCCACACACACACACGGGGAAACAGCTGTTTGAGTGGCGCCGGAGCTGCTAGGTACACGACTCCGCTCTGCCTTAGCGTTAGCTAACTTTGAAAACTCCTCATACTCCTTTCCGTGACTAACCTTCAAATGTCTGATGAGGTTGGTGGTGTTGAAATGTCTTTGGAGCTTTCCGCCTCGTGTTTTTCCTTGGCACACTTGTTGCAAATCCGCCGACTCATTGCTATCTGGGAAAAAGACAATACATTAGCGATTTGCAACGTCTGTGTGTGTGTGTGTGTGTGTTCGCTGGTTCTTCGGTGTAGGCCTATTATATTGCTCACTTCCAATTTAACATAGTTTACTACTTAAAGTTTCCACAACTTAACATCATATTTAGTCATATCAACTCATGACATTAGGCTACAACTACTAAAAATACTGCACGCTCTAACTAGCGCTAGTACGTTAAGCTAACATCAATACAGGTACGTTACCTTGTGTCGGCTGGGCTTGGTGAGCTGACAATAACAGGAGGTTTTCGGCTTTGCAGTACACACATTGTACCTTGTTGTCTTCTTTTTTCAGTTTGAAATGATCCCAAACTTTTGAAATTTTTTGCCTTTTCCTGGCGGTATCTTGGCTCTCCCCCATCGCGCCAATGAATGTTGTGTGCGTCGTTAATAACAGTCTGTGTGAAACAATGACCCTGAGCTGAGCAGGCCGCATAATGCTACTGATTGGAATTAAACGAAGCTTCGAGGCAGATAATTTGCCTCTAAGCTTTTTTGTAATCTAAATTATTCGAGTAATCGTTTCAGCCCTAAAATACAATATGTATACCGGTATTTATTTTAGGGGTAGAATGGTTCATGTATTCGTATTGAACCAAAACGGTACGGCCGTTTCGGTTCGACACATGAATTTACACGGTATAAAAATAATAAAACTTGCGTGCAAATGAATTAATGTAATGCAGAACTACTGTTAGATATGCACTTCTTTAGGGACATGGACACCTAATCTGTAGCCCCCCCTTAGCTCCTCCCGAGCTCCGCCTACATGTCGAGTCGGTCCAGTCAGAGCCGTTAGTCTTTCTCTATCACTCTGGGTCCAGTGAGTCCACACAAAGCAAACTAGTCCCTTCCATATACAACCAAACACGGACGTAGCTGTATCCCTTCTTGCCTCGACCACAAATGGCCTCCAGGCCCGTTAGCTCCGCCGTTAGCTAGTTGTTAGCTCTGCTGCTTGCTCCGTTGTTAGCTGTTAGCTCTACCGTTAGCTGTAGCGTGTGAAGCTAACGCCAAAACTTGTCACCTGCTCTGTGTAACCGAAGCTGCTCTTTTAACATCCCTGCTCTGTGCATTCACATATGAGAGCAGAGCTTGTCTGCCATAATCACACTACTAGCTCCAGTAGTTCCAAGTTCCAGATGGAGTCTGGAGATGATGTGGGGTACTTATTGTTTACATCTTACTTTATATACTTCAGGCTGTTGCAGCGAGCTCAGGGGTGAGACTGTATGACACTAGGTGGTACAGCCTGAGACTACTAGCTCAGGGGTGACTGTATGACACTAAGTGATACAGCCTGAGACATGCACAATAAAAAAATTGCCTTCTGCATTTTTGTTTTGCCTTTCCCTCCATTGTACCGAACCGAACCATGATGTCTGAACCGAGGTATGAACCGAACAGTAACTTCTGTGCACCGCCATGTAAGAAAAAGATGGAATATTATATCAATATTGTGATACGAGACTAGATATTGTCTTAGATTTTGGATATCGTAATATCGTGATATGACATAAGTGTTGTCTTTTACTGGTTATAAAAGGCTGCATTACAGTAACGTGATGTCCTTTTCTGAACTTACCAGACTGTTCTAGCTGTTCTATTATTTGCCTTTTTCCCACTTAGACATTATGTTCACATTAATGATGATTATTTATCTAAAATCTAAGTGTGAAGATATTTTGTTAGAGCACCAATTGTCAACCCTAGACTATCACTGCAATATCGATAGAAGTATTTGGTCAAGAATATCGTGATATCTGATTTTCTCCCTATCGTCCAGCCCTATGTTATACTTTACACAATAATTGTGTAGCAATATCTCAGCAGTCCTGTCATGTCAATAACCCAACAATAAACAGAAAATATAAAATACTATAGATAAAGTTATCAAATCAAAACCATTCTAAAAGTATCTCAAGATGAGTCAGACTTTGAAATATCATGGAGATCAATGTTTATTGACAATGTATGTAACCTCTGAAAGTGTGACTTAACTTTGCAGCAGCGTGTTATCTATCAGTGAACAGTATGTACAGTATGTCTTTAAACTGGTGTTCGTAACTCAATTTTTCCACAGCTTTGCTCGTCAAATGGAAACTTTCCGGTATTTGAGTTAAACGGTAAACTGGCATGCTTTGTAACTTAATTTCATTCTGAATCATCACCCCATTCTCCAGCTTCTCCAGTAGCAAACATGCAGTTAAATAGTCACTGAGGTATGCTAAATTACCAATGAGAGTGTAATCTTTCAGACATTTGGGGTTAACCCATGTCTGCTGAGGTTACATACTAGAGACATGACTGCGGTGGACTAGTGCACTTTGTCAAGTGGACACCTAGCGCTAAACTGAGTAATGACACAGGCCAGGGGAGAGCAGGAGAAAACCACAGGGCACAGGGTTAAACTTTCTGTCCATTGACAGCTGTGGTAGCCTCCTTTTCCACTATGGAAAATATTTAGAAAGTAATATGTCAGGTCTCTTTTGTCTCTCCAAGTAGTAAACACTATAGTTAAAATAAATAAATAAAAAAAAAAGAATATATATATATATATATATATATATATATATATATATATATATATATATATATATATATATATATATATATATATTGCATTGCATGCATGCATGAAGAGGAACAATGCGGATTCCGTCCTGGGCGTGGAACAACGGATCAGCTCTTTACTCTAGCAAGGATCCTGGAGGGAGCCTGGGAGTATGCCCATCCAGTCTACATGTGTTTTGTGGATCTGGAGAAGGCATATGACCGGGTCCCCCGGGAGACTTTGTGGGAGGTGCTGCGGGAGTATGGGGTGAGGGGGTCCCTTCTCAGGGCCATCCAATCTCTGTATGACCAAAGCGAGAGCTGTGTCCGGGTTCTCGGCAGTAAGTCAGACACGTTCCAGGTGAGGGTTGGCCTCCGCCAGGGCTGCGCTTTGTCACCAATCCTGTTCATAGTATTTATGGATAGGATATCGAGGCGTAGTCGTGGTATGGAGGGGTTGTAGTTCGGTGGGCTGGGGATCTCATCGCTGCTCTTTGCAGATGATGTGGTCCTGATAGCATCATCGGCCTGTGACCTTCAGCACTCACTGGATCGGTTTTCAGCCGAGTGTGAAGCGGCTGGGATGAGGATCAGCACCTCTAAATCTGAGGCCATGGTTCTCAGCAGGAAACCGATGGAGTGCCTTCTCCAGGTAGGGAATGAGTCCTTACCCCAAGTGAAGGAGTTTAAGTACCTTGGGGTCTTGTTCGCGAGTGAGGGGACAATGGAGCTGGAGATTGGTCGGAGAATCGGCGCAGCGTGGGCGGTATTACATTCTGTTTATCGCACCGTTGTGACGAAAAGAGAGCTGAGCCAGAAGGCAAAGCTCTCGATCTACCGGTCAGTTTTCGTTCCTACCCTCACCTATGGTCATGAAGGTTGGGTCATGACCGAAAGAACGAGATCCAGGGTACAAGCGGCCGAAATGGGTTTCCTCAGGAGGGTGGCTGGCGTCTCCCTTAGAGATAGGGTGAGAAGCTCAGTCATCCGTGAGGAGCTCGGAGTAGAGTCGCTGCTCCTTCACGTCGAAAGGAGCCAGTTGAGGTGGTTCGGGCATCTGGTAAGGATGCCCCCTGGGCGCCTCCCCAGGGAGGTGTTCCAGGCACGTCCAGCTGGGAGGAGGCCTCGGGGAAGACCCAGGACCAGGTGGAGGGATTACATCTCCAACCTGGCATGGGAACGCCTCGGGATCCCCCAGTCAGAGCTGGTTAATGTGGCTCGGGAAAGGGAGGTTTGGGGTTCCCTGCTGGAGCTGCTCCCCCCGCGACCTGACCACGGATAAGCGGACGACGATGGATGGATGGATATTGCATGTTTCTGACGTATTAACATGATCTGATATTTAAACACTCTTTGTACTTTTTGGCTAGCTACTGTTTGTGGTTGCAACCTTTGCTTGTTGAATAAACTCATAGCTATTGCTTTATAGCAAAATGTAGCTATTTCTTTTAATGTATGTTTTTAATAAGTCAAATCCTATGAGAATATTGGATTGTTGGAATAAAGGTAATTCCTTTAACAGCACTAAATGACAAGGTTTGATTCCCGCATTAGACTCGTTTCTACAATGTTCATGGAGTTTTTTTATTTATTTTATTTTTAAAAAAATTGTTTTTAAACTGCACTCACTTGTAGAGTAGAGCCCGACCGATAAAGATTTAAGGCCGATACCGATCAAAATATTTGGTGATTTAAAAATCCGATAATCGGCCGATATATATTAAAAAAAAAACGCTTAACAAAAAAAAACAGATTTCCCTAACATTAGTTATTTGTAGTTATTTATGAGCCCTTACTAAAATAATGATTATAATGGAGTTTAAAAATAAACTTGTTTTGTCACAACAGAGGAACATCAAAATATATTAAAGTTCTGATAAAATGTATAAAAATACAAACTTAAGATATGAAAAAAAACATCTGAGTGTTGCCAACAGAGCGCTCTCTGGTGGACGAACTATGCAACGCCAACACTTATAACATGGTTGAAGGGTGTTTCGTCCGTTTATTTTTTATCTTTTAAATATTAATTTATCAGAATCATTTATTTGTCATTATAAATGATTCTGATGAATGAATATTTAAAAAAAATTAATGCTGATACCGCTAGTTTATAAAATGCCTAATATCGGCTCGCCGATATATCGGTCAGGCTCTATTGTAGAGTGACTCACTCACAAAACAGAACCCCAGTGATGACTCTGGTGTGAAAAGGAGAGATGGTGCCGCCCCCCCGTCAGTGACTCAATCATGTTTTTTAGCTTTTGTTGAGTCACTGCTGATCACTGGGCTGTAGACTCCCACACTTCCAGTTACACTCTTTGTGGTAGGAATATAAAAAAGATGAAACTATCTGATGGAGCTCCCAATGGACCCTTAATTCATGAGAGTTAGAATGACAAGTAAAGTTCTTTTTGGAGTCATCTTCATTTATTAAACATTGCTTTAAGAACGCTTAGGTCTGCTTGCTTAACCATCTGGAGCAACACGGCATCTAACGGTTATTAACTTAAAGGGATACTTCACCGATTTAGCGTTCAGCTTTGTATCAGTAGAAACCCGGTAGTATTTCTGAATGACCGTGCGTCCCTCCCTCATATCCTCCTGAGACGGGAGATCTCTGCATTGGGGGGTCTGGAAAAAATCTTCTGATGACGTAAAATGACGATTTTTGCGTCATCGGAAGATTTTTTTGGCCAGAGCAAAAGACCACAGCCAGTAGTAGGACCTACTTCCGCATGTTTTAAACCCGCCCATCACCCGAAGCGAGCCGATCTCAGCCGGAAAAAAACTAAATGTCAGCCATCTTGAATCCTCGCTAAACAGGGCTCTCTCTCATGGATGTATTAAGAGAACTTCTCAGCAGCAAACTTTTACAACAATTATGTGCATTCAAACTACCGCACGTGTACCACCGGGATACATCGGTACAGATCGGAGAATATGCAGGGAACATTATTACAGACGGAATAATCGGCCCACTACGAGAGCTTCGCCTGCCACGGAGACCAGCGGTCTCGCTCGATGCCCCGAGCCGGGTAGGGGACATCCTCATCGGCTAGGTGGGAAGCTAACGCTAGCCGGCCACCTGTCCCATCAATCCTGCTTGCAAGTGTCCGTTCATTAAACAACAAACTGGACTACATCCAACTTCAACGGAACTCCCAACGTGAGTTCAGAGACTGTGTTTTTTGCTTTCGTGGAAACATGGCTGAACAACAGTAAACCGGACTGTCCAGCTACCAGGCCTGCTAGCCCTCCGACGATCCGAGCTAGAGATGCTCTGTATGAAGGTGGGCTGTGTTAACACGGACTGGTGCAGAAATGGGGTGATTTGTATCCAACTAACTGCTAACCGCTGGAGTTTGTGACTGTTACATGGCGACCATTCGACATTTCACGCTAATTCACGGCTGTGTTTATACTCGGTGTTTACAGCCCACCAAGCCTAATGCTGGTATGCTTAGCTGAACTTTACGGAGCCTATAATGTGTGTGTGCACATTGAGCCACGATGAAACGTTGTTTCGTGTATATGGTTGAAATAACAATAAAACACATTGAGTTGAGTCGAATGCCTCACTGTCTGTCAAGCAGTAGGCGTGGCTTGGGAGCGAAGCGAAGTGCATTCTGGGATTTGGTGTCTTTCATCCATATGAGCCAAAAACACATTTTCTGGCTTTTCTCGGCCTAGAAGGCACCAATTAAATTTTTTTTTCACATTTCTGCTACATAAGTGACTCAATTTAAAGATATATTCAGCTTTCCAGTGGTGAAATATCCCTCTAATTCAAGGTTGGAAAGTCACAGAAAAATGCCTGAACTTGGGTAGGAACCAGAAAGGAAAGCAGAAATCTTCATCCCGCACGTATTGTTTGATGAGATATTTGGACGTGGGTCTGTTAGTACAAATTATAAGTGAGGTTTAAAATACTGACTGCAATTTGTCGACACACTCCGAACTTCAATCTTGCTTGAGGAATCTTTGACATGTTGATCGTTAGAGGAAATTCCCCAAACTGCTTAAATTTCTCAGTCAAAACCACAATTTAAAACATTGTTAGTGCAGAAAATATTTTATTCAATGTCTTGATTACACTGAACTTTGTCAAGCAGCAAGAAGAGCAAAAGACACACCTCACTCTGGGTGCTTCTCATGTCGCTTATTTGATAGCTCCTCGTAGAGCTGGGCGATATGGGGAAAATGAAATATCACAATATTTTTGACCAAATACATCAATATTGAGGCGATATTGTAGGGTTGATTATTTGTGCTTTCACAAAATATTTACACAATGAGATTTTTGCTAAATAATCATCAATAACTTAGCTATAATGACTAAGTGGTTAAAGGCAAATGAAAGAACAGCTTGAACAGTCTGGTAAGTTCAGAAAATGACATCACTTTACTGTAATGTAGCCTTTGAAACCAGGAGAAGACAACACGTGTCATATTGCGATGTTACGATATCCCAAATTTTAGATAGATAGATAGATAGATAGATAGATAGATAGATAGATAGATAGATAGATAGATAGATAGATAGATAGATAGATAGATAGATAGATAGATAGATAGATAGATAGATAGATAGATAGATAGATAGATAGATAGATAGATAGATAGATAGATAGATAGATAGATAGATAGATAGATAGATAGATAGATAGATAGATAGATAGATAGATAGATAGATAGATAGATAGATAGATAGATAGATAGATAGATAGATAGATAGATAGATAGATAGATAGATAGATAGATAGATAGATAGATAGATAGATAGATAGATAGATAGATAGATAGATAGATAGATAGATAGATAGATAGAGCCCAGCCCTAGCTCCTCGGTCCTCTGCTGAACCAGAAGTTGCTCTGTCCCTCCTCGTTGAAGGCTGTCTCAAAACTCTTATTTCTACCCCGAGGAGGGATCATCGAGGAGGCGAGGATACACAAGAGCAGCCTTCCCGGAAGCCATGCAGCTGAAGGAGTTGCTAACTCCGCCCAAACAGCTGACAAATTCATGTGACGCTTCAGAGTAAAGGACGTCTCATCCCTCTAAAACACATTTCCTCAGTTCATGTCATCCCATGATTTCCTCGCATCTCTCCCGTGCCTCCTCAGTGGGAGGGACTAAGACGCGAGGAAGGGAGGCAAGTGGAGGAGTCGAGGAGGCAATATAAGCGACATGAGAAGCTCCCTATATATATATACACACACCAGAGCATGTGCCACAAGTGTGTTTCCCAATCAGCAATCAAGGTGAGACACTCTTGACACAATTATTCCTACCAGGTGTGTCAGTTGCTACAAAGACAGTCAATAGGACTAAAAACAATGCTGGAAATAAATTATTCTGAAATAAACAAAACATATTTCAAATGCTTTACGTTGCCATGCATAAGGAATGCAAGGGATCATACCAAATAATTGTCCATTCCGGCATCCTGACAAATTAAACTGATGAAATGTAATGCCTGCAGTACATGGGATTAATGGAATGTAACAGGCTGTGAACAGTAACATTGTATAACTGACTCATACTATTGTGTGCTTGTCTAGACATTGCACATGACGTGACCTTAACTTGCTGCAACACTTACCGCTGCTGGTTCGAGCTTGAACATGTTTTTGTCTGATATGTCTGCCTTGATGTTTGGCAAATGAAAAACATGAGGTTGGTCATTCATTCATTATTTAATTAATTAATTAACTCATTCTGTCTTCAAAGTGTTTACTCTCAACTCATGGTCACAAGGTGGGGGATTAAAAATCACATTTCTACCAATGGTAAATCAAAAAAGACCTAATTATAAAGAAATGTTACAGTGATGAACTGGGAAGAAAGGTTTTATTTGAAACCCATGTTGGTAGTGCCCTAACCCCAGTAACTGTTTGGCTTTCTGTCCTAGCTCAAAATCTAAAAAATGACCTTTCAATCACTGCAGACATTTCTTCAGCACACACACCGTCACACACACACACACACCGTCTCACACACACACACACACACACAAGGGGAAACAGCTGTTGAGCGGCGCCGGAGCTGCTAGCTACACGACTCCGCTCTGCCTTAGCGTTAGCTAACTTTGAAAACTCCTCATACTCCTTTCTGTGACTAACCTTCAAATGTCTGATGAGGTTGGTGGTGTTGAAATGTCTTTGGAGCTTTCCGCCTCGTGTTTTTCCTTGGCACACACGTTGCAAATCGCTAATGTATTGTCTTTTTCCCAGATAGCAATGAGTCGGCGACCACCGGCGGTGCTCCAGAGGCAGTAGAAGCGTCAGAATGGCGTAATCACAAACACGTTTGCCGGAGCACCACCGGTGGCAGACGCTTTTTAAAAGCGGTAGCCGCCTTCCTACCGCCTTCGTTCCGCGGCCGGCCGCGGGCCAACTGCTGTTCTGACACCGTTCAGGCACCTTGTAGAACTGCCAGACCGCTGAATGAAGGGACGCCCCCATTTTAGCTCCATGTTGAAAATGTTTTCATGAGTAGTGCGGTCTTAATACATCCGTGGTAGTGCGTCATCTGATCGGCCTATCTGATCGGCATTTATGGAGACCACCGATCAAACTATTTAAAGCCATTATCGGCCGAAACTGATCGGTGACCGATCGATCGGAGCACCCTTAAAGTTAACGTTCATTTTAGTTGTCAAAACAAAACTTTGTCTTACCTAATGCATTAGTAGCCCTCTCTCCTGGGCCTGGCCATCCTCCTTGCCAAGAAAGTTGGTAATATAGGCGGCTACCTCCAGGTTTTCTGTTATCCCTCTCTGGCTGATTGTTAAGCCACTCCTTATTTCATTTTAAAAGTCCATTTGCTGTCACGGCGACGGATCGTGACAAACGTGGCTCATTTAAAATCAGGGTTAATTCAGTTTTGTTGCAATTAGCATAAAAAAGATAACTTATAACAAATAACAAATTGCCCTTTTGAACTAACATAACTTTTGCTCGTTGTCGTTGCTAATTTGCTGCCTAACCTCGCGCAGGTCATTTTTGTACAACCTTGTGGCCACAGATGCACTTTGAACACACTGAAAAAAATTCAATCACTTTCAATCACTGCAGACATTTCTTCAATGGTTTGTGTGCACACACACACACACACACACACACACACACACACACACACACACACACACACACACACACACACACACACACAATGTAGTTTTACTTCCATGGTAAAAACCGTGGATCTGAATCCGTACAGGTCCAGGGTTGGGTCTCGGGTATTAGAGTTTGGGTAGATCCGTAAGAAGTAGCTATATGGAGTAGCAGCTATAATAAGAGCTCAGATTCTCTTAGCACCGGTTGTCTTATCCTAAGTCCTTGTGAATTCTCCTCCACAACTTTCCTTGACCTCATGGTTTCCTTCGAGGTCAAGGAAAAGTGTTCAGGCAAAGACATAGGACCTTTTTTGACTATTCTATTTTGACTAAATATACCACCATACAGGTGTTTTCACTTACTGTAGCTAATTAGGCCTCTGCTCAGTTTGCTATTGGGCGAAGCTATGCTGGGAATCACCTGAAGTCACAAAGCTTCATGAACTAATAAGAATCACAAAGGTGTAAAGTAAGTTGTCCTGTCCAAACACGTGCAATAAAACTGAGACAAAAAAAACAAAATGCAAAATTGTTATATTTAATTAATTATTTTAAGTTAACTTCTCAATTTTGACAAAGGTTTACTGCTGCCTTGTGTCACTTGCCAATATACATGTGTAATATAATAATTTGAAAGTGACAAACCTCATTTGCTCCTGCCAAACTGCAGGAACTGGACATTATGTATTTGCAGTGCATCTGGTAAATCTGCACAGATACACATGAATTCAGTTTAAATCAATTCAATCACATAATCAAGAACATGCATGACATGGATTAAACAAACTATTTTTCTCATATCACATCAGGAATCAGTTCAGTTAGGCTCCACACAGTTTGATTATACTGAATGAAGTAAGAAATGTGATTTGTTTGTTTTTTTGCTGCTTGGAAAAGTTTTTATGAACCAGTTATATTGTTTCACAAACAAGTGCGGTATTAGGCTTGTGTGAAATATAGATGGATACTAATAATGTAAATCAGTTGTTCCACAAATACCCTAAATGTGTAATATTGGGCGTCACAGGGGCTCAGTGGTTAGTGCTGTCGCTTTACTGCCTCTATTTGTGATTTAGGCTAAGACAAGTTCAGTTTTACACACACAGTATACATTTTGACATGTGCAGCTGATTTAAAATAAACTGAGCTGGGTTTAATGTGTGAACTACACCCAGGTCTCTTTTTGGTGAAATTGTAAGTTACGTTATTGGCAGCAGCCTAACATGTTATATCAACAATAGATGGCTGATGGAGTCCGGCTAGGTCAGCTTGTGTTAGTCTTGTCATGTTCAGAGCCTAAATACAAGTCACGCTGTTTGTTTTTGTATGGAGGGTTGACATTGTAGTGAAATTATAAATTTGTGTGGCTAATATCTTTTGTGTGAAGTGACCAACCTCTTGTGAGAGAAGTCAGCTATGCTGCTGTTTACACACTTCAAGCCAAATGAAAGGCCACATTTTTTAGTAGACGTCCTGTTTTTCAGGAACTTGTTGGGTGAACTTGATTCTGGTTGACAGCATTAACAAAGAAGACATGGGACACATTCAAGGAGAAAGAGTGTGAGAGAACACATTGTTGCTGAAAATCAGAAAGACCCTGAAACAGCTTTCAAATTCATAGTAATAGCTGTTAAAGTTTAACCTGTTTGTAGAGTGCATGTACCATATGATAGTTAACATCTCCACAGCTCTTCCTCTGACCCTTCCTGCTAGTCGCCACCTCCCTCTCCTCCTTCCAATGAATCCAAAGGGGGCCGTGTGTGGAGCTGACCCCCCCCCCCCCCCAGTGAAAGTGCCATGGAGCAATTCCAGATGTGAACATCCTCCCTCTCTCCCTCTCTCTCTCTCTCACACTCTTTTCTCTCGCACTTCCACTACCAAGTCCCCCCCCCCCCCCCCCTCCCTCCCCCATGCAGCTACCATTTCCTTTTTTGGTGAAGAATTCTCAAACGCAGACAGGGAGGAGGACATTTCACCAATGCCGACAGGAGACTGTATCTGGCGGTCTGTTTACAATACGTGTGCTTCATCAAGTCGATGAAACAGTCGACTCAGCTTAAACAGACACACACACACACATTTACAGCCTATATATATACACAGTATAGCATATATATATATATATATATATATATATATATATATATATATATATATATATATATATATATGCTATATATATATATATATATACACACACACACACACACACACATTCAAGCGTATACATAGATGTGCGCTCACACTCCCTTTCATTCTCTCTCTCACAACACACACACATATCTTAAACCTACAGACACAAACTCTTTTTACTCTTTTATTACACACACATGGTTTCTCTCTCTATACGGTTTCTCTCTCTTACGTTTATGCCCTTTCCCTGTTGCACTCATTCTCTCTCTCACACACACACACACACACACACACACACACACACACACACACACACACACACACAGATCTTTCCTAGAAAGACTTATTAAACACACCAGAAGGGTTTTCTCCAGCTTAGACAGTAAACACAAGTCCACAGAAAGCTATGACCTCATAAACCAGTAATGCATATTTCACTGTAACCACTAATAAACACAGAATATAAAAAGTGCCCAGCAAAGATCAGTCAGTGAAAATGTATTTAATAAGACTTCACAAATAAAACCAAGCATGTCGCATTTAGCCATATCAATTATCTTTTTTTAACAGTTAAGTTTATACCGTTATCCCCTCAATGCTGTAATTTCCATCTTAAAATGTATATTTGCCAACTCTGACTCACCAGCATCAAAGCTGAAATAATGAAATATAGTTTCTTTTCACAAACATGTTACAAACTAACAATGAAAAACAAAACACTAACAGCGTTAACAGCAACAAAATAACTACTGACGCAAATCATGCCAGACATGCATGCTCTTGCACGTTATTGCATTTAATTTCAGCTTGTTTTTCAGCTTGCTCTTTGAGCAATGGTGATCCAAAAGAAAAAAAAAGATTCATTACAACAAATGAAATAGACAGAAATAAGATGAAACTTTACGTAAAAATAAGTGTCATTGCAAAGTTCAACAAAAGCAGATACATGACAAAAAAAGTGGTCTGTGTGCCATGTTTTTTAGTTGCGTTTTTATGTGCACATAACATGGTAGCAAGAGAATATCTTATCAAAAGGGCAAATTATTTTATTGATCATCACTGCTATAAACTGACTACCTCACTAAAAGCACAATCAGCAAAGTTGTTCTACGTTTTCTCCTTGTTTACTTTCTTACTTGTTTGACATGTTTTAATGAAAATGCTTAAAACTGCAGTTTTAAGAGCATTAAAACAGTACCTCCACCATACTTTGAAATACAGACTGTAAGGTTTACATACTGTACTGTATCAGTGTTCTTTGTCTTCTCTTCAGAGCCCAACCTCTACCTGAGGTGGCAACTTTTTTTTATATAAAATACGAAGGATGTTTTTTGCAAAGTGACTAGCATTTTGCATTTCTTTGGTTCACTAAAACATACAGTAACATATATGTACTATTACTAAGGCACTCCATAAACTTTGTTTCACAAAATCATTAACTTTTTGGTTCAAGAGGTTACTTTGGGGCAGTTGATACAAACAATGCAGCACTAGCTCCTAGATGAAAATCAGACCCAGACAGGGACCACGGGGAACTGACGTCTTTATATAAAAACAACCTGAGAGGCAGCATTTGTTAGCCTGCGTTACCTTCCTCGGTAATGACTCAGGATTCTTGAAATGCTGTGACGGAGGGGGGGAAAGTAAGTCAAGGGAAGGGTGAGAATGTGGTAAATGACTGCTCTATAGGTTGCTGTTGCAGTCGCGACACAAGATCCTGTCCCCATCAGGGAAAAAGCCGGCACCCACCAGTGACGCAGAGCACTGGGAGCAGGTGAAGCATGGCTGATGCCACTGGCGGTCCTCAAATGAGATGTACTTTCCTCCTCCAAAACCTAGGATGAAAAGAGCAACAAGACAGAGATTAAACCGTGGTCAAACCAGCTGGCGCTAAAATTGGAGACAGACGCCGGCAGAGCAGAGCGAAGTCTCTGTGACCAGAGCAGACGTAGTAACGTCTCTCGCGAAAACAATGTCTGATCATTTTAATGAAATGAGCTTGTTTGACTATGGAGATGCAAGAAATCTGCACTAGTCCAGAACACAGGACCTTCTTCCTGTACTTACTTTCTTGCTCCCGCCCCCAGACACATCTGACCAATAAGAGGAGTGGACGTTCTTGCGGGATTTGTAATGACGCATTTTGGATTTTTCCCGGTGTGAAACCAAACCAAACCAAACTGAACCAAGGGCAAATCACTCCAAGTTTACAAACTCACCAACTGATTCAGACCAACGCAAACAAACTACAGGTGTGAAAACGCCCTTAGGGGGCTGGCTTTGAATTCAGCAGGACCGAAGTTGCAAATCATGCACGCTTCAAAACATAGCAACTTGGAAAAAAAGCTTTTTTGATACATAATGAGTTTAAAAATGTAAAGGCCCCTGAACATTTTTTATTATTTCTGTGTACCGCTGGTATCCATTACTAAATAAGCAAACATCTAAATTAATAAGATTTCACACAATGTAAAATGCAGAAACTGGCTGTCAATCTTGTTAGGAGAATTAGTAGTAGTTTTAGCATTGAACCCTAACCCAAACATGAAAAGTAACACCTGGGGTAGCACAAATACATATCATGTAGAACATAGTGATGTAATCTTGCCTGTGATTGGTTTGCTGCAGGCCTCGCACTTCTTGGCGTACAGGCTGCCAAAGCACTTGAGACAGTAAGGGCTCTCGTCTCGGGTGGTGAAGTGTTGACCCGCCAGCTGTGTCTTACAGCTGGTGCACACAAAACACTCCTTATGCCACGGCTCGTCCCGATAGGTCACACCACCTTTAGCCAGTGTCTGAAAATGAGAGAGGTCAAAGGTCACATGGAGATTCTTTAAATTCACTTCTAAAATATATTCCCATGCACATTCCTGCATAACCAGAATTAATCCTACTCGTGTGTCCCATGCGTTTGAATTGTTTCTTTTGCTACCATGTGAGGATCAGTGGGAATTCTTTGATAACTTGACTGACCTTTTTACAACGTGTGCAGCGTGGGGCAAACTTGTCCTCATAGCAGGACACACAGTAGTGTTCATCCTTGTCAGGGATGAATGACTTCGAGCCAATCGGCTGTTCGCAGCTGTGACAGATGAAGCAGCCCTCGTGCCATGTAGAGCCTCCATACTCCAACTTCCTCGTACCTAGCAGCAGAGAGAAATAGAGATGACAGGAGGCAGAGGAAGAGAAAGAAGGATGGAAAGAATGACATAGAGTAGAGGGAGTACTTTACTAACTTTCTTTGTGTAGAATGCATCTTTTCCCATCTTTCATAGGATAGTTATGGCCATTTTGGTATTTTTTGGTGGTAGTTTTATTGAACTATGAAATGATACACTTCAATTGCTTGGATGCATATAAAACTCATTTTGTTTCATGAAGATTTATTTTATTTTAAATCATAATACCACAGGCCCCACACTTCTTTCCTACTGCTGGAAACTGGCGGCAGGGTTTACAGAAAAGGATAATGGTATTTTCCCCTCCATGTCCCCAACTAATCCATCTTCTACCCCTTGGCTGTTGAGTTTTTTATTATACCGTTTAGTTTATTCTATGGTGACGCAGTGGTTTGTGTGGGGCCAACATTTTGCATTAACATTTTCCTACTTCTGGCTGTGTGCTGTGGTGTTCTCTAGTCAATAACTGCAAAACTCCCCTGCAAAAGCATTGCAGGTTATAAACTTACAGCAATTACAGTGGACGAAAGGAGGACAATATTAGCAGTTAGGTTTGAATATTTGACAAATAGAATAAAAGTGAACTAGCTGAAATGCTAAATACAGTGCACATTATTTTGGGGGGCAATTTCACAAGCATTCCAACAATCTTAAGGTGAAGACACACTAACCAGACGGGCCAACCGTTGGCAGAAAAAGCAGTTGGACTGATCAGTTGGCCCCCCGAGGTCCAAAAGTGCCTCGGAACACACTGAAGCGACGCTGTTATGGAGACATAATATGTCTCCACAACAGCAGGCGGCGCTACTCTGTATTGTCGCCCCAAAAAATGAAAACCAGCAGCTGATTGGACGAACGCGTCACGTGGGTCTGCCTGCTGCTTTCAGATTTTGGATTTTTCAATGGTGGCTCATTCAGAATACGATCTCATATTCTACAAAAATAGATCAGCGAAACGTGTTTCTGAAAACATTTTAAGCGAGAAATAGGCCATGCAGTTGCCAAATCTGTCTTCATTTCAGATTTTCGTCAGATTTGGAGAGGCTACCCTCTTGCTATTTCTGGCTGAGTCCAAATGGCCTTGTCTCGAACTGAACACGTCGGGTTGGCAAAAATGAAGGCCGACAGCTGCTCCGACGGACCACGGCACGGAACGCACCGAACAGACTCGAGTCACTGGTATGGCGTCATTTTTTAGTCAAAAGTTGTGAGCGTGTAAGACATGATCACGAGCACATTATGTTATTTCACACGCGCAAAAATGAACCTTCAGCTGGCATGATAAAAGTACTCGCGCACAAATTCAACAACCGAGAGGTGTAGGTAGCTGCGAGCGAGCGCCTGGCTACTCTTACTCTGCTTGTACAGTGGAATCCTGCTCGCGCGCAGCGGGCTTCTGCTCGCGCGCAGCGGGCTTCTGCTCGCGGAGTGCTGTTTTGCTCGCGCAGCTGATTTCTGCTCGCTCGAGTACATGACTTTTGACAATTTGGGGGCGGAAACCAAGGAGGGAACTGACCCTCTTATGATTGGTCACTTTCACACAGGGACATCCTTGATTGACAGCTCTCATTACAGGAAGCACGGAGTTGGGTTAAGATCAGGTTAAGTTACCACCGAAGAAGAGTGGGTGAGTTGAGTTTGAATGAGTTTTCTAATATACATAAAATGTCTCTGTCTGCACGTTTAAAATGCTGCGCAGATCATTGTAAAATCAATTACCATCGATGTATATATTTGCGTCGATGAAGCCTACGTTTTGTTAAGTAAGTTAACATTACCGTTACATATTTTTGAGCAACAAGTAACATAAAGCTAGGCTATTCGTTCTGTAGCTAACGCCTTAGCCAACACTTGTGATGATCGACCGACACTCATTTTAAAACTTTTAATCTTTAAAAACTGCATCTTAGACAACTAACGTTATGGCTAACTGAATCATAACATAATTGTTTTCACATGTAAAAGTGCTATTCTTATTGACGCTGATGAACAATGCATTAATCAACTATTTACAAAAGACGACATCCATGTGCATGCAAGTGTCTGCGGGGAGAGGTAAAAGCTTTTCTAAGTTTCTTCTTAGTATCTTACAAAGTTTGATGCATTTTGTATCCACTTGCTTAAAATGCTTAATCCCACCGTAGAGTCCCCTCATCGTCCCCCCTTTTATTAAAGAATTTGGACAGATGACGGATTAAGGTAACCTGTTTATGGAATTTTTTGTTGTTGTTGATCTTTACAGCAACACAAATGAGGAAGATGCAGATATTAGTGAGGACACCGATGAGCACTTCGGCAGGTATGCTGTAGAATCATTTTTAATGGGACTGGATAATGATGCTTGCCTTGGTCTGTCGCACTGAATTCTCAACAATATTGTTTTTATATTGTTGTGTAGCGTATCAGACATCCTGATGTCACTTGAAAAGAAAGTTGACACATCCCGGTCATTCAACATCAATGTGACAAGAGAGGACCTGTTTCAAAGGGGGCTGAAACAGTGGGCCAGGCAAAAACAGGCCTCCCCAAAGAATCTCCTCAGGGTCTCCTTCATTGGAGAAAATGGAATAGACCAAGGCGCTCTTCGTAAAGAGTTCCTCACCGGTATGTGTGCCCCACCAAGGTCAACACACATGATGAAAAGCACATTTAAGAGATTATCAATGTGAATAATATCTTATACATATTTAATACATTTGACAAAAGCAGCTCTTTGTTCTTTACAGAAATGGTGTGTGGCATTGAAGCACGTTTTTTTGAAGGAGATGGGGAAAGGGGGAAAAACCCTAAATACAGTATCTGTGACTACCAGGACAACAGTTTCAAGTATGTGCCACAGTCTGTCATATAAAATATATGACTTTGTATTGTTTAATTAGGTAGTAAAAGTCCACTGCCATTTTGTTCTAAATAGCTTTTGTCTTTGTCACAAAAGGACTTGTGGGGAGATTTTTGCCACAAGTTTGGTGCAGGGGGGTCCTGCACCAAACTTCCTTACAAGATGGTGCTACCATTTCTTGTGCCATGGGGAGATGGACAAGGATGTTGGTGTACTCGAAGTCACTGATCAGGATATTAAAAATCTGATGACAGAGGTATTTAAACAGTGTAATGCATAAATTTTTCCAAGTCAGGCATATAAAGTTATCAGACAATGTTTGTCTCTTTTTGCAAATATCAAGGTTGTGTCTCTACTTTCAGGTGGAAAATGCAGAAGGTGGAGAAAGGCTGATAGACTTATCAGATGCGATTGTGGCATGTGGCTACACTGGGCTAATAAATGTTGACCGAAAAAAGGCCATCACAGAGTAAGTTAACATGAACATAACACATAAATATTTGTCACAAAATGCTTTAGTGTTAAAAATTTAACTCTGAATCAATACAGTATTATTTTCGGTTACACTTTATTTTAAGGTGTCCTTGTTACAGTGCAATTATATATTTAAGTACAGAGTAATATTAAGTAACTACATGTAGTTACATGTACTTACTATAGGAATAGGGTAGGATTAGGATTTGGTTGAGGGTTAGTTGCATGTAATTATGCATCATTTACTGTTATTACTACAGTAAGTACATGTAACAAGGACACCATAAAATAAAGTGTTACCTTATTTTCTTACTGTTTATTAGTGCCATCGCTTTGCATGCACTGGTGAGGCTGATCCCGATCTTGAACCAGCTGCGTGAGGGATTGAGGCTCTACGGATTAGATGAGGTGTTAGCACAGCACACCCAGATGTGCCAGCAGCTCTTTGTCCCCGGCCACTTACAGGAAGTCAGTAACGTTGTGAATGAACAATTATTTTATTAGAACAGCCACTGTTAGAGACACTGATGACTTGCTCTTATGGCATATTCTGCATTTTTACTTTAAGCTGCCTTCAAATGTGTGTTCAAAGAGCTAAACGCTACAGGCCAAAACAAAAATGAATCTTTAATTTAAATCTGCAATCCTTACTGTTTTACCGTGCTTAAGCATTTGATTTGCTTCCTTATTTTAGGTGAATGTAGACTTCCTTCTGCTTGCGCTATCTCCTGATTTCAGTGAGGAAGGGTCTGTGAGACGGCAGCGAGAGATGCAGATCATCAATTTTCTGCAGGATTTCTTGCAAAAGTTGGAAGACAGAGGTAACACACTGCTTAGCACCTTTTTCTATAATCCTTGTCCATCACTCTTACCATACTATCATACACTTGTTTTCCACCAGTTTCATTTTATTCTATTTTTATTAGTTACTCCCTCTTTAGGTTTATATTCGTATGTGTATTCTGTCAAACCCCCATGTATATGACGAATGCATTTGTACTAACAGAAATGTTGGAAATTACTTATTTGTATTTGTCTCTGAGAAGAAGCAGACAGCCAAGAAGAGGGCAGCCCTGAAGGTCAAAGTCACGTGGCAGCTGTGCACGGAACAAATGGTGGGGGGGAGCGCCTGTCAGTCCGGAGCTTCCTTCAGTGGGTCACAGGTCAGGCACATGTTCCACTGATCGAATCCAAGAGAGAGGCATTCAAGATAACTGTTAATTTTGATCATGACTGCGACTCCCGCTATGGGGCACATAGCCTTTGTTACCCCATTGTCAATGCTTGTGCTGTTGCCATTACATTTCCTACACGCCACTTAGCCACCTCCCAAGAGTTTGAAAACAACCTAACTGAGGCAATCTGTGGTGGTTACGAGTTCAGCATACACTAAAGAAGCATTTTAAGGTCCTGGTTACTTGTTTAAGTTACTTGGTAACTTTGTTACCCTTTTTGCACTTTGTTTCTATTTTCTACTACTGTGTACAAACAAGTGTACAACAAAGTTGTTCTATTGTTAAAAAGAATAAATCTAAAGATTTAACTGTGGTTGTTGTATATTTTATTTACATCACTTTCTGATCACAAAAACAAACATTAAACACCTGACAAAGCCTGAAGCACATATTCATGACATAGGAGGTAAAGGTCTCTAGTGTCAGTGTCTCTATTTTCTTCAATCAGCAGCTGAAGCTCTACTAGCTGCTGTTCATTCAGTGGACACTCAAATTCAGGGACTACTATCACACCATCCACATCTTCTCCATAGTCAGCTGCAACATCCCAGTCAATGTCCGGCTCTTCAATATCCTGACAGTCGAACAAGACAGAAAAATACCGCTATCATTAGTCATCCCATGTTTACAGAATCTAATGTAATCTGTTTATCCCAATTGTTTGGCTTTTCAACATTAGCTGAAGATAAACATTTAGGGTTTGTACTATGCAACAAATTGATTTGATCAGGTGCTTAAATATTCGTATTAGTGTTAAACAGTACAAGTGTACCTAATAAAGAGGTTACTGAGTGCATATGAACTGTATTACCAACATTTGAACATCGAGATACAATCTTGAGAATAAACTCATTAAATATTGAGAATAAAGTCGTTGTATTTCGAAACACAACGACTTTATTCTCAATATTTAATGAGTTTATTCTCGAGATTGTATCGACTTTTTTTCTCGTAATTTAACGACTTTAATCTCGCATTATAATGACTTTAATCTCGAGATGGTTTTATTTTTTATTATTGCTTGGCCCTAATCCTCTTCCGTATATATCTGATCTTAACAAGGTGAAAAAATAAAGAAATAAAATAGAAATAAAAACTTAACGTTAGCCCCTGATGAGTTTGCTAGCTTGCTAGCCTAAAACTTGCTAGTTAAGGTTGATTAGCTTATGTCAGCTACTTACATGTTCCAAACAAATTTCAGATTAAATTGCTATAACACTGTCAAACACACAGCCCCCATCTTATCATCAATATCACTTACGCCTACATCTTCAGGTGTCGCCGCCATTCCGTCCACTGTGCAGTGTTGTGAATGACTGAACTCCGTCAGATACTTTGACTCCGTGCTTCCTGTAATGAGAGCTGTCAATCAAGGATGTCCCTGTGTGAAAGTGACCAATCATAAGAGGGTCAGTTCCCTCCTTGGTTTCCGCCCCCAAATTGTCAAAAGTCATGTACTCGAGCGAGCAGAAATCAGCTGCGCGAGCAAAACAGCACTCCGCGAGCAGAAGCCCGCTGCGCGCGAGCAGAAGCCCGCTGCGCGCGAGCAGAAGCCCGCTGCGCGCGAGCAGGATTCCACTGTACAAGCAGAGTAAGAGTAGCCAGGCGCTCGCTCGCAGCTACCTACACCTCTCGGTTGTTGAATTTGTGCGCGAGTACTTTTATCATGCCAGCTGAAGGTTCATTTTTGCGCGTGTGAAATAACATAATGTGCTCGTGATCATGTCTTACACGCTCACAACTTTTGACTAAAAAATGACGCCATACACTGGCGTCGCCAGACTGTCCCACGGCTGATAATCGTTCCGGTGTGTCAGCTGCCTTAAAGAGCTTTGAATACAATTAGAATTAGAAATTATGGGGAAAAAATGGGGGTAATACCTCCTACAACTGGAAGCAAATCCTGCATTTTGCTCTCTGCATATAGTCTATTGTCAATATGCTTTGGACAGTTTATTTGCCTCTTGTCCTTACACCACATGCTACTATGTACTCTGTTGCTACAGTATGTATTGTAGGTTTTCAGTGTGACTTTATATCAATGGATTTCTTATTGATAATTTTTTCTTGGCAAATAAATTGTTTCAAACTTCAAAATAAAGCTTAAATGAGATGCTCTGTCACAATGGACGGTAAGAACAACAGAAATGCTGTCTGTTGGAGGATTTTCCAACTGAGTAAGAAAAGAAGAGGACCATTGTCTGAGAGACATGCAACATCCTGTTTGACCATCTCTGGCGCTTAGAGCATTGCAGCGGTTTTATCAGAGAGATCTTTTTAACCAAATCATCTTGGCATTGGTATTAAGTTTCTTCTCTCCTTCTGTCGCTGAATAAACCACTTCAGCAAAGCATCCAGTTGTTAAACAAAGATAAGTGTGTGTGCCTGTTTTTGACGGTGTACATATTTCTATATGATGGCAAAGGGGCTGCTAGTTCTTTAATTGGAGGAGAGGTAACACTATCAAAATTTGCAAACAAGTGCATCAGAATTTTTAAAGATACAGTGATGTTCAAGAGTTCGCAGTATTGTATACTAGTAAATCCCAGAATCTTTCCTAGTTAAGATGTCTTTGATCTGATCACTCTATAACTATTTTTTACTTCTTATTTTCATAAGAAAATATCTGATTACTTACAGCGGAAATAAAGGGGAATGTCATCCTCTTCCTGAAATAATTTGCTGCTTTGTGAGAGCAGTGTAAGCTGCTACAGGGGCGCTAAAATAACTGACTTGCTTATCTCTTGTTATCATTAGTCTGCTGGCAGCCCAGACAGACAACAAGTCAAGCAGACTAGCAATTACTCTGTCACATTCAGCACTGGCTGCTGCTCAATTGTGGACCCTCATCTTCGTCTCTCCATCTTTTTTCTAAAACCTCTTTCCCATTCTATATCTGCTTGATCTGCTACCTTGTACTTTTCAGTCGCCCTGCTTCCTGGAGTTTGCCATGTCATCATTTTCCAAAGTCATTTGCCTATCTATCTTGAAATTTGAATTTGTATACTACATGGAAAATAAAATGTGGGACAACAAGACTAATGCTTAGTGGGTGACTTAAGTACCATAATATATGGCGCTGTCAAATGCATTATGTGCAAGGTATTTCACATGTCACTCCCTCTTTCATTTTATTCCATTTTAGTCAACTCGCTCTTCCTAGAGTTTAAGCTATTTTCTATATTTTAAACACATGAAATAGTTGGAAAAAGAGTCATTCAGAGAGCACAGATGAAAAAAGCCTTAAATCTCAATACCTAAATCTCTTTATGCACAAATGTCTTGCACCTTTACCTGGCATGACGATTTTGTCGCAGGCTACACACTTGGAGGAGAACTCATTACAGTAGCAGTCATTGCAGAGCAGTGCTTCATCCTGGCTGGTAAAAGGCTCGTCTGCCAACGAGCGATCACAGCGGAAACAGCGGAAGCAGTGCTCATGATAGTGCCGGTCCTCATAGAAGAGCTCCTGGCAGCAGAACAAGAGGAGACAACAAGGAATTTGGAGGTCATTACATAAATAAAGCACAAAAATAAATGTACCTTTATTATTTTGAGTTCATAATTGTTTATTTTCATGTTATACATTTTCAGAATTGCAACCAGAAGGAGGCAAAGCTACAAAAGGTGCAGAGAGGAGTGTTGGATTGGTCTGGTTCAAACTGACACATGTAATGTCTGCATAGGCAGCAACAAGTATGTGGTTACTCTGTGTGTATGTGTTCAGACTGTAATATATTTGTGAGCACACTTCTTTAAAAAAAGAAAAGTCTCACAAGGATGTTGAATTGATTGTCTAAAGGGCACTGAGCCAAGAACATGCTGGCTTTATTTATCACCAACTGCCCATGAGGGTGTTGGTAATGCATTGGCCTCCTTAGCTAAGCAAACTACTAAGCACTGTAACATGCTCCATTCTGTACACTTCAATAAGAAGCGTAGGCCAGTCTTAAATGATCCACTTCATGTTAGTGTTTTCCATTAAGGGCAGATTCAATTTTAACTTGATTGTGGTGAAGAGGAAGACATTCCCTCATGCTGCATTTTTACAATCTTAGACAAAATTAGCCTGTTGGCTTATGTGGACTTAGTGGAAATTGCATGTATAATTACATGTTAAATTAGGCTTTACTATGTCTTGCCACACAAAGGATTAAGAACACGCCTCATTTAGCATGTATTATGCGTCATTAACATGACATAACTTTTGTTTCAGCTATCCAACGCCATGTCAAAACATGGTAAAAAATGGCTTGAACCTAAATAGAACAGATCTTTGATGTGCTTTACCTTTGTTTAAACTGTTAAAATGTGGCTTACAGTGTGGAAAGACTAAGGTAAATGTAGTTAATTCCAGTGCATGCATTGCAGAAAATAAATGTTATGTTTCAACTGAAATACTGTATGTACTCTACTTGTTACCCTTTATGCAGAAGATAGATGATTGCATGTCTGATCATGTCAAAATGGATGCCTTACCCTTGCGTCATGGCCGATCAGCTCTTTGCACTCTTCACATGTGTTGGAGAACAGGCTGTCGTAACAGGGGATGCAGTAGGGACTGTCATCTGACTGGATGTACTTGCGGCCATACAAGGACTCCTTGCAGTTGTCACAGTCAAAACTGTCAGCCATTGTTATTTACTGTAAATCTGAAACACAGAAAGGAGACTCTCGAGTCGGCAACATTTTTAAAAAACAAAAAGAAATGCCAACAAATCCACAAGAGATGAGGACATGAACAGAGGGACAATAGAAGAGGGGAAGAAAAGGAGGGAGAGTCCTGAGGAATGATTGTGTCACCTTTTCCGGCACAGCAGTTGGACATCAGTATAGACTTTCCCTGCCAATATTTACGCTGTAAATACTTTGGCTTGTACCAGCAATGGAGCTGAGCTCAAACAAAACACGCTGTGCAAGTGGGAGCAAGTAGAAAAAGAGTGAGAGAGATATAGAGCAACAAGAGAGGCAGCACACAATGCCTATTAAATTTTATTGCTGTGTGATGAAAGTGTGGTGGATGCAGAGGGAGGGGACAAGACAAGAGAGGGAGCTGTCACGTTGCTTTCTCTCGGTAACTACCAAACTCCTTCCTGTTGCTGTCAACCGCTCAAAATCTGCAACATAAAGATTAAAGCCCCTCTCTTATGACTAAGTGGGAATACAGTAGTCGTGTATCCTTGCATGTGAAGCCGTCACACACACCTGTAAATATTTATGAGGCAAGGATATTATTTATTTATAGCCCTATTTGTGAGTAGAGCATGGACCACCAACAGATACAGAAACCCCATGAAGCATTTGGGAGTGTTTGTATGTGTCAAAAACCCAGACACTTGAAGCTGTTTGAACATGATGTTGATGTTGTGGTTTTGGACATTTCAGTTGGAATTGTGTATATTTCTGTTGCTGTTGCCTGCTTTTTGTTGTGTATCCTGATTGTGTATGTTCTGTTAGTTCCTGTGTTCTGTCCCCCCTTGTATTTAGTGTTGTCAAGTTTCTGTATTTAGTTGGGTTCATGTTTTCTGTTAGTCTTTTCCCATTTCCACTCCATAAAAAGTAGCTTCCTGTCAGCAACTACAGATGCAAGATGCAACTACAGTAATGCATATACAGATACAGGAGGTGTACTGTCTTAAGTACATGGATTTCACAATGCGATAGGCCCCTTGATCATGACTGAGCACACACAACAAAGTGACAGATTAATATTGTGAGAGCATTATGGCAACAATATCAGGTTGCCAAAATATTACAGCATGGCTGGAGGAAAGCTCAGTGATAAGTGATACCACCATCTGGCAAGGTGCACTGCTGGCTACTCATTCCCACCACCCAGTAATAATAATCACCTCTGATATAATAATCAATCAAGCTGCAAACTTGCCCTTTGCTGCCTGTCTTACACACACACACACATACACACACACACATAACACACACACACACACACACACACACACACACACACACACACACACACACACACACACACACACACACACACACACACACAAAACAGCATATACAATGCACAGAGGAGACATATACACACTCACACACTAAAACACAGGGTGACAGAAAAGGGAACAAAGACTAGAAGCTAAATCACACAGGATCCATCATCAAAGAAAACATTAGTCCCAGACTCTCATGTTTCATCTGTCTCAGCCGTTTGGCAAGACAAAAGCTCTTAATGAGTCGGGGTGAGAAAGTCAAGATCCAACAGACTTCACCTGTTGACAGTCTTCATATTCAACCCAGTGACAGGCTCTTTGTTAACACAACACCACTTCCCCAAACTGAAGAGACACTCTCAGCACCCTTTGACGGCCCTAAGACGTAAATTAGAAAGTGTAAATGCTCAACAGCCCTGCAGCCGTGTGCGTACACTGGCTGGCATCACTAGATTGCCATATCTCTCTATCTAGTGACTGAATGGATACATCTTTATATCTTATATTTATAGTAACAATCTGGAGGTTATGGCAAAATATCAGAATAATAAGCAGCTGTGGTCGGCCTGTGTAATGTACAGCCAGGTGCTGAACTTGCAAAACTGTGTTTTAACATCAATTTGACACACATTATCCATCAGGCGTTGCCATCATCAAGAGCTGAAAATGAGCAATATGACCTTAATGTTATCTGCAGTGCTAAGTAGGTATGCGCTGCCTTCGCTTGCCAGGTAAGAACGAGACGAGGCATGACTCACAATGCTGGGAGGCCAGTGCTATGACGTCTGATGTCAGCTTTAATTTCCAAAGCAAATCAGACAGCTGTTTATTGCCCTCCCGAATTCATATGTATCATCAACATATCCATGTACTAAAAGGCTGCAAAAAGTAGGTCATGAAATATCTCAAATGCAGATGTCTACAGTAACTAGCCAATGCCCCTATACCAGAGATAGATCACTGGTTGCTCATGGTCGCATTATTTCCACACTAGTCCCATGCATAAAAGTTTTTTATGGTCTCCAGAGAGGTGCTAATTTGCCAGCAATCAGGTTAATATTAAGTAACGGATAGTCTCGCATTGCTAGACCTATCTCCACACCGCTGTGTCAGCACTGCAGTATGACCTGGCTACACCACCTATCTATTCTGGGAAAGGGAAAAAAACTGCTCTAGACTGTTTGTATTTCTTTAAACTTATCACAACCGTCCTGGGTGGCGCTAAGCCCCGATAGCGGAGATAACGAGAGAGGAGGAACATCCGGCGTGTGACAGATGTGCCAGATGTCAGGCTTTATCCCAGCAATGTACATCCATGAGCCAGACTAAGTAACGGAGAACTCACTAAAGCACAGATGAGAATGTTACACTCAATTGCAAAGATTCCAAAGCCTGATTCATGACTATGTATTACTTTAGAATCAGAAGAAGGGCTTGTTTTGACTTTCAGGTCTTGTTGTGTTTTTCAGAGAGATTCACTTTGAGTAGCAGTGTTTGAGTGGCCAATGCAGAGCCTGAAATGAACTCCTGATGGTACAGGCTCCCACAGAGAGGGGCATGACGTCAGTGCACTGACCCCTGGGCAATGGACTAAGACGTGACTGCGTGCAGTAATTGCTGACCCAAACCCACAATCCCAAATTGAAGAGAAGGGAGAGAAGAGATAAGAAAAGTTGGATCTGGGTCATGATAGAACTCCAGTCCAGAGGCCAGTTCTCACAGGGCTTTGTATCTACTACTGTATATGCTTCCCAGCAGAGGTTCATCTCCTTCATGTCCAGAACCCAGTGACTACGAACCCCACTCTGGGTTAATAATGTTCTTGTATACCAGAGCTGTGACTCAATTCTAACCTGACACACCAGATGGTTTGTTGCACAGAACCATCTGAGAAGCCATTGTTGGAAACTGTCTAGAAAAGGGAAGGCACTTTCAAAAAAATACATCCGTCTATTACGTCTGATAGGATATATTTTCAGTAGGTTCAAGGTAACTAGGTGAATAGGTTCAAGTCTGCATTTAGACTTTAGCACTTCCAGCTATTTTGAGAAATGCCTTGAGCATCAGGTAACTGAGCCAAACAGAAAAACATCTTTCTATAGCAATTCTATTCAGAGAGTGCCCTAAAAGGTATTGTCTGAGGGCTATAGGAGAACAAGTAAGCTCAAGTTATTTAGGTTGAAGGACAAAAGCGTGTATATAAGACCTCTCGCCACAGACAGAAGTAGGACATCTTGGGGTGCCCACGCTGTGGACATCTCCAGATGGTCTCATGTCATGACAGATTTGTACTTTGTCAATAAAAGCTCCACTTGAATCCAAGATCACCTGATTCCTTCATCTGTTGCGGTCTCCTGCCTTACTTCCGAACCTTCAACGTCCACCATTGTTGTTTTGTGCGAAACAGTTGCAGCCATCACACACACCTAAACACCATGCCGTAGCTGCCAGTAGCTCCTCACCAGAAGCTCATTGGTTCGGTGAGCTGGTAGTTCAGACTCAAACTCATTATTTGAAGCCTGACAAGAGAGATTTTCAATTGATATGTGATCCCGCGATTCTCGCATGATCTCTTAATATTGCAAGAATCCAACTCCTGTGCAAAGTAAACTAAATTCAGGCTGCTGGGGAAAATGTGGGGTTCAAAGAAATCTCCACAGCCTCACAAGACAATAGTCCAGATATATTGTACTTGAGTTTAATTATAGTATTGCAGCACAGCGTGGAGATCTCTGTTTAATAGTGCATTCCATTCTCTATAATGATCCAGAGGGAGTTCATCTGAGAGAGAGACTAAAATGTATTAAATGCAGCTATATTGGTCAGTATGAATGACTCCGCAGAAATGTCTATCTGGTTTCCTTAAGCCTTGCGGGGCTGTGATCTGTTGGATGAAAGGCCGGTTGACAGTGACATTCTGATTATGAACATATCAGTCTGTGTCAAAAGCAAGGTATTTCCAAAACAGATTGATGAATTTGCTGTGGTTATTCCTTTCCCTAAGGACAAACATTATAATTTTAGCCCCACCACTGAAAACCCAAATCCTCAGGGTGTTGTTCACAGAAATTTGGAGGCTCAGGAACTACATTTTGTGATTTTTCTTAAACGGAAAAGTAAGATCGAAATTTGTTGTATGTGTAAATGAATGACTATTTTTTTTCTGATTACATATAGCATTTTGTTAGCATGGTATAAGCAGGATAATTCCCCTTGTGTTGTGTGGTTCTAGGCCCTGCATCATCCATTACGATGATGGAATGTGTCGTATTTAATCCCTTAGTTAATATTCTGCCATGTAATAAACCTTGTATCTTCCCAGGGCTGCAAACAGACATTTAGACATCTGGATGTAAGATAGCAGAAGAATGCCAAGGCTACATTCTACTAGTCCTCACAACCCTCCCTGAGTGGCATAAGGGGGTGAAGTTCAGGGCCAATAGTGAGATACCACAGAGCAACAGACCAATGCAAGCAAGCAGGCCTGTATGCTGTTGCTGGGCAACATAGTCATGGTTGGTTACTGAAGGGCTAGCAGATACCCTGTCCAGACCGGTCCCACAGGCAGGCCTGTTAATCCCCAGCCCAAACTTTGCTTACGCTCTGGTTGATTCCAAATGAACAGTCCGCACAGCCTGCTGGGAACGAGCCTGCCAGTTCTCCTCCCCCCCCGCCCCCACCTTCTCTGCCATCCATTAGAAGAATCTGCTTGTAAATTACCTGTTTTACTAAGACTAGACAAAGCACTTGACATCATGTTACTTCAACAGAAAAGAGAGATCATCTTAACCACAGCGGGCAGATGCTTGTGTGCTGCACAAGCAAAATAAAAAAATAACAACAAAATGTCTTCATCTCCAATGTCTCTCACTGCCATTAAGTTCTACCTTACACTAGAGGAGAAAAATATTCACACTACTGTGTTTACGCTAATTATAGAAAATGCATAATACAATGCAATATATAAATTGCACTGAAAATGTTCACATTTAGAATGTTATGAAAAAGTCATGAAAACTGACTTTCAAAGCTGTAATTTCTTATTTACTAGTTAAAAAGTCTGCCGACAGCTATCGTGGAGCCGTTTGTTACATTAATATTGTAATGTTGCATCTACCAACAGGCCTAATTACAATAAACAAATGAAAACAGAAAAACACAAAATCTAACTCTAGGTTCACAAGTAAGCATAAAGTATTTTCAGGACAAAAGGATGTTTTTCTTTCAATGTTTTGGGCATATTTTCAGTGTCGTTATATTTAGCACTATAAGGAAATGAAGCCCTATTTTAATCTAAATGTAAATGATTTTCCATGGGTCCATAAAGTTGATGTCAGTGGAGCAGTTGTTGTTTTTGTCACTTGTTGACATAGTGTCAGCTAACTCTGTTTTTTTCCCTTCCTTACAACAAAAAAACCCCCCACATTTTGTGGCTTTGATAATGCAGGGCCAATGTGGAAATGTCATATCTCTAACATAAAATAAAGTCACAGAGCAGAAGTGTTGCAACTGTATCCATTCTGATAAGACAACATGACCGGTGGTGGAAATAGCATCACAGTCTGCCAATGATGCCTGACGATTTCAAAATGGTTTGGTTTATTGCCAAGTGGGGAACGTTGCAAACGTTGTGGCTGTGCTGTAGAATGAGGTCTGCAAGCAATGCAGTTAGGAAGAAACCATTTCAATACCAGGGAAACTGCTCTATTTGTTACGTCTGTGTTTGTAGGTCCATAGTGCGCTTTTATGTCCAAGTGAATACTTGAACAAGTGTGGATTTTACTGTGCTTAGTAAGATCCGATTTACTTTAAGAAAGTAGCTACAAAAGCATCTCAGTCACCTTTAACGGTGTGATCTTTTGGCAGCAAATAGACTCACACACCAGAGGAAGGAGTGTGTTTCCTTTTATACAGGTCCCAGAGGGTGTGATGAAGCAACAGAGTAGACATTAAAAAAAACAGTGGGACAACAAAAGAGAGAGAAAGAAAAAAAAAAGGTGACATTTAGAGGCAAATGAATACTGGAGCAGGATCTTAAACCTACAGTCTAACAAGTCTTACATCAAATTAGAGGAAAGCTGTGTTTGGATAAACACACACCATTGCATTGCCTTCTGTCTGATGTGTGGACATCTTCCAGATACAGTTAAGCTCCTTGGCTGGCTTTGAGATGTAGAAAAAAGTACAGCACTGGACACTTAAGTATATCATTTGAGGGCCTGGCTGAGCATATCAAAAATAAAGTACAATGTCAAAAACACACTTCAGAAAAGTTCATTTGTGTCTCAGTCCAGTGGCCACTTGAAAGGAGCCTGATGGAGAAGTCGTCTGATCTTAGTTATTCCAGCACCTCATGACCGTCAAAGGCTTTTCCATTTGGTGACTAATGCCAAAAAGGCAAAGTCATGAATTGCACAAGACTTTTTTAATGTTATGACACAATGTCAGAGGGATTACAATATGTTTTTCTTTAAGGGACTGCAAAACAGAGGTCAGGTTTCCTTTAGTAGAAGCTTCCAGATCCACTCATTCTATGAGACTGGTCTCTCCACAAGCTAAATCACATCAACATGACTAATTGTCTGCATGGGCAACTAGTTTAGAACCATTCAGGTCACAATAAAACAACACAAAAGTTGGACATTGAAAGATATTTGTTATTAGTCAAGTTTGGTGTGCAGTTCCTGCTGGCTTTCACTGCATCAGATAAAAGAAGTCCAGTAATCAAAAGGACACTCTGAGGCAATGAATCTTATCACAGGAAGAGGAGGAAATTGCTCATGAAGGAGAGATAATGCAGCAGCCCCATTCATAAACAGATGTGCTTATTTAAACAAGCTTACAAGTACTGATTATGGACATACAAAAAGCATTTTAATTCCAATGTTAAGAAATAATTTTTGCTTATTTAAAAGGTCACAAAAATGGCAGTTTGGTGTAGTTGTGAGACAAACAACTGCACTCATCATCATGACATTGACATGATGGCTTTGAGTCATCATTTATATGATGGGGTCAGCAAATGTTCAGATAGAGTAAACAACCAGTGACTCTACTATGAGTGCTGTCATTTTGTAGTCTTGCATTAGAGAACCTGGGCCACCCACATTCTCAGGATACTACTACATGAGCCTATAAGCACAAAGCTACTGAGAAAAGTTTAAATTACTGACTTTTTTTTAATAACATCAATGAACGAGTTGTGGCTGGGCGGAGGGGAGTAAGGGTGGGGGTCGGTCCGGGGGCATCTGAGACTGCTTCTTTGTGGGAGCCTGGGTCAGACTTGACGATACAGCACAGGCTGAAGGACCAGACACTGGAGCGCTAACCTGTTATTGTCCCTGAGCGTTTAAACACTGCCTGGTGTGGAGTGGGAGGAGACAGAGGGCTCAAATGAAAGCCAACATCATAAACATAAAGGAGGAAAATGACTACCTGCGGCAGTAAATGTCACCATGGCCTTTGTAATTTGTCCCTTCTTGGCAACTTTTAATGACCATGCAAGTGTGAGGTTATGACTTGATGTCTTTTAATATTAGCCTTGATTCTGTTGTGTGGTACGCATTGCAGCATTAGAGTAAAGCTTCAAGTGAATAGCAGCTGGCCTAAAAGAACTGTATGTCAAACCTTCTGGACTCAATTACTATTAAAGGATTTGATATGGTGATTTAAATGAGTACAAAAGATAAACAGAAAGCACTGCACAAGCCTGCACTGACGTATGTTTAGTTGTACTTAAAACATACATTTGTCATAATCTGACAGTTACTTGGCACACAGAGAGTTGAGGACGTGCTTTCAGGGAGGACTCCACGTGCAAATGGATGGCAAAAACCTCTGAAGAAATGTGCAGCTGAAAATGCAATTGTCACAGCTTATCTGTCCCCTTCCACAAGCCTATCTCAATCCCAATGTTCCACAATGCTCCACCAACACCAAACAATAACATCACAATTATTTTAAATCATACAGTACTGTCCCAACCACCATGAGGGAAAGTTTGGAACTCAGGAATGAATCTGAATTTATTTATATATCACTGTGTGTCTGGATGACCAAAAGACTACATTTTTGGCTTACATTTGTCTTCCTTTGAAGCCCCAAACAATTGCTGCTATACATTAGCGCTTCACATCTGGTTTGCATTGGGGAAACTATGCAGTCAACTCCTGTGTGCCAGTGGAGGTTTTGGAGAGTCACTGCCTGGAGAATGCAAGAAAGGTTGTCTTCTTTTTTTTTTCTCCCTCTGTGCTGGTATTTGCCGGTAAATGTTTAGATGGCAAAGGGAAAGCTGGAGCGAGAGAGAAAGCAAATCTTGAAAGCAAGCAAAAAATCTTGACAGTCTGCTAGCTGATCTTTGGATACACTTTGAGGCGGTAAACAGTGTGGTGAGAGGAGAGGAAGGTAAAGAATGCAGAAACAATGGAGTTAAAGAGAGTGTGTGATAAACAGCCAATATTCAACAAAAAGAATCAAAGCTGATGCCTGCTGAACAAAACTGTACCATCACACAGATACGCATACTGTATACAGTAAAAGGAAAACTCAGAAAGTTGCTGAAAGATCTCAGGGTAACAGTTATATTTCCTGAAGGACTCAGTGCTTTGGTGTGGCTGCTGGTTTTAGAATAAATAAGTTGAGCAGGGTTGTTCTAAGGCCTCCGTATGAGAGGAAGAGTATATTATTTGTCTTTGAACAAACATGGCCATTAATCCCAGGGACCCCTTCACTCCAAAGTTTCCCAAGGCAGATTTGTGCCCAAAAATGGATATCTTAGTCATGATCCTGATATATTCACATCCTCCCTGTCGTCATCTACCCTGTGATTCAAGGGATAGGACATCCCTTTGAAATCTGAAGCCTTCACGGTTTAGTGGAGACCCATCTCAGTTTTGACACCTGCTTTGTTTTTCTGAGGACTGTGGATGTGCACATTGTTTAAACTTTAAACAAATGTATTCACTTTTAAAGCACCCTGGCATACACACATACTGTACTGTGTAACACAACACAGTCTCCATTCATAGCTGAGCAGAATGAGAAGTATGCATAGTGAGGTCAGAGTACTTTCACTTGCAAGCTGGGTGATTCAGTTACTGGTTTGCAAGCCCCTTGAGAGGATGTTATTTTCACAGGACCAACATGCAGAGGGGAAACAGAAAGGGCCCTTCTGATGACATATCTTCAGTGGCAAAACAGAAATATCAACATTTGTCTGTGTCTTTGCTACAGGCCAGACAGACACAGCGCATGTCTCGCAAGTCATCACAATGGAAAATTACCTCTGGACTTCACATATAAATAAAACAAACTGCTTTAAACTGTCAAGGCTAACAGATATAAAGGATTTGAGGCACATGACTTTGAGCTGTTGCTAGGGCTGTGCAATTAATTGAATTTCAATTTTGATTTCGATGTTGGCTCCCAACGATCACCAAAATAGTTCAATTAAGAAAAAAACTATTATTTTGCCATATTCTGTTGCAAGAACACTCTTATTTTGTCTTGTGTTCTGAATGACACGCGCATGCGTACATCCGCCCATCCACCCGTCCCGAAGCCATAAACTCTCTCAGCCTATACAGTCACGGAGGCAAGTCGTGTGCATATCTTCCGCTGGAATTTAAAAACTCGAGTAAAAGCGCAACTAAAGATGGCAGAAGGGGCCAGCAACAGCAGTGTTTGGTGAGCAAAAAAGGCAAAACCAACTCCGTTGTCTGGGAACAGTTTGGCGAGTGATGACAGGACGTCATTCGCAATAAACAGCGTGAGTACAGCAATTTCTCCTCAGGCAGAGTAACAAACAGCGGTGAAAGTCTCAGAGGTGATTTACCATGGAAACAGTGTGAAATATATGACAGCTACTTCGCTTAGAAAATAGCATAATGGGCACAGACTTTGATGAATTTACCGTTTATCAGACCCCAGATGAGACAAAGAAGCTAACGTTAGCTAACCCTGCGGTCCCTCTGCCTTTGACAGCATTTTGTTTTATTGTTAAACTGTATGTAAAATGAGCGGTGATGTTAAATTACCTGTTTCACGTAACGTTATTCTAAGGTACCGTCTATGTGCTGGATTTTTCCTTAGCGGAGGATAGCTAGCAAATAAGCCCACTGACAGCGACGTTATTGTTCATATTTTGGCTCAATGTTTAGTAATGAGAGTAGTGGTCATAGTGAGTGAAAATGTGATGTGAGATGCACGTCATATTATGTATCTGAAATTGTTCATTAGCTGTGTAACATTTATGTGTGATATCTGTAAAGCTGAACCGACTCACAGTAGCAAAACAGATTTTATTCTGATTCAAAGACTCTTTCTGTACTCCGAGCCAGCACCTGACTGCCTGTAGTCCCTTTCCCGCAATAGACGAGACAGCAGCCCTATCCTCAGCACCGAAATATCACGCGAGATCTCGCACGTCTATTGCCGGAAGGGACTACAGGCAGTCAGGCGTTGGCTCGGATTAGACAAGGCCAAGGCAAGAATCATCACATAGGAACTGAAATGGCGGAGTCTAATCAGACCAGCGACTTTTTTTCTTTTGATAGGATAGGGCTGCTGTCCCGTTTTGCTTTGCATTTTGCATAGTGAGGCTAGTTCTTCGTCTGTATACTTGGGTTCGAATAAATAAGGATGACCATCAAACTCAAAAGCCTCTTCCATATGTTCAATATCTTCGATACTCTCCATAGTTACGTTACTCCAAGCTTCTTCCCTTGTGAACACCTCCGCTCTTCACGCTACACTGTAGTCTCCTCCACCTACACTGTTATTTATCTTGCTACAACTGAATTCACACGGGACTTCAGCACGAGACTGCTGCTAGCCGTCTGTTAGTGTTTTATTGAACAAGGCACAGGCATAAATCTGCCCGTTTCCATGTAGTTACATAGTCAATAATATGCTCATAACCACTACAGCGCTCAATTACCTATTTTTGAGGGGAAATAAACCCAAAAAAAATCGACGCAAATGCATCACCGGTCCTCCGGAGGACAGCCACGACCAGCGGGCGCTCTCGCGATTGTTGTTGGCGCAGCAAGCGAGGACTGCGGGCAGGAAGCAGAAGCAAGGCCGCCGGTCGGACACTACCACAACGATCGCCACAGCAGAGAATACTACTCTCCAACGCCAGATGGATCGCACACATAATGGATATATATCATATATATCCATATATATGCTACAAATACACACGGGACTGGTGCATGATGATTATTACTGAAGCCTGACTGAACACTCTCGTCCCAGACGACAGCTAGCTAGCTAGCAGCTAACAGGGTAGGTGAATGTTGAAAATGCATCTTGTTGTCATGTAAGGGCCCTGTTCACATTACACAGACATTTTAATTGCATTTTGTGTCTGTTAAGATACACAAAGGCACTATTTCATTTATGCCCCCATAACTGCCGTTTAGCTAAGTGGGAGCGGTGGGCATTAGCTGCAGCAGCTCCGTCTAGGTAGCTGCTGTTGCATTAATTGTTTTTGCTATAGACAGGTCTCGCATAGTTATATTTAGCAAGTTTAACGTAAAAATTGGCCGGAGTTCTCCTTTAAATAATGCAACAGGACGAAAGCAGATTCTATCATTGTTATATATAATTATGTGAGCAAAGTATATCAGGAGGGGAAGAAAGAAAAACAACTCATAATTCTGCCTTTTTAGCTCAGCCGATTACCTTTTTGAATGCAAATCCAATTAATTCTTGTTACAGTGTGATTTAATTATATAGTTGTATAGTAAAAAATCCACTAGTTAAATGTAACTAAAAGAATTGAAAAAGCCCAGTAAGCATGATGATATGCCTGCATCATCATTTTGACTTAAACGTATCCCGACTATTGCTGTTTACGCTTTGAGGCTATTAGTAACCCACGGGGACTGAAGACCAAGGCTAACTGTGAACCAAAAGACACAAAATGGCTCCAGCAGACTGGTCATTCCCAGGTGGTCTCCTAATGTTGCTGAGTCAGAGCAACTAGCCAGGACATCAAGGAGCTGGGATAAGGTTTCACAGGCTGCACACTCAGCAACCCAAGCATGCCACACACAACTGTGCTGTACACACCCACAACTGTTAGCAATTATTTATAATTCATTCAGACTTGTGGCTCGTGGCTACAGTGATGGCACCTGACCCTGAGGTTAATGTCCAGACAAGATGGGTATTTTTTTTTTTTAAAGCATACATCCCAACATCCCTACTCATGAACATTCAATATGTTGTTATAAGCAGGTGGATGTTTCCAATCACTGTGTGCAGAGGGCTTTCATGGGTATTATACATTATATGCAGTACTAAGAAAAATCTGCATTCTTGACAACAGCTGCACAAATTAGCTCCCACAACCGCAACAGACCAAAATACTCACCCCTCTCCCTGCCCGAGTCTGTAACCCTTAGAAGATGGGTTCACATGAAAAAAAAAAGCATTACGTTTGCTTAGAAAATCGAGGGGAGCCTGCCAAATGTGAAACGACTGGGATGAATATCTAAGAAGTCATTTCCAGTACATACAGCCATTTTTTCCCCTTCTCAGACACATCTCCCTGGCAACATGTAAACAGTGCCCTCATTCCCCTGGACCATAAACCTCTTGGCAGTGACGCTTAGCTCTCGTTTCATCCTGCACAGCGCTGACTGAGGGTACAACCCAGCGTTTCATTAGGGAGGCCATGGCAAAGTTAAAATTGATGTGTTTATGCCATAAAAAATATTGAACCCATCAGGGAACTCAGATATAATAATACATCCCAAACTTAGATCATTTAGGGAGATTTTAGACTTCCTTTTTCTACAGCGGAGCCTGTAACGCAGTTGGAGGAAATCAGGTCAAACTTACTTAAAAAACGTTTACAATTCACCAGTGCATACAGTTAAATGCATACTATTATATGTGTATTTTAAATCACCACACAGCAAAATCCCACCGCATAAAACCAAACATCTGAAATAGATGTGATAATGTGGGCTGACCTCTGAAACATCCCTGTGCACCATTTTCCTGTCATAAAAACATAGCCTATGTCTTCTTCCTTTACTCTGGTATGTCCATGTGTGAACCAAATGTGGGTTTTTCCTACTGGGCAACAACCCCTTTTACCAGGGTGGGGTTGATAACAATGAGGATGTCCAAGTCAGTACACACACACACACACACACACACACACACACACACACACACACACACACACACACACACACACACACACACACACACACACACACACACACACACACACACACACACTGTGCTTCTTCCTGTTACTCCAAACAGAGATATCCCTGCGACTTCTCAGAAAGATGATCACACACATTTGCAAACACACAGTCACAATGAAAAAGCAGGCATGTTATGTCTAAACACACTGACACAATCCTGCAGAAGGACAAAGTAGGGCTGGGCGATATGGCTGAAAACTGTATCACGATATAAGTGTTTCATATCAGTCGATATCGATAATTATTGATATTTTTTATGACCTATTTAAAATAAGGACCAGGAGAAAAAAATGTATTCAATTTAAACGTTTTAAGCTTAACCTTCCTCCGATTATAATCCTCTCAGTTATAAAAGCAGAAATGTCAACACAACCATGGAAAACACTCAAATAATTAAAATGTAAACATAAGTCTAAAATCACAATGAACACTTCTGGTGAATGAAGTGTTTTAAAATACGTGCAGTGTTTTGTAAACATAGGAGAAATTGAAATAAAACGGAGGTAGACTTTACATCTGTAACATAAAAAACAAACCTGGTACAGCACAGTAACAGTTATTATTTTTCTCCGTCTAACAGTCACGGTACAGCCTAAACCGTACATGGTGGGGGGGTGGTAACCTGGCTTCTCAACAGTGCTCAGCGGAAGCATGTCTTTGGCTATATGATATGCCACTGCCTCCGTTATTTATTTGTACCGTTTAGCTTTTACCGTCATAAGGCACTGATGCAGAGTACCTCTCTGCGGTGCTCTGCTGCTTCTGCGGGGTTCCAGCTGCAGATGTTGTTGGACGTTGCTGGCGAATACAGCTGTGCTCCAAAGGGTGAGCGCGGCTAAAGTGGTAAAACAGGTTTGTGGTGGGGACGGTGGTCTTGCATAATTTGCAGACGACATTGGTCTGACTACGGTCAGACTTATAAAATCAAAAAACTGCCATATTGGCGAGCTGACGTTTCCCGTTTCATCAAGAACTTCCGCGCTCGCTGCAGCACGCATTTTCCACTTATCACTCCACGGCGGTTCTGTTATTGAAGAATCCAACACGAGACAACGATATGGCGCAACCAAACACAATACTGTTACATGATTGGCTGTTAGCGTGTCACTCCCTACGTTGCTAGGCTACCAGAGATTGAGTGCCTTTGTTCATGCAACCAAACTTGCTTTGAAACCTCTGGTTTCTTCCGTCGAAGAAAAAAAATTATCGAACTTTTATCGAACGCATTTTTTATTGATATTGATTACATGTCTATCGCGTTACATATCGTTATCGTTTTATCGCCCAGCCCTAGGACAAAGTCGCAGAGACACAGACACAGACCTGCAGCCACATGCACGCGTAGTCACACACTCTCAGTAGTATGCATGCACACACACGCATGTGAACACACAAAGCTGAGGGTAGATAGAGGGATCAAACAAAAAATAAACACAGCAGCCAAACTGGGGGACAATGGGTGACTTGTGCAGTAAGAGCAGACACATTGAGCAGCTGCATACACACACCCTCAGTTGGTTTAAGTCCCTTTGTGAGGACTTCCCCTTGAGTGTAATTACTGCTCATATTCACAATCCCCGTCTTTTTTGCTTGCATAAATGAAGCTGATACGATCAAACTATTTGATGTATTTAGGAAATGAGTTTCAAAGAAAGTAGAAAGATCTTGGTTATGAAAATCCCAGGACATCGAATATATGATGAATTCAAACCAAACCGAGGCACTGGGAGGGCTATGCCAAGCCACACGCCTTAGTCCGCAATCCTCACCAGCAGAACAGAAGATGGAAGCTTTACTTATTCAACCAATTATGTCATCATTGGTGAGACTACTGAAGAGAGATTTAAACTGCAAAGGATGATAAAATCAGTTTTCCATTTAGACGGCGGCAAAAAGGAAAACTAGTTGGACTCTGTAGGAACGTATCTCTCTTTACCCAATTCTTTAAGATCCCAGAAAGGGACCTCCTCTTTTGTCTCTCTTTCTCAAATCTCATTGTTTGCTTTGACCTCTAAACAGGTTAGTGAGGCAGTCATGAGTCCATTGGATGCCCTGGCAGCTCAATTTTTGCTTGTTGAAAACCAAACACACACTGATGAATTGCCACATAATCAGGAAGTGCATATGTGAGTGGTACACGTGTGGCAGTTGATGACCTAAGGGTCATTTATCCTCCTCGCTGTAGCGGCAGGAGAAGGTCCCTGCTCTAAAATGCAGCAGACAGGCTATGTGGCTGGAATGAGCTCACTTCAAAGGTGTCCATAAATCACGCTGCCATGCATCCCAGGACTGCCTCAACCCTCCACCTTCCACTCTCCACATCCCCCAGTCACTCACCCATCTACCCTTTTCTCTGCTGTCTGTCCAGTCTTGGTTCACGTAGACCTTGAGCCTTTGTGTGATACTATTTCTTATTTGAGCTTTTGCATCCACCCACACTGCCAGGACAGTTCAATTTGATTGTGTGGTAACCTGACGGTTAGCAGGTCATGTAGAAATCAATCATAGCAGAAGAACAGGGGAGTAGAGGAGTGGTAGTGGTAGATGTAAACATGTAGTCACCCAAAACCGATTAGCATTGGTATCAAAAAGTAATACTCCCTTTGGTAGACAATGGATCTCAGTGGATTTATCTGAGGTTTGTTTAAGTCTCGAGAGAAGAGCTGCACGTTCAGAAAATCCTATAGTTAGTTTCTCGACTTTGCCCGAACAAAGCTGCAATCCGTCAGGTCCTTATCTCCCAGTGTCACACACAGGGATCTCTTTATCATGCAGCCATGCAAAACACCATTCATCTTCCCCACCTAATTCATTATCAGTGATAAAATGCAAAGTCCTAGCAGCTGCAGTTGTTAAATGGAGAGACAACGTGAAAACAGGTGCTTTGGTAAACACTGATAGCGTGGTTGAATTATGTTGCTTTCCAAGAAGACCTGTCTATCTCTTTCAATCTATTAACCACAGCTCTCGCCCGACTCTTGTCCGACCTCATTCTGCTTTTATCCTGCCTCTCTTTCCTATATAAGAGTATTCTTGGCTTCAAGGGATGCGGGGACACTGCTGAACACAAAACAGACACAAACAAAGTGAGAAGCTTGATGAATGCACAAGGCTCTTGCAATGGCTCCACAGCCTCTTCATCCATCAAGTAAAGTGTAAATGTATGTCACGCATCGTGTAAATTACCAGGATATATGGTTCTGCTTGATTATTGGACTAGCAGAATCCAGTGGCGCTGGTAGACCAAGGTTAAAAGCTACATGGCACTACTAACACACAGCGCTGTACAAAGGCACTGTAATACTCCCCTGACAGATCACCACAAGCATGAAGTGGTGTGACCAATGACCATCATCATGCATGACTTCTCATACTATGGGACACTTTTTCTTCAGCAATCATTAAACCTTAAACAGTTTCCACTCGCCAGTGTAGAGGAAGTGTGCGATGGGATGAGGGTTTTAAAGGGGGGCTGAATACTTCCACAGTGAAGTCATGGTGCTTGTGTCATTGGCCCTTTGCTGTGCTTTTTGCTCACCGTCTGGCCCCCATTTTACCCATTGATCTGATTTCCATTGCCAACATTGGATGTGGTTCTGTTTGAAGCTGAATGTTTAGGCCCATTAAAGCACTAACAGAATTGCAAACTTATGGTGGACCCTAGGAAAAGTGAAGAAGAAAACAACTTAGTGATATTTGCCAGACTCTTGAGAGGATTGGAGTTAACAGAATGTACAGTTTTGAGCAGCGTTCAGTGAGGTGGGAGAACGTACAACCCTATGTACGCGCTTCTTGCATCCCAGCTCGAGCTGGGTTTAATTTATGTTGATTAATGGCATTAAAATATAACTAAATCCCAATTCTCTTTCCCTCATAAGATGACGAATATCAACACTTATATTAAAAATGTAGAGTTTTTGATTGTATCATAATGCCTGAGAAGCCTGCCGCCTGTTTGAAACTGTTTTCGGGTCAGCATGTAACAGTTTATGTGCATTTATATAGTACATATATAAAGTTTGGTGGCAGAGATGTGTTGCATTTGCTCTTCACTGCTCCTAATGCAGTCAAGAGCCTTCTCTGTAAGCATAGGCGCCGATACCGTGGGTGCTCGAGCTCCGGAGAAAATACTGAGCACCCACGCATGCCAGACTGCCAGTAGGCTACATTCATTTAAAATTAACACGGTTACGTGTCAGTTAAACTTTTCATTTCCAATCCTATCTGTATTTGTGAGAAGTGGCGCTGTCATGAGTTGAAAGATAGGCTACTTTACGGCTTTATTATCGAGTTAATAGGCGTGTGTGTTTGTGTCGGCCGCTGTCCATTTCTTAAGGTTCTGAAATGCAAATATTTGTTTACTACTTTTTTTTTTTAAAGGGCGTGGACCGTGAGCACCCACGGAGAAAAACATAAATCGGCGCCTATGTCTGTAGGTGCTTTGGCTGAATGCCTGAGACATATACACTACATCAAGCTGCCAGTTGGAATGGGGGTCTGTACAGTATCTGTCACATCATTTCTTCGACATCACAGAGATGGTTTCATTTCTAGGCATAACAGAGAAAAGCTATACAGGAATGGTATCGTTAACTTCAGGAAGTGAAATCTACACCTGACTGAAGACTTTATTAAGTGCAGAGTGTCTGTCTTTTATTTAGTGATGTTCCAGAAGATATACAGTTTTGAATGGCAGGATGAAAGACACAAAACAATATTTCTTTTAAAGCTCAAGATAGACATCTGTAATTTTTGCCCATCAAATGATACTAAATTGCTACAAAAGTACACCAAGTCACTGTTCTTCCACGTAAGTATATTTATGATTATGTGTTTTTGTAATCTCTGTGAACTGCGGTGACAGCTGAACCAGAGAATTGTAGCAGCACCGGACTGCATTTCATAAATATGTAGCTAAAAATATTAATAGATTTTTAATAATATATTAAAAAATGTGTTATATTCTTTATTTGTTTCTGAATTTGTGCTGACAGCTTTAGTTCATTCTATAGAATAGAGGTTTCTATATGCAATTTTAGGAAATATATGTATATATTATATGTAATTATATATGTATATATGCTTCGTCTTATGCTTTATATAGATTATCTCAGATGCATGTAGGTACATAGTAGAAATATATCAACAACAACAATTCAGGGGATATCATTTAAAATTCAAGAGGATGACCTCCACACAGCCATGTGTAGATGTGCATGTGAAGACCTTTGGAGCTTGGTAAAAGAAAATTGGTCTGGCTACAGCACCAATGACTTTACTCTCTGGAGCACATGTGTCAAACTCAAGGCCCGTGCGCCAAATCCGGCCCCTCGTAGATTTTGATCCGGCCCGCATATCAATTTAGGTTCACAAAAGATTTCAGCCCACCTACTTTTTTTCTCGCTTCTCGTCTCTTTTCTGTCACTTTTTTGTTACTTTATCTGACAATTTTGGCGCTTTCTGTGATGTTTTTGCCACTTTTTCCAGCGTTTTTGTTGCTTTTTCTTCAACGTTTTTTTGGCGCTTTTTTCTATTATGGCTACCAAACTTCTTTGCTGACTTTTTTAGGGCTTTATGTCGACCAAACTGTAAGTGAGAAGACTATATGAGACATGCAATCATAAAGTCAAAGATATTTAACTTTTTCAATTAAATAAAAGCATGTTAATACACTCTACATGTCTGGCCCTTGATGTGATTCTCATTTTCCAATGTGGCCCTGGGTGAAATTGAGTTTGACACCGCTGCTCTAGAGGGTCTTCCACCACCAGATAATTATGCTAAATAACAGCCAAAGCAAAACAACAACAACAACAACAACAACAACAACGACAGTATTCTCTGGTACTGGAGGTCTGGGAATCATTTGCTAATTGTGTTGAATGTAAATGCTCTGATCTCCCTCTGAACTGAGTTATGTCCGATTACTACAAACATCCTTAGCTCAATATGATCTGCTGGTTGTAAATATGCTGTCAAACAAAGCAATACTTCACTGTAATGTTCTCACTGCACCACTTTCAATTCCTTTAATTACTTGAGGTGAATGAGAGCTGACGCATAATGCTTTGGGGGAGTCACAAAATGTTCTTTCTCTTGTGTACATTTGTTGTGAAAAGGGTAAATAGTTTCGACACACTAATAGGAACGTTTCCAAAATGGAGAGGTGTTACACACAGAGTAAACTATACAGAGTAGGGACATGCATTTGTCTTCAATTACGCCTTTCTCTGACAGCCCGTTGACGGATGGGCCCACAGGCAACAATAGTATACTCGGACCATTCCTCTCTCCATCTCATCCTTTCATTTTCTCTCCTAACTTCACCTGATGAAGCCAAGAAATCCCTCCTTAGCTCTCTGTTACTTGTCTCTGTCGTAAATCTCCGTCATCTTCTCATCGAGGAGCTGACATCCTTTTATAGCCACACCAAGGACACTTTCTGCCATTTATGGCTCCTCCAAGGCACCGTATGAGAGCCGTTTAGTATCCCATGAAGGTGAGGGAACGCAGGGAAGCAAAGGAGGCCAAGAAACATCCTGGCTGCTTCCTACAAGTATTCAATGCAACTTTAACAAATGAGTGCCAAAGTGTGCCCGAGCAGCGTCAAGTGCTCGTCTGTGTATTTTGAAAAAGGTGAAATTGTCATATACAGCTCAATTTACGGACTAGTGACTGACATAAATCCACACTACAGTGTTATGTAGCACATCTGGCTTGTCTAAGCGTGTCTCTTCTGTAGAGACTATTGTCTCTCCAACAGTGCTATAGAGACGAAATAAGGGGGTGAGACAAAGTGTGTACGTCTGTAAATACTAGTGGGCAAAAGACATATTGGGAAAGAAAGACAAAGAGAGAGGGATGGTGTAAGTCATTCTGGATAAGGATCACATTCTTGATCGCTCGCTAGTTTCATCATGCAGAGCAGGCCTTTTGACAGTGTTTACTTAGAGCTAGGGGGAACGCTCACAGCTGCACTCCAAAAAGATCATCAGAGACAAGATAATACACATCTAATCAGAACAAGTAACTGCTTTTCATGCAGTCCAACAAGTCAGGTCACTCAGGTTCATCCCTGGAAGACAGTTGTGCAACACAGAGAACATTTCGTGCACATTTGAATAAAAATGTGCACACCAACACTTTGCCATACACCCACACTCTCATGACTGCATGATGTCACAGTCTGGGCTCATTCTTTGCAGCTGTGGGAGCATACCCTATTAAGTGTCTGGGAAGCAATCAACACTAATGCATTTGACATTGTGGCAAACTGAAGTTACCAGCCACATAAAGACACAACTACCACAGCAGCAGGGGGTTAACGTGGGGATACAGTGGTGTCATGGTGCAACAAACAAAGCACGTATACAGTGCCAGGGCTTAATTACCTCTCCAAGACATCTGTTATGAGAACAGAGTCCTGCTAGCATGTTGTTGAAGAAATACTTTGTTAATGGCCCAGTCTCTCAGGGTTTACAGTGTTTTGAAAGGTGACATTTTGAGCCTCAGGCATTGTTGCCTTGTTTAACACCTGCTGTGTATCACTGTGTGGTTATGGACTGCCTGCCACATGGTCTCAAATTATTGCCCAATTAAGCCAGCGTGCAAGAACGTTCAATGGGAAGGATGACGACACTGCTGCTCCCATTGAAATAAAAACCCTCTTTCTGTTCCATGTAGGCGGATGGTTGCTGTTAAATTATTGTCGACTTACTGATAATATATCTATCTATAATATGTAATAAATATTTCTATTAGAAGTTTCAATTCAAAGACACCACGGTGGGTAGGCGTGTCGGTCAGCCTCAAACATGTGGAATACATTTCTTTACTGAGTCTACAGTTAGTAAATGAAGCAAACAGCAAATTTAATAGTGATCCACTTCTGACAAAAGCCATGGACCAGTGATTCCCTCAATAACAATATTATCCAGAGAAGATCACTCTCTTATCCCAGCCATAAAGATGTGGTGTTACAGTATGAAGGGTAAGCCTTGGCTCTTTACTGTGTCATCTCTCTTAGCAGAGATTTATCAGGGTGAAATAACATCTATTTACCTCCTACCGGAGAAATTCTCCTCGACCAACATTCTTCTCCTCAAGTGCCTCCAATAACCATAGGTTATCCTATGATTTAGCCATTAGCCACAGCCCTACATAACCATTAGTTATATGAATTCATAATACACATTACCAGTTGTATAAAAACCACTGCAATTTGTCCTCAGACTCAAACTTGTGCTTCCCTCTCAATCCTCCCTTCTGCCTGATGTGACTTGCTTAGTTGGTTTTGGAGGCCAGTTTGCTGACGAAATACATCCAGCTGTCATGCTTATTTCAGGACGTTTGTGAAGAAAATGTACTGTTTTCTCAGGATAACATCTTTTATGGATGCCAATGTATTGAGCAAGCTGTAACGTTAAGCAATCCTAGATATATTTGCCCACTTTTTGGCAATGAATCTTTCTACCCACAGCAGAGGTGACAGTTTCAAGGAAATAAGGACAGGTTTATCTGGGATCCCGTTCCCAAGAACAAATTGAACCAGGTTAGGCACATGATGGAGGAGTTGATAACCGCCACAACGTTTTACATCATAGCCTGTGAATCTGTACATACCATACACTTCTGTTGGCGCATGACACTACCCTCCTACCTTTAGGCGAAAGGGTGCAGGGAAACAGTCATGCCTGACTCATACCCTTTCTCACTGCAAGTTCATAACATGACCAAACTGATGATGCAGCACTGAATCGACAGGGTTCCTGCACCCAAACAACATCTGTTTCATGTGAGACAGTGCAAAGGAAACACTGATATGTGTGTGTGTGTGTGTGTGGGGGGGTACCATTAATTCAATGTGTAATAAATATAACAGACAGATGAGGCTAAAAGAAGTAGATCAAGTGAAAGGTGGAGTTAGGCAAAGCTTAGCCCCAGTCTTTTATAACTTATAATTAGTTTGTATTAAACTAGTAAGTGTGTAGTTATAAGGCATCTGCAATTCTGCACTTACAATTTGGTATTTCCTTTGAAAACAGCACTTCCTTTGAGAGTAGCAGGTAAGTGCTAGGTATAGACCTGTAATTGTATCCCTAAAGGAATGTAATTACCCCATTAGCACAGAGTAGGTTACCTTCACACTCCATAGCTGCCTTTATAAAGTTTATGTTCTCTTTACATAAAATCTCACATGGAGTAAATGCTTCTGGCAGAGTGTACAGACAGTGAAAAAGAAGAGAGGGAAGGAGAGCGAGGCAGGATGACTGGATTGTGAGGGGGGCATATTACCTCCCACAGGGGCCCTGGCTCAACGGATCAAGTTTCAGACGTTTACCAACAAAGCATCCATGGAGGAAGTCTTGCGCCCCTCACAATAACACCACAGCACCTGGCCATCCCCACACAGGAAACCTGAGGTCACTTCCTCCCTTTCAGGAAATTCAGACACACTCCTGCTGCCAGCCACGCGCCCCCACAGCCTATTGAAGACGGCGCTGACTAGCAGGGAGAAAGACATGGAGACACACGTACAACAAACTGAAAATAATCTGAATAATGAGAAAATATACAGCCGAAACCATGTGATTTCCCAGGTTTTCACCGATACAGTTAGAAGTGCAAGAGATGTGTGCCAGATAGGTTTTGTTAGCACAAAAGCAGAATGAGTCCTAATTTCCTACATTTGCTACATTTGGTCTCAAATGTAGCACAGATGTGATGTTTTTCTAATCAGTCTGAAGAGCTACACGCTGGATTGGGTTGCATTGTTTGATTCTGGTTGGAACCACATGAATAAGAGGTTGAAAACAAGATATGCGCCCTAACAGCTGTGCTGGAATGTCAAAATCTGAGCAAAAATGAGGAACCCAAGAGTCAAGACCCAACAAAGAAATATTTAAATGAACAAGCAGACATTAGAGACAAACACACCTGCTGATTGAACGTAGCCTTATACAGAATGTGACAGAAAGTCATGGAAACAATACAAACTGTGTCCAGTGTCCTCTGATACCCTATTGAGGGACAGACAACTGCAGAACGTCAAAAGAGAACTGCTTCAACACAAATCTAAATTCTGCTCCTTAACCACCTGCAACCACTTGACCACCGATTCTCCATCATTATGGTTGGCCCGGTTTCAAACGATGCCAACACATAAAACCAGCCACAACCAGCCCGAGTAATTTGGTTGCAGTCCCACTGCAGTTTAGAGCTGGCCGGGGTCCAACCACCACGCGGGGCTAACCTTTGGAAAACACTGAGACCTCCAAAGAATGTGACCATGGTCAATGAAACAGAGAGGGAGAGAGGAAGAGGAAGAAAGCAAACAAATACTTTATACAGCCCGTGCTCTATCGAGGCAATCTTCCCAGATGGTAAATGGGACAGAATGACTGGCTTTTGGCTGCTAGGGGATTATTTCTGAATGTTACTGAGACAGTTTGTGTAAAAATAACCAGTCAGTGGCGAAAGCACAGCATTATGTCTAAGAGACCAAATTCCTCCAAGGTGTAATTTCTGTAGTAACAGACAGAAAGGAGATCTGCATTATTGAAGCCATACTTTTAGCAATGGCTATGACATAATGTTTAAGGAACTGAACGGTTTTTTGTTGGACATTTTCTATTCAGTCCTTCATTACCTACGCCAAGGAGGTTGTGTTTTCTGCTCTGTTTGTTTGTTTGTCTGTCTGCAGGATCACAGACAAACTTGGTGGAAGGGTGTAGCATGGGCCAAGGAAGAACCCATTACATTTTGGAGTGGATCCGAATCACAGAGCAGATACACCAATTATTTTTCACTTTCTTTAACATCGTGAAATAGGGCATTTGTGCTGCATTCATGTGGTATTGGAATACTCGGGAAAATTCCTGACTGGGAAAATTCACACTGCATTAACACTGAGATAGGGCATGCCTTGGTGGAGGTCTGAGTGCCATTCTAGTTCTAAAACAAACCTGCCTGAATCTCTGTATGTTAAAAATCAACTAAAGCTTAACTAATGAACATTTTGATATTAACAATGGATCACGTGACTACTAACTCTGTAGTTAGGGTTACCTACCCTAACCCTTCATTACTAAGGAGCATTTTAGCATCTTTCAAAACGTTGTTTTGGTTTTCCGGGGTGCAACTTTGCTTTTTTTAATTCAGTCACACTGCTCTTGTCAACCTCATTTCCAGCAGCAGCAAAATAAAAAAAGCTGTGATAAATCCACTGTGCACTACTTGCAGACATAGAAGAGTAAGTAACTGGCTGGTGAACATAGTGGAGCATTTAGGAGCCAAAGAGCCAGATATTTCCCTGTAGGAGTTGGTAGAGACCAAAACAAAGCTTAAATTCTAGAAAACAGGTTTCTTCAGTTTCTCAGACCTTGAATGTTAATACATTGTCAGCACAGGTAGCAAATGGTTATCATATGCTTAAGAATGAACTGTGAAGCCTAACAAAATCTTAAAAGCTAAATAATTACTTTCTAATTTGATGTTATGCCAAGTCATAACATCAAAACTTTTTCCAACTGGAACTAAGGCAAAACTTGAAAGAACTTTAGTGTAAAAACGGTAGACTCGACCAAAGACCAACAACTTCATCTCCATTTTTTCACTATCCCCAAAATACATGTAAGATAATGATCAAATGTTCTCTTTTTGCCAGCCCTAACACTTTACTTTCCCACAGAGCCCACTGTGCTCAGATGATGCAACACCAAACAGTCGTCACAAGGATGACACTACTACTACTGTATGTGCTGTGATGTGATGATGTACGCCAAAAGCAAAACTAGAAGCTGCAGGACAGACACACCCTTCCCAGATCCACGCTGCCATAAACCACTTCCTGCTGCCGAAGAAAAGACAAGTTTAGCCTGAGGGACATTGCTCGCTGAGGCCTTCACACACACCGCTCAGCTGGGAGCTTCTGTGACAGTTGTTCCTTAATCCTTCCTCCGCAGAGTTCAATGGGTCGCATGGTTCAATACAGTCTCTTCCTCCACTGACTTGATGTTGTTTATTTGTTAGTTTTTTTTGGGGCCTTATTTGTGTGCGTGTGCATTATAATACATATGGACAACAGTACAGCCGGTGTGAGACTGTGATTAGAGTGACAGGGAAAAGAGAAGAAAAATGGCACAAACAAGGAAAGCATAAAAACACACAGGAAGAAAGAAAATGTCCAGACCCCCTCACTTGTCACAGGAAGTGGTTTCACTTTGCAGGCTTTTCCCCAGGCGAGTGTTTGACTAAGGTGTGAAGTAGGCTACAAAGGCTTGTCATATTGTCAAGCCCACGCCTTTAATCTCTACACTCACAGATTTTTCCTTAAAAGCAAAACCTTGCAAAATGAAAAGTACAGAGAAAATATGACCTTAAGGTGTAAATTATATTTTAAGATTTACAGATCATAATTACAGTGCAACTAGACATGCTACCACCACCATTACTAATACTACTAATAGCCTAAAAATAACAATAAAGATTTAAAATTACTTAATTAATTTACTTAATTGCAGATTCAAATAGTTATACTATTGCTAGCACGTTTGAAGTTAACACACTTCAGTGGTTCTTCATGTCATTTACTTTCATTGAAAAGCCTCAGCCACAATCATTAAGATGCTTATAATGACATTTAGGATATACTAGTTTATTTCACATCCAATAAAACACTTTTCTGATTTCCGAATATTTTACGTCAAAAGAATCGTTTCGTGAAGCCCCACTGAGGTCGAAGAGGTGGACACTTATAACGTATTTAAAAAAAAGTCCAGCTATAGCCTAGGTATACATTCAAAGTAAAGTCCTACCAGGAGTAATGTGTGAAGTCTGTAGGCTGACAGTGGTATCCCGCCTCCCTCTCTGACTGTCTCCGGACCGGGAGCAGTGTGCAGGTCGCTGCTCCGCTGGCTCAGCAGCGTCGCTCGTCAGCTGGAAAACTTTTTGTGTTTCTTCTGACAGTAGTCAAATCTCTGCGGCGGAGAGTGATGCAGCTTGCCGGTTACATTTGTCCTACTACTGAGGAAGTTGCTGGTGAGTCACAAGACCCCGCCCTCCCCTCCCAAAAAAGCGTTCCCTCCCTCCTGCGACTTCAAATGAGACCAGAGAGAAGTCCAGGCAGAGGAGGGTGTGATGGGAGTTCCCAGCAGGGCCCTCTGTTTCTGTGGTGCCCTTTATTTTCAGTCTATTCTAATATAATGATGTTTTACTGGTACCGTATTGATGGAAAGAAAGGCAGAGCCTGCTTTTTTTTAAATAAAGTTTCTGGCAGTGTTAAGTGCTTGGTAGGCAATCAACTTTATGAATTTTGAAAATCAATTAGCCAATCAATGAATCAATTATTAAAGCATCTACAAGACAGACAATGAAAAATTAACAAGTTTGTCATTTTTAGTCAAATAAACACACTGCAAGTAATTCCAAACAAACTAAACCTGCTCAGTCTAATATTGGAGTGGTGACCTTTTTTGTTTTAATAATTCTTACATTCTGTACTTTCACCTGTGAATCAGTGATGGTGATTGAATGGTTTATGGTTTTATAGCTATTAATCACTCACAACAATGGAATCTTCAAGTGACCACTGAATGTCAGTAAAATGTCTAAACTTAAGGGATTGGCCTTAGATAGATCGTGTAAATTTAGTTTAGAGTTAGATAAAATAAGGAGCACAGATTAAGTTGAAGGATCCGCACACATTAAGGCCAGGGTTAAATATTTTGTAGAGAATAGGTCAGTATTTATTTGCCAAATATATTTTTAATATATATATATATATATATATATATATATATATATATATATATATATATATATATATATATATATATATATATATTACAATGACTCCTGGCTTCTAATGGGGAGTTTAAATGCCCTTTAGTCTAAATGCTTTTTCAGACATCAAACTTTAATATTTAAGCATTAAATTGGTAAAATGGAACAGTCTCTGTATATAATAAAACTTCCATCACTTGTATCTCTCTTTATTCTGTATGTACTTTACTCTTAAGAGACCTTTGTTGAGTGTCCTATGTTGTCCTCCTTGTATGCCCTGACATTACCAGACCAGCAGCACTTAGATATCGCTTCCCCTATTTTACAGAGTGGGTCCATTCTCCAGTAGCCTACTGATGTGTCATTTTGGTCATGACTCAACAAGTGGGAGTGACGTTTATCCTGGATGTAGGTGGCTGTCGTTTTGTCATGGGAGGTTTCTTACATCTTATCACTTGAGTCATTACTGTAAATCAGTGTGCCATTAGTGTTGTTGGCAGACGCACCACACTGTATATCAGAAAGCATTTTTCTACTGGTTTTATATGAGACAGTTTCTATTCATTCCTTTATTCTAAATCAAACCTGCTTATGTTGAAGATCAACTAAAGCTTCACTAATCAATATTTTTATATTAACGATTATGTGTAATGTTAAACTCTGCCGTTCCCCTCATCTCTATGGAAAATTTAATTGTCTTTCAACTCATTGTTTTGGTTTTCTGGCCTGAACTTTACTGGGGTTTTTTTCAGTCTCACTGCTCTCATCAACCTCATTGCCAGCAGCAGCAAAAAAGCTGTGATAAATCCACTGTACACTAGTTGCCAAGCACCGAACACGGGAGAGTTAGCAACTGGTGAACATAGTGGAGCATTTAGTAACTAAAGAGCCAGATATTTCCCTCAGGAGTTGGTAGAGACCAAATCAAAGCTAAATGGAATGACTATTGGTCTTCCATTTTCAAGGTGGCAATCCGATCCAACCTGCGGAGATTTCCGATACCACGAGCCATGTCTGCACTTTAACGTTGTCTGCTGAAATGGATCCAAAAGTGATTCCTGCCGGTGCCGGCTATGGAAGAACGAGGAAGGGATAAAGAGACCCTGCCCGGAGGAAGCCCGGGGCCCCCGTCTGGAGCCAGGCCCAGAGGGTGGGCTCGTCAGCGAGCGTCTGGTGGCCGGGTTTGCCACAGAGCCCGGCCGGGCACAGCCCGAAAAAGCTATGTGGCACCTATCTCTCCAGCCCATGGGCCCACCACCTGTGGGAGGAACCGCTGGGGTCGGGTGCGCTGCCACACGGGTGGTGGTGAAGGTTAGGGGCCTCGACAGACCAGACCCGGGCAGCAGAGGCTGGCTCTGGGGATGTGGAATGTCACCTCGCTGTGGGGGAAGGAGCCGGAACTTGTGCGTGAGGTGGAGCGCTACCAGTTGGATCTGGTGGGGAAAACTCTAACTGTTGTTTGTGCATATGCACCAAACAAGAGTTCAGAGTATTCGGCTTTCTTGGAGATCTTGAATAGAGTCCTGTATGGGGCTCCAGAGGGGGACTCCATAGTTCTGCTGGGGGACTTCAACGCACATGTGGGCAATGACGGAGACACATGGAGAGGCGTGATTGGGAGGAACGGCCTCCCTGATCTAAACCAGAGTGGTTGTCTGTTATTGGACTTCTGTGCTAGTCATGGATTGTCTATAACAAACACCATGTTCGAACATAGGGATGCTCATAAGTGTACTTGGTACCAGAGCACCTTAGGCCAAAGGTCAATGATCGATTTTATAATCTATTCATCTGATCTGAGGCCGTATGTTTTGGACACTCGGGTGAAGAGAGGGGCGGAGCTGTCAACTGATCACCATCTGGTGGTGAGTTGGGTCAGGGGGTGGGGGAAGACTCTGGACAGACCTGGTAAGCCCAAACGGGTGGTGCAGGTAAATTGGGAACGTCTGGAGGAAGCTCCTGTCCGACAGACCTTCAACTCACTTCTCCGGCGGAGCTTTTCGTGCATCCCTGTGGAGGCTGGGGGCATTGAACCTGAGTGGACAATGTTCAAAGTTTCCATTTCTGAAGCTGCGGCGGGGAGATGTGGTCTTAGGTGCCTCAAGGGGCGGTAACCCTCGAACACCATGGTGGACACCAGTGGTCAGGGAAGCCGTCCGACTGAACAAGGAGTCTTTCCGGGATATGTTACCCCAGAGGACTCCAGAGGCAGTTGCAAGGTACCGAAGGGCCCGAAGTACTGCAGCCTCTGCTGTGAAAGAGGCAAAGCAGCGGGTGTGGAAGAAGTTCGGAGAAGACATGGAGAAGGACTTTCGGTCGGCACCAAGGCGCTTCTGGAAAACCATCCGCCACCTCAGAAGGGGGAAGCGGGGAACCATCCAAGCTGTGTACAGTAAGGATGGGACGTTGTTGAACTCAACTGAGGAGGTAATAGGGCGGTGGAAGGAGCACTGTGAGGAACTCCTAAATCCAGCTGATGCGCCCTCTTTGTTAGAGGCAGAGCTGGAGGATGACGGGGGATTGTCGTCTATTTCCCTGGTGGAGGTCAATGAGGTAGTCAAACAACTCCACAGTGGCAAAGCCCCAGGGATTGATGAGATCCGTCCAGAAATGCTGAAAGCTCTGGGTGTGAAGGGGTTGTCTTGGTTGACACGCCTACTCAACATTGTGTGGAAGTCTGGGACAGTGCCAAAGGAGTGGCAGACCGGGGTGGTGGTTCCCCTGTTCAAAAAGGGGGACCAGAGGGTGTGTACCAGTGTACAGGGGTATCACACTTCTCAGCCTCCCTGGTAAAGTCTACTCCAAGGTGCTGGAAAGGAGGGTTCGGCCGATAGTCGAACCTCAGGTTGAAGAGGAACAATGCGGATTCCGTCCTGGTCGTGGAACAACGGATCAGATCTTTACTCTAGCAAGGATCCTGGAGGGAGCTTGGGAGTATGCCCATCCAGTCTACATGTGTTTTGTGGATCTGGAGAAGGCATATGACTGGGTCCCCCGGGAGACATTGTGGGAGGTGCTGCGGGAGTATGGGGTGAGGGGGTCCCTTCTCAGGGCCATCCAATCTCTGTATGACCAAAGCGAGAGCTGTGTCCGGGTTCTCGGCAGTAAGTCGGACACGTTCCAGGTGAGGGTTGGCCTCTGCCAGGGCTGTGCTTTGTCACCAATCCTGTTCGTAGTATTTATGGACAGGATATCGAGGCGTAGTCGTGGTAGGGAGGGGTTGCAGTTCGGTGGGCTGGGGATCTCATCGCTGCTCTTTGCAGATGATGTGGTCCTGATGGCATCATTGGCCTGTGACCTTCAGCACTCACTGGATCGGTTTTCAGCCGAGTGTGAAGCGGCTGGGATGAGGATCAGCACCTCTAAATCTGAGGCCATGGTTCTCAGCAGGAAACCGATGGAGTGCCTTCTCCAGGTAGGGAATGAGTCCTTACCCCAAGTGAAGGAGTTTAAGTACCTTGGGGTCTTGTTCGCGAGTGAGGGGACAATGGAGCGGGAGATTGGTCGGAGAATTGGCGCAGCGGGGGCGGTATTACATTCAGTTTATCGCACCGTTGTGACGAAAAGAGAGCTGAGCCAGAAGGCAAAGCTCTCGATCTACCGGTCAGTTTTCGTTCCTACCCTCACCTATGGTCATGAAGGCTGGGTCATGACCAAAAGAACGAGATCCAGGGTACAAGCGGCCGGAATGGGTTTCCTCAGGAGGGTGGCTGGCGTCTCCCTTAGAGATAGGGCGAGAAGCTCAGTCATCCGTGAGGAGCTCGGAGTAGAGCCGCTGCTCCTTCACGTCGAAAGGAGCCAGTTGAGGTGGTTCGGGCATCTGGTAAGGATGCCCCCTGGGCGCCTCCCTAGGGAGGTGTTCCAGGCACGTCCAGCTGGGAGGAGACCTCGGGGAAGACCCAGGACTAGGTGGAGGGATTACATCTCCAACCTGGCCTGGGAACGCCTCGGGATCCCCCAGTCAGAGCTGGTTAATGTGGCTCGGGAAAGGGAAGTTTGGGGTCCCCTGCTGGAGCTGGATAAGCGGACGACGATGGATGGATGGATGGAATTGGATTTAGAGGTTATATCAGAATAGGTTTACATGGTTTAATTTTCAGAAAACACCATATATTTGTTGTACTGCACATTGCTGAAGCTCCTCTTTATACCCTGTGTGTTGAGCTCTCTGTTTGAGCTACCGAGTGAGGCATCTCACTTCTGTTCCATCTTTGTTGGGAGTCGCACATGGGCAGTAAGTACTTCTAGCTAGTCAGTTGCAGAGTATGAGGGCGTGCCATGCTAGCAGCTAGGCGAGCATTATAACGTCTGTCAAAAAGAAGCAGAAGAAAGTGCTTCAAAAAGACTTCGAGGACCTCAAAGTGGCACACATAATCAGCCAAAATAAGTTCTCAGCAGAGCTCCAGGTTGAAAAAGATAAAAATGAGGCTCTTCAGCAAGAACTGGACCAGCTGAAAGTCAAGGACACTGGTTCAACAAATGGAGGAGATCCAGACCCTGAAGAAAAACACTTCTGAGAAAGAGATGTTATTTTTGTTGGAGGTCACTAAGCACCAGACTGAGGAGGAGGTCAGTCGGGGCCTCTGACCTGAACTCAACCAAGCTCAGAGAAGAGCAGCAGGACAAGACTAGCGAGCATGAGAAGGATAAGGAGGCTATTGAAAAGCTGGTGAAGGAGCTTTAGGAACAAGCTGAAACCCTCAGTGGCTGGCAGAGAGAGAAGTTGAAGCAGCTTACCACAGATCTGGATGGACAGAGGATCCCAGTGGAGAGAAATAAGCTCCTTGAAGAGAAACACAGCAACATGCAGGACCAAGTGAGGGAGCTCAGAATGGCTCACATAATCAACAAAGAAAGGTTCTCAGCAAAGATCCAGGTTGAAAAGAATAAAAATAAAGTTTTTCAGCAAGAACTTGAGCAGATAAAATATAAGAACACCCTGGTTCAACAGATAAAGGAGGAGATCCAGAATGAGGAGGTCAGTCAGTGCGTGACTGAGCAGAAGAGAGACTCCTTCCGTGATTTACCGAATGTTGAGGAAGAGATCGAAGACTCTGAGGAAGAGCTCGAGAAGAAAACAAAGAAACCCTCGGTCTGGAAAAAATTCAGACACAACACTGGTTTAAGGAAGAAGGAGGAGAAGCTGGAGGAGGAGTCATAATCTACTTGAGACTTTTCAATCTACATAAAGTCAATAAATGCCTTAAAAATAAAAATGTCTGCCTGTTTTGGTTTATTTCAATCATAGAGTTGAGTTGAAGACAAAACATTCCACTTCTGTGGTGTCTATATTGGCTTTGTTTCTGCTATTAGAAATAAAACAGGTCAATTGCAAAATACTGAAGATTGTCACTATGTGTTGTCTGGTCTGCTAGTCTATAGAAATTTTTACATTTTTGACTATATATATATATATATATATATATATATATATATATATATATATATATACAAACACTGATTAAATTTTTTTTTTTTTAAAGTCACCGCCCACAGCTATCCATGAGTGATGAGTGATGAGAACAATGGGATCCAATTGACTAAATCAATAGTTCAACATTTTAGAAAATAAGTAGTTTGCTTTCTTGCCGAGAGTTATAAGAAGATCGATACCACTCTCATGTCCGTCTGATAAATGTTGATGATGGCCAGTTAACTTAGCATAAACCTGGGAAAAAATAAACAGAAATAATAGGCTATACCAGCCAGGCTATTCACTGCAGGTTGTATAATCCATTGTTGGATTTGAACTTTTAACTCTTGAAGATTTACATCATTTACCACCTGTTTAAAGGTCCCATATTAACCTCCTTTTCAGGTTCATACTGAAAACGTATTATTCTTTTTCTCATACTGTTTGTCTGAATATACAACCCCAAATCAGAAAAAGTTGGGACAGTATGAAAAACACAAATAAAAAAAGAAAGTAGTGATTTCTAAATGTACTTTGACTTGTATTTCATTGCAGACTATGTGAACACAAAATATTTCATATTTTGTCTGGTCAACTTACTTTCATACATTCCAAAAAAGGTTGGGACAGGAGCAATTTAGGGCTAGTAATCAGGTAAATTGGTTAAATAATGATGTGATTTGAAACAGGTGATCTCAACAGGTGATTGTAATTATGATTTGGTAGAAAAGCAGCATCCAAGAAAGGTCTAGTCCTTTAGGAGCAAAGATGGGCCGAGGATCGCCAGTTTGCCAACAAATACGTGAGAAAATTATTGAAATGTTTAAAAACAATGTTCCTCAAAGAAAGATAGGAAGACATTTTCTTATTTCACCTTCAACAGTACATAACATAATTAAAAGATTCAAGGAATGTGGAGGAATTTCAGTGCGTAAAGGACAAGGGCACAAGCATTAGCTGAACAATCGTGATCTCCGATCCCTCAGGCGGCACTGCATCAAGAATCGTCATTCATCTATAAGCGATATCACCACATGGGCTCAGGACTATTTTGGCAAACCTTTGTCAAGTACCACAAATGCCAGTTAAAACTGTACTGTGCCAAAAGGAAGCCCTATGTTAACAGTGTCCAGAAGCGCCGTCGACTTCTCTGGGCTTGGAGGCATCTGGGATGGACCATCACACAGTGGAAACGTGTACTGTGGTCAGATGAATCAGTATTTCAGGTATTTTTTGGGAGAAATGGATGCTGTGTGCTCCGGACCAAAGAAGAAAAGGATCATCCAGACTGTTACCAGCAACAAGTCCAAAAGCCAGGGTCTGTCATGGTATGAGGTTGTGTCAGTGCCCTTGGCAAAGGTAACTTGCACTTCTGTGATGGCACCATTAATGCTGAAAAGTACATAGAGATTTTGGAGCACAATATGCTGCCTTCAAGAAGACATCTTTTCCAGGGACGTCCATGCATATTTCAACAAGATAATGCGAAACCACATTCTGCACACATTACAAAGTCCTGGCTGCGGAGGAAGAGGATACGGGTACTTGACTGGTCTGCCTGCAGTCCCGACCTGTCTCCAATAGAAAATGTGTGGCGCATTTTGAAGCGCAAAATGCGACAACGAAGACCCCGTACTGTTGCCCACCTTAAGACTTGTTTGCAGCAAGAATGGGACAAAATTACACCTGAAACACTTCATCACTTGGTGTCTTCAGTCCCTAAACCTCTTTTAAATGTTGTGAAAAGGAATGGCAACATTACAAAGTGGTAAATGCTTTACTGTTCCAACTTTTTTTGAAATGTGTTGCAAGAACCAAAATAGGAATTTTGTTTTTTTGAAAAAAAAAAACCCAATAAAAATCATGAGGAACACATTACATGATGTGCTGTTGTATTGTCTGCAATGAAATACAAGTCAAAGTACATTTAGAAATCACTACTTTCTTTTTTTATTTGTGTTTTCTAAACTGTCCCAACGTTTTCTGATTTGGGGTTGTACTTGTATTCACCCTGAACAGCTGCATTAATGCACCTGTCTCTTTAAGCCTCCCCCTGGCTCTGATTGGTCAGCGTTTCTTGGGTCTTCCGCATCTGCTCACTTGGCGTTTCTGCACCATTATCGCAGCCGGAGAATGACTGTAACGGCACTGTAGCAGCATTTTCTACCTATATATTTATTTATTAATTTATTATATAGTCGTGTCATCACAACCGTGTGGAAATCCTGACAGCTCAATTAAAGGCACAGTTTCTGAATACGTGCTGTGTGCATTTCTCTGTAGATTGATGCTTTCACAGTATTTATATAGCCCCTAGAGCTGCTTTATAATAAAAAAAGACGTATGATATGGAACCTTTAAATTATGCAAATTTAGCACATTGGGCACTCTAAATAAAAAGCATTAAAACAATATTATGTACATTTTGTACATGTTTTTGGAAATGCAAAATCACCTGTCAAAGTGTTACACACAAAATATCTCATTAAACACAGAAGACCTTTTCAGACAGCTGTCCAAACATGTTCCTCTTGTTTTTAATGGTCCTGTGACAACTGAAAGAGTGACCTGACCCCTGTATTCCCCACAACCCCTTAATTATAAATTCTAATTTTGCACTCTGAGGCGTGGTCCTGTCAGGCTGCGTGCAACAAATTAGAGGATAGATGCCTGTCAATTCATCGTGGGACAAATGGCCTGATGACTCCCTGTTTCTTTCTTTGTAAAAGGGTTAAGGGTAGCTCATTTTACCATTAACATCTCTCTGTTTTTCGTTCTGAAAAACAAGTTAAAAAGTTAGGTTAAGGGATAACTAATGAAAGTAATGAGTTCAAAGTGTGAAAGGTTACACTGAAGAGAACACATGAAAGGAAAAAAAACAAAGTGTCAAAATGGAAAACTTTTTTTGCTAATCAAACCTAACTCTATTTAAGATATTTTCTACCCTAGGTGAAAAATCCAATACAATTCAATAAAAAAAAAAATCAAGAACCGATTCCTATTTGGAATCGTTTCAAAAAGTAAGATTCCAATGGAACCGTTTCTTTATTGGAATCGTTTGGAGGATTTGGTTTCAAATCTGATCATGGGTTCCAAATTTAATACGCACAAGTTTTGGTTTCCGTAGAAGCCAGGCGCTTGTTGTGTTGCAGCCATGGAGCACAGTAAGCGGCGCTCTAGTGTGGCTTTATTTTACGCTGAAAAAGCCCGGTAAAACTGCACCCCACCAAGAATTGGAATCGAGAATCAATAAGAACCGGAATTGAAAGGAAGAATCACAATTGGAATCAGAATTGTTCAAATCCAAACGATGCCAACCCTAGGCTACTTGTAACAGCATTTGTCTGTTTTCATCACATACATGATGGTGAGTGGAAATTGTGGCATGATGCACAAAACATCACAATCAAAGGGAGTACGAATACAGACAATGCATTTACAATGTGTGTGTAGCTAAAGCATATGAGGATGATAAAGATGGATATACTGTGCTGGCTTTAAAAGATAAGCTCAATACAAACTGTCAAAAGACCATCAACTGAAAGATCCTTTGGATGATTTTGCCGATATTTTTTTTACAGAACACATGAAGTATGCTTTGCCTCATCTAAACCCATCCACTTCTCTCCTCTTCACTGATGTAATTGTCTAGAATATAAAACAAGTCATGCTACAATATACACAACTCAAGCAGGGAAAATAAGCACCGCATTGGTGCTTAATTGTAAACAATTTGTGTTTTACAAGAGTTTGTGGTTATGGTGAGAATCCCACCCAGGAATGCACCTACTGTATGTGTGAGATAGAAGTAGATGGGAATAGTTGGAGGTTATTTAAATTAAACCATCTGAGAGGATTAGAGAGCAAATCTCTTTTTGGGACACTGCTTGTCTAGGGGTCACAAGCAAAGAGGTTGCAAATCCCTGGTGTAATCTTTGAAAATGCATTGTATAGTATATTTAGTTATGTTTAATCTAAAAAGTAATTAGTAAGTGTATCTGTCTAAAAAGTACAATGTTTCCATCTGAAATTTAATGGATTACAAGTTTTAAAGTAGCAGAAAATGGAAATGATTAAAGTAGTAGTACCTTAATTGTACTTAAAATAAGTTCTTCCCATACCATCAATGACTTATTATAACAGGCAAACTTCTGAATCTGTCTAATGTTGTTTGGCTGCCTTGGGTTCATTTTAAGAGATGCAACTTAACAAAAACGAAGAAAGGAACTTCTGGCTCATGCATTTTTCAACTGGGCTGGCCTGGCGCCTCACTGCAGATGAGGACCAACATGGTCAGGGGAGACATACCAAAGCCCTGAGCTCAGCCCAAGTGCAGCAGTCTTACAATATGTCAGCAGTGTTATTTTTACAGGGTCATATTAGAAAACCAAACGGATCTGCATCTGCCCCACAAGGGCATTCCTTCATTGCTGACCCTGAACAAACCCACAACCTCTTGTCCTCCTGCTCTTGCATCAGCTTGTTACAAGCCCCTGATTTCCAAAGTAGTATTTACCCCTGTCGAGGCTCACCGGGCATTTCACTTGTAATGATAAATACTACCGTGAATTAAACAGCAAGGAGCCAAGTAAGTCAGAATGCAGACATTCTGCCCGTAATTCCCGGCTGCCGTCTGAGTTTGCCTAGTTAAGCACGTTGAGTGGACCAGTTGGGCCTTGGGCTGAGACCTTCACAGGAACCGGGGGCATTTAGCCATCAGACTGATAAACAAGCCTGTGACATAATGTGGAAACACTGATCCCATTCATAGGTCTAATCACCCCTAAAACATTCTGCATGCCGGACAAATCTCACACATATAAAACAAATTCCTTGTGGTTGGTGAGGGGATAGTGAGCTGGGGGAATGGTTGTTTAGTGGAATATCTCTCTCTGTCCTAAAGGCTTCTTCTCACATCCACAAAGAGTTGGGAGTCTGGGTGAGATTAGAGGACTGGTGCCATTGCGGCTTTGTCTTTGTCTACCCATTACCCAAAATATCATGTCAGGAAGTGGATAGTCTTTTCCCCCAGAGTACAGTGATGACCCCCTCATCGTCCATGTTCCTGCAGCACTTTTTCCCTCTCAAAATGGAGAGAAAAAAACGTTTGCGAATGTTAAGGAATATTACAGAGTTTCTAAGTAATTTCTGTTAGGTCTATTGGTCTGGACATTAATCAAAACAGGGGTCTGGAACCCCAATGGAAACATGCAATAAATGTTCATGTTGGAAAAACATAAACTTGTTACCAATTAGTGTTAACTGTATGCTCTGGCAAACACAGGCCCTCATTATAATGACCAAAATAATTTGGTCTGTGAACAGTGCCAAAACATAGTCAGAAGTCAGCAGCACTGTGATGACCCTCACTTGTTCTAAGTGGATCCTGTGCCAGGCCTGGCTTGTTTACAACTTCTAAATGGCAGATACCAAATGCATTGGTCTTCTACTTGAAAGAATATAATTAATCCCATTTCACTTTGCCAGTAAACCCTAGGCTAATGCAATATTTATGGTCTTGAATATTTCAAGCCAAATTAAATATTGCAGGGCTTTGAATTTATACTACATGAGAAAAAAGAAGAAAAAAATATTAAGGAAATTGGAGGATTCATTTGTTCAAATATTATTGGATTGCCATCCATTTATTAATTTTAAAATGATTAATTCACATAATGTTGGTATAAGTATTCAGAGCCATACAAGTTCCAACATCAAAAAAAAAAAAAAAAAAAAGTTAAGGCACAAGAAAAGGTCCTACTCTGAAACCCTTACTTAACTACCAGTACTTTAAATGCTGTGGAGTAGTTAAATCCATAGCAATGTTTAATATTTTACAAACTGACCATCTGTTTTGTTTTTACAATCTTAATATGCAAAGTAAATAGTAGGCTAACCATAGCAGCCACTCAGTCAATGAAGTGACATATAGGCAAAAAAAGTAGGTGAAATGTGTAGTGTGAGTAAAAAGTACCATCAAACGGAAACACTCAAGTACAAATATTTTAATACTTAATGTAGGTTAATGTAATAATAATAATAATAATAATAACAATAATAATAATAATAACAACAACCATAATGTATACTTTATTAATCCCGCAAGGGGAATTTACAATGTTTTCACTCTGTTGTTAATACACAATTACACACAGGTCTGAATTACACACACATGCTCAGTACCTATACATGTACTAATCGAGAGCTGTCAGAGTGAGAGAGCTGCCCATGGAAAGGCGCCCCGAGCAGTTGGGGGTTCGGTGCCTTGCTCAAGAGCACCTTGGCAGTGCCCAGGAGTTGAACTGGCACCTCTCCAGCTATCAGTCCACCACCATAGTATGGGACCCAACTCCTTACTGAGCTACTGTCATCCCATGTACTTAGTTACTTTCCACAGCTGCATAATACTTCTACTATGATTCCACTATAAAAGGCTCATACAGCAGCTATGTGCAGCAGGGGGCTTCTACGTGACACATTTTTTTTAAATGTGTACAACAGCACCACCTACTGTTTGTTACACGTAGCATGAAATTCACAGCATTTTATTATATAGAAAAAAAATTAATTTAGTTTCCGTTTCTTGTCAAATGACAAATAATAATTACAGGATATTTTAATATTAGTAAATTGTCCGAATTTCTTTTTTTTTACTGTGATGTTTTTAATGTGAGTTGAGTGGCGAATCTGCGGTAGAGAAATGAAAACGCTCTGCACCAGCCCGGAAACCACATGTTTAGCTAGCTAACAGGAAAGCACTAGACCCGAAGCAGCAGTGAGGTTTCTCTAAAAAGCCCTACATATACCTGCGTTGACTAAACTAGTTTGTATTATTACGCTCGAGGACATTTTTCAGAATGTCTTCGTTCAGGAAAGCGTTGAAATCCCGACAGAGAAACCACCATGAAAGATCTCAGGTGAGCATTTCAGTGTTTTGCTGGCTAGCTTGTTAGCTAGCTAGCTAGCTAACTTGCTGCGATGTTATGAAGTGTCCCTGTATAGTGACACGTTTGAGATGTCCACATATTCTCTCAATCTAGTAAATGTGATGATGTAATAAATATTTATACAGAATGTGTTTAACTTGTCTAAACTGTGTCATTTTGTTCGACCAGCCTGGTTTCAGGAAACATTTGGGATTGCTGGAGAAGAAGAAAGACTACAAACTTCGTGCAGAGTGAGTTGAATTAAGTTTAGGAGACATGTTCCATGTTTCCAAGCTTTGGACATGGTTGAGGAAAACGTCTTGTAATTGCTTACTTTGTTTGTTTTATAGTGATTACCACAAGAAACAAAACACTCTTGCTGCTCTGCGAAAGAAAGCTCTGGATAAGAACCCAGATGAGTTTTACTACAACATGATCAACTCTCAGCTGCAGGTGAGATATGTGTTATCATCAGTACAAGAAAATAAGTAAATTCTCTCATCTGTTCTCTGTGGCTGTTTAATTTATTATGTATGGATTATTTTGTGGCATGTTGACAGGATGGAGTTCATGTGGCGAAAAAAGCCAATGAGGAGGTGGAGGTGACAGAGGAGCAGAAGAAAGTCATGAGGACGCAGGATATCAAATATGTAGAGATGAAAAGGGTTGCAGAGGCTAAGGTACAGTTATTTTTCCTGTAATAGATAATGCATGGAGCACCTCTTGTACCTGTCTAATTTTAATTAAAAGGTCCAGTGTGTAATGTGTTTAGTTGTTCATTATCAAAATCTGTGTTGCCCGTTCACAAACTTGTCCTTTTTCATGAATATTTACCACCACCATCAATTCTAAGTATTTCTTTTGGCTTGAAATTTTACATTTGCATTTGCATGAACTGGGGTAGATGCTCCATATTCATGCGCCATCTTGAAATACGTTAGCCGGTAAGGGACATACAGGACATACTGCTCTGCCTTTTGCGTTTTCGCTGTCACATGATAAACTCACAGGTGCTGCTATAATGCTGCTAATGTGTATCGTGGCTTCCCGGCCCCGGCAAGTTTGAAGAAGGAAACATGAAGGATCACATGTATTCAAAATCCAAATTTCAGGAACAGGAGTCTTCTTCTTCGCCCAGAAAAAGGAAAAGGATATTGAAAAAAAGCAAAAAAAACGGCTTTTTGAAGCATGAAGGCTACCATAGCTGTAATACGTACTTTGAACTGCGTGGCTTGAGAGAGTTGATTGCGATATATGATCTCAACGCTAGATGGGAGAAATTCCTACACATTGGACCTTTAACATCATTTGACATCTTTCAAATTTTGAATAAAAGAGCACGACAAAAATGGACTTTCTTATACACTGTGTTTGTGCCATTACCTAACCTCCCACTGTAAAATGAATCCTCCCCACATAGGGCTTCTTTTGTTGCACCCTGTAAATCTTTGTGTGTTCATTTGCTTTCAGAAAATTGAGAGGCTGAAAGGAGAGCTCCATCTTCTGGAGGCAGACAGCAAACAAAAAAACAAGCATACATTCTTTGTGGATTCCAAGACAGAAGGTAATAAGAATGTCTTTGTGGGCTATTAGTAGTTATTAGGTGACCCGGGGGGAAACGTTTTTAATGGAAGTTTTACTGTGTCTCCTCAGTGCAGTCATTTGAGCTGGCAAACCACCTCAACACAGCTCCTGAGCTGGTGGACAGAGTGTTCAACAGGCCAACTCTGAAAACCCTGGAGACAAAGAGCATCCAGGGAGCTGTAGAGCCTCGCACGATGAAGGTCTGTGTTTATAATGCATGGGGATCAGCCTTATTTGCTGTGTTACCATCCCCATCTAAATTGGGGGGGGGGGGGAGTGTTTCAATGCATTGTGGTGACATAAATGTAATTTTAATTTCAACCCACTTCATGTTTTCTCTTCGCTGTAACTATAGAAGTTGGCCAAGCAGAGGAATCACCAGTATAAGATCCTTTCCCAGAGGATTGACCGAGAAAAGAAAATGTTTGTAATAAGCCAAAAAATTCAGACCCGCAAGGACCTACAGGTGAGGAGATGTTCTTATTCTCAACAAGCTTTTTAGTTTCAAAAAGCAAATGACTGTCAAATCAACAAACATCATTTCTTCTTCTTTTTTACATGCACCAGGATAAGAACAAAAAAGTGAAGGTACAAAAGGAGACACCCAATGCTGCAGCTATCTACAAATTTGAGGCCAAGAGGAAACGCTGAGGGGGGAGTAACCATCTTGCTGAGAAGAAATCACCAACTTTGCCAATGTGAAATAATGGACTTCTAGATCAAACCATAGACCGCAGACATGGGATCATTTTTTTACCCTCAGATGTTGTTTTGTATATATTTATCTCCGACTTTTAGTTTCTTTCAAAAATAAATGGAAGAACATTTTTTTGTATGTTTTTTTTTTTAACTTGCATATGACTTGTGGTTGACCTCAGTAGTTAACTGATGTTGAAGGTTTTTTTATGGGTTTGTTGCCAATGGAAAGACGTAAGAGACAACAGCATGATTAATGAAAGAGGCCTCAGGCTGAATTTAAACTGAGGATGTCGTACATGCTCTGGGGCAGCTGGGCCATCACAATTGTGGCAGTAGCTTGCATTTTGTACTTGTACCAGTAGGTGGCATTAGTGTTCTTTATCACGCTATTTGGAGGGGTAGGGGGGGGAGAGATCTGTTGGTTACTGAAGACGCTGAAACATGCATCGAGAGAAGACTAAGCTGGAAGTCACTCGTATGACCCAACCTCAAGACGTCAGAGTTTAATTGTGGTTGTGATGTTTTTTTTGTGTTCTGTCTTTGCGTGTGTCACAAACAGCTTTCTAGTTTAGTAGGTTGTGAACTGAGGAGCTGAACCCCTCATTCACATTTCAGACCTGTTATAATAGGCCGTGATGTTCCATTTCAAAGGCTTCTCAAAACATTTGCAAAGAAATGCGAGAAGAGTTCTTTTTCTGACAGAATTTGAAGGACACAACTTTGGCGGCCCTCAGTATTCCACAGCTCATTGCAAGCGAGTCGGCTGCATTCAGGTTGTCCTCGATAACTCGTAAGTCAGAAAGTATCACATGTGGTCATCAGTCACTAACAAAAGATGTGAACCAATGAAAATGCCACTCAAAGGTGTATATCAGGGGTCTTCAATGTCCTTTAGGCCAAGGACCCCTTAGCTGAAAGACAGACCAAGTAGGGACCCCCTACCGCATATATTGTATACAATTGAGTTGCATATTAACATATCATGTTTTAATGCTAGACATACACCCGGAAGGCACAGTGACTCCTTAAGCTTAACTATATGGGTGCCATAGTTACCTATAGTAAGCTTATCTTCAATGTGTAAATACATTTTTTTTTCACAAATTGGCCAATTTATCTTTGCTATTAAAATGGTGCATTCATATTAATGTATATTTTCAGACCTATTTTAATTTTTGAAACAAGAAACTCAATTTCTTTTTCTTTTTTTACAAAATTCGGCACAAACTCTGAGGACCCCCTAGGGGTCCCAGACCCCCTGTTGAAGATCCCTGGTGTAAATAATTAAAGACAGGGATAAACTCCACTTCTCGTGATGTAATAGAACTATTGGAGGGATGCAACCTGATGTCACCCTGCGGCTGCCAATCATGTAACCGGCAATCAGACTTGTCAGTCCATTTTGAGGCGGTGTGAGTGTCCCGTACAGTAAACGGTAAACATCACAATCTCTATCGCTGCCACAAAAAAACTAAACACAAGCACTTAACTGCCTGGGAGTTTGTGTAACAGGCAGCTGACCTTTGCTGAAGAAGCTTATCCTGTTAACTCCGATAGCATGCAACTTATGAGAGTTTACTTGTATTTACAAGTTTGTTGGTCATTTGAGGGTGAAAGTTTTGACTTTGACACAAATGCACTTTTAGTTTCGGCATCTATGATGGTAGATAGTAGAGGCACAGGTTCATCTTAAGTCTTCAGAACCTCTGAAGGACAGCTTTGTGCAGCCCTTTACTATGGATGCAGCTTACACCTCTTTCCACATGTCACAGCAGGGTAGACAGCTGCAGCTAGTAAATTAAGTATGATTTAAGTGTCAGTTAGCAAGCATTGATAATAACACTGTTGCCAATGCTTGCTCATTAGCTCACTTTAATCAAAATTACCCATTATTAATTTTATTAGCTGCAGCTGTGAAATACCTCTGTTAAAACGCTCCCTTGAGAGACAAATGGAACTATTGTTACAGCTATTGTTATGTTTCTACAGTTTATTCTCATTCATCACATCATCTTGATGTGATGCCTGAGATTTGTCCCAGGTCATCAGGTATCTATACCTATATTTATTAACCAAATCAATGCCCATGTTCCTCGGCCTTTTTACAGCAGACATTTTAACTCATCATGATAGAAAAAGCAATAGTGTTTCTGATAACGTTTAGGAATATCTCTCTATTACATTCAGATGTCCCAGTAAGCCATGACAGCGTGACAGCGTGACAGCGAGCGAGCATGCATAATAACATGACCCTGAAATTGAAGCGGTTAAATGAAATTCATCCATCACTAATTTAATTAATTACACCTGTGCTTTTCCTACTGTGACATGCCAAAATGTCTTTCGTGATAAAGGCCTATGAGGGCTGTCATTTTCCATGTCTTCTTTACACATTTCTGCTCTCACAAGACCATCCAGCTAATACAGGCACATCGTCTTTAGCTAATTAGACTTCTTAGGAAAGTGTGTGCTGATCAGTTTGCCTGAGTGCCATGGTGGAGCAGGGTTTAGCTCAGATGCCTCACTGAAAAAAAGATCCCAGGTTTGCTAATATGGCAAACTCTTCTCTTGATCCTCCTGCCGTCAGACCTTGCCAAGTCCCTGTCCTGACAATTGAAGTCGGTTGAGTCAAGTACTTCATGTACTGAAACACCATATTTCAGGTGAGGCAAGCACACTCAAATTTCCTTCACAAAATGTATCCTATTCTAGTTCCTCAGTTCTGTCTCTCTTCACTAACCTCTACAGTATGTGGCCATGCATGTGCATGTAGTGAGTACTAACAAACTGCATGTGTGGTTTCTCCAGCCTATAGTGTGTGAAATAGACTGAAGACCTGGTTCCCAGTAGCAGATCACAGTGACCCAGGTTTGATTGATCACTGTGGTGGCAGCAGCTTCATAAACAGGGCCCATCCATCAGCCTCTCCTGGGAGCCACTGGAGGGGAAGAGGGGAGTGAGGGAGCCAGGCAGAAATGTCACCAGGCGCAGTGAGAAGTGGAGGGGCTGGAGGAGAGAGACCAGAAGGCTTGGCCCAAACACTGCTGACCAGAGCAAAGGTGAGCCAACAACTCAGGATGGGCCAAAATTGGGAAAGAGTGATGGTGGGTGTCCACCTGGACTGATTGCTTTCATTTAAAGCCCAGTACAGAGTTAACTGCAGTTTCCTAATTGCAGTAGAAATGTTGATGAGGATGTTTTTTTTTTAAGATACAAATATGTATAAGGCTATACATGTAGTAAACATATAGGGGCTGCACAATTAATCGCAACTTTATCAAAATCGCAATATAGACTAGTTCAATATCCAAATTGCAGGAGAGGTCAAATATTTGTCAGACCATTGTGAATGAAGTATTGTGGTGCTGCAGACATCCCAGCCTACAAATTGTATCCTACAGAAAGAAAACAAACACAATTTTTTTCCTAAAGAAACCCAATTTTTTCCTAAAGAAAAAAAATCTTTGTTTGGTACAGATCCCCGTAAAAATTATACTATAATATTTTTCCTTTTTTTCCTTTTAATATTTTTCAATGAAAATGAGAACAATGATACAAAAATGATCATTCTCTCCAAATATCGTGAATCATATCGCAATCACAATATCAGTAAAAATAATTGCAATTAGATATTTTCCTCGTATTGTGCAGCCCTAAAACATATGCAGTATATGCGTGTGAATTTTACTGAGCACCACACAAGCATGCACAAGGCCCAGCAAGGTCCTTCAGAGGCATTTCAGTGTTGACCATTCATGTCAGAATTGAGTTGTACCCAGTAAAAGAGTGATTGACTTCCTTGGCCAAATCTCCTTCCTTACGCCTTCCTCCCACCCTCCCTGCCCTCTGCTACTGCGTCAAACCGCCAAGAGAGCGTGTGTGGATCGGGACCCTCAGGCCCAGTGTCTATAAGCGGAGGGGGCGGAGGACGTTGAGGAGAGCCCAGGGGTCAAAACACTGTGTGCGCAGTTCCGGGACCCCTATCTGACTGTGAAACACAGGCACAGACAAGCCACTGTTCCTCCTCAAACTCTCCTTTCATTCCCCCCAGCAACGGGACTCTTACGCCGGGATGCAGTGGCAGGGCTCAGGGGTGGGCAGTGGGCGACCTTCTGATTTTAAAGATATAGCCGGGCAGTTCGCTATTGTCAAAAGCCTCATAATTCATTTGACGACTCGCACAAGCCACCCTGTTCCCCACAACCCCATCTCTAAAGTAATGACCCTAATGGACTTTGCTAACGGATAGTCATTTTTGGAATGGGGGGAGTTAGAAGGGTAGTGCTATGTGGTCACACAGCTGCAGGGTATAACATTGACCCCAATATATAGTAACTGTTTGAGAGTAAAAGTGTAGCCTGGTTAAGAAGGGGTAAAACACAATGGATCTTTGTTCTACAAGTTTGGTTATCACACATATTATGGGGAAAAAAACCAACTCATTTAAAAAAGGGGAACATCTTGTGATCTGCGATGACTATTTAATGCTGTACTATATTTTACATTTGAGATAAACTTGCCTTGTTCCAGGCTTTGCAAAGGTAAAGCTTGAGATGCAAGTGTAGTTTTCTATTTGACACAGATATTTTGTTTAATTTATATGGCAAATGTATCAATTTTAGTTAGTTCACTCAAATTACAAAACTATATTTTCTCAATTACCACAAGTATTTTTGGCCTACTCAGATTTGTTTTAATTAGCCCAGGTTCTATCCCTGAGATTTCAGCTGCCATCCCCATACAGTAGAGCTGAACAAAATTTCCTTTGTGCTGCTTGCATTATTGAAAAATATCATTACAAAGTGTTTACAGAGACAGTGTGTAAGTTACTAGATAACTCTACAGAGCTCATTGTTAACAGTTTTCAGAACTACTTTCTACCGATGAAATAATATAAAAACTGTTGACAGTATGTTCTGTGCGTTATCCAGAGACAGGGACACTGTTTCTGGAAAGCGGTGTAGTAGCTGTTTTAAATTGTACAAACAATGCCTCAATTGTATTGGTGTGGTGACAGAAATCTCAGAGACAAATAACATTTTGGGCAAGAAAAAAAAGAGGGTTATTTTGTGGTCATATTTTCTTTATTATTAGATGATACAAAATAATAATTGGTCACAAACACTATCACCTCCCCACATGGTTTTAACCTGCCACTTGATCCTTGCAAACCACAAGAGCTGCACCAACACAGTTCTGCCCTGCTCCAAAGCCAGCATACAGAGCCAAGGTTAAGGATGGTTAAGGACAATACTAATCGATCCACCAATTACGGAGAGCTGGGGAGAGAGAGAGAGATGGGGAGAAGAGAGAGGTACCCTGGGGTTTGAGTGTTGGGAGGGTGTCTTCAGAATGCGAGGGGTGGGGGATGAGAGGTAGTCTTTATCTTCGGATCCCTCTCTCCTTTAACTTGAAGATGGGTGTCATGGGGCTTTTGAAGTTGTGGATAGAGAGGAGGGACAGAAGAGGGGGGGTTTGGCTGGCGTGCAGGCAGGGCCTCTCTCCATGCCAGGGGGAAGACGTCTGAAGACAAATCTTTACACCCTTGACAGTGCCCCTGACGTGTGTGCGTTTCTGTGTACTTGTGTGCGAGTATTTGGATATGCGAGTGTATCTTAGCATGTTTGTGTGTGTGTGTGTGTGTGTGCGCATGTGTGCCTGAGTTGAATGTCTGGCTCATGCAGTGAGGTGGGGATCACAGAGCCCCCTTTTAAATTGCCGCTAATGAGCCCTGGCTGGTGAGAGGTACTCGAATTGATTAAATTTGCATGGGAGCCTAAATCATGACGGGGGCCTCATACTTGTGCCCCCTACCTCTAGGTACACACACACACACACACACACACACACACACACACACACACACACACACACACACACACAGCACCCCTGGTCCCCCCCCACCTCCACATCAGACCTACAGGGGGTATCTCTCTGCAGGAGAGAGGGACAGGATAGACCAAGGGGAGGGTGTGTACATGTGTGTGTGGTGTTGAACAGGGCGTGGAGGGCACCCATCTGCCCCGGTATTACTGTCAGTCCATCATTCAGGGGAATGCCATGCGCGTGCCTCAGGGACGTGTTCATTACGCTTTAACTACCGGATCTGTCCTTGTCTCGCAGCCTCCCTGTGTCATTGTCTGCCTGAAATTGCGTGTGTGTGTGTGTGTGTGTGTGTGTGTATATATATATATATATATTTATGTGTCTGCTTGCATCACAATTGAAAGTACCCTTATTCTGGCGATACACACACTGGGCACTGTACTTGGGTATAATATTGAGGTGTGTAAGTTTTAGAAAACTACTTATTAGTTTCCCTTTCTGTCAAGTTCATTTTCACTTCATTATAATATTCTCAGTCTTTTAATTTCTACTTCTGTCTTTCACACAAACACATGCTGCTCCTGCCATCCATTTTTTTCCGCTCAAATGTGTTGCTTCTCTAATGGTTACCTATCTCTAATGGCAACTACGTGACAATGCGTGATGAGAGCTACTTTTTGTGTACACATGCACTTCATATCTGCTCAACAGTGAGGTGTAAGATAAGTGTGTGTGTGTGTGTGTGCATGCGTGAGTGTGTGTGTGTGCGTGAGTGCGTGTGCTGGTGGGGGACAGTGCTTGTGCGTGTTTAGCCTGGGTGATTGCAATAATCAGATGGGGGTGTTAATCAGAGTTTGTTCGTCAGTGGCCTGATGAGGGGCGATGAGGGCCGCTGATTGTAATGCGATGCTTCAATCGGTCTCTCTGACAACTACAGGGACTAACCGCCAAGAGAATTATTATCATACCCCCCCCCCCCCACACACACACACACACACACACACACGCTTTTGGAACACTACGACAGACTGCCAAAGTGTAAACAAACAGGCAAAACACAACACCTCTATATGCATCGAAGTATGTTACTGAGAAGATGCAGACTCAATTATTATTAGAACAGATGTATTATGCAGGATGTTTTCATTCCAGTGGACACAATGAAGCACTGTCACACGATAGATTATATATCACTATTTAGGTGTCAGTGTCACCCCTATTGAATAACAAGAGCAGGGGGAGGGGTGTGTTGGGGTTGAGGCGGGGGGGGACGTAGTTGAGCGAAAGGTTGGGGGTGGGGGAGGTAAATGTGACCCCGTAGTTTATAGTCCTGTCTTGTCACTGACAGGCTTGCATCAGATCTTTTTTTTTCTTCTCTTTTTTTGTGTGAAAAGGGGTGGGGGGGGGGGGGCAATTGCTGACGCTATTATGGCTGCCTCATCAGCCAAGTCCCTACAAGGGCTGATACAAATTAATTAACCTAATTAGGGGCTGCGATTGCGGATGTGATTATAGGGGCTGGAAGGGGAGGAATAGAGGGATGAGGCAGAGGGATGGCTCATGGAGGTGGGGGTGCGCTGGCAGCCAGGGCCCCGGCAATGATGAGCCGGGAGGTGTGGGATCACAGCCAAGATGCTCTGCATGGTTAATGAGCGAAGCAAGCTAGCTTCAGTCTTCCCTCCCCTGTCTCTTTTTGATTCTCCACCTTCTATTTACGTTTTTCTTTTCCTTTTTTTCCTCCTGGTTTTTATATTTCACCTCTGTTATGCTTCAATTTCCTCCTCCTCAGCTTAAGTGTAATTTCATATTACTGTATCCTTTACTCTCTGACAACCTCAGATGTATTTCCTGTGAATTACATATGTTTTTATCATTATTTCCCTCCTGTTTTGTTCTTGTGCTTTTGGTTTGGTGACTGATTCAGGCTACAAAAAGAAAGAAACAAAAATGCACCTGTTGCAGTGCCCAGTTAAACTGGATTATCTTTTCCAAGTAGAGGGTCAAAGCCATCTGATCCAACTACTGCACCTTCTTAGGTTTCCCATTGATATTCAAGACCTTTATGGCTAAAAGCTCAAGCAATTATTTTTGACTATTTCTAAAAGTCAAGTACTAGTAGTTGTCTTCTACAAACCCTGTAGTCTGCTTTTTGTTGATGTTCTGTAGTATCACGCTGCATAGGGTGCAGTGCAGTACTGCCTATTGTTCACTTTAACTGTACACCACACAAGGAACTGCAATACCCTCTGGGAACACACATAGTGTCACACACACACATACAAGCTCCCACAAATTTCTCATCCTTTCGTATGCACAACCAATCAGAGCTCAACACACAGATGCACACTCAAACTCTCTCACTCTACCTCCCTCTCTTACACAGCCACACTCTAGAGGAGCAATATTTAAATCTCCTTCTATTTGTATTGGAAACAGAACAAAGATATTCTTCAGACCGAAGCAAAATGTGTTTTCTTGCCGGCATCAGCAATTAATTAAATTAAAATTAAAATGAAAATAATGAGTTGGAGGAGAAGACGAGAGACTGGAAGGGTTAGGTATCAGTACATTTAAAAAAAGAATCAAAGAAAAGAAACACCAGAGAAATTCCTCACAAGTGCACTTTTGGGGTTTCTACCTTTCTGAAAGAACAAGAATTGTGCCAGTATTGTCCAGTGATTGCAATGTCACCTTTGGATATTGTCGCTGTATCTCTGCCACACTAAACATGCAGTGGATTGTGGCATTTGATTTCCAAGATTGTGCCTTTAGCTGCCTCTCTCTCTACCTCTCCTTTCTCTTCTTCTTGCTCACCCTCCCTCTCACGTCCTGTTTCTGCCTCACTATCAGTTGCAGGGATGTGATTAGGAAGCCACTAGCAGACCGTGATAGGGAGGTGTTCATATCACCGTTCTAATCTGGAGCCCCAGGAAAAGAAAAAAAAAAGGCTCCTTCTGTTTTCATCTCCCAAGGATTCTCAATTGTAAATGGCTGCAAGGCTCCTCTTCATATATGGAAAAATGCAAGACAGCCTTTTTTATCTAGCATAAAGATTAAAAATAAAGAAATATTAGCAATGGATAAAATGAATGTGAAAGGGGAAGCTCATAGGGAAGAAGTGAATTATCATCCGACTGCAGTTCCACTCAGCTCTATAAAGCATCTTTCAGCTCATTGTTTTGGTTTTACGGCTGCAAAGGAGCATAGTTTTGGTTCAATCTCATCAGAATGAGTCTGTACGTTACCTGCACAGCACCATGGGGCAGATAAAGTTAGAGACTAGCTGGTGAACATAGTCAGTGCAACATTTAGCTGGTAAAGAGCCAAATATTTGCCTGGCTGTCCCTCACAGCGGGTGATCCCATCGTGTTCCTTACATGGATTGGCTGCTTCCTCATCTAGCACAACACAGTCTGGCCAGTTTCTGGATAGTTTACCATTTTATATTTTGCAACATTTTTTCTTGCTATTCCATGTAGGACATTAGTGATACAACCGATACCAATTTTAAAACTTTTCCCTGTTCTAAACACATGGGTTACATCTTTCCAGGGACAAATCATCTGGCACACAGGAAATGAAATGTTCCAACATCAGTAAAAAGTCTTTGTTGGTTTGGTAATTAGTAGAAGAATAATTAGCATGAATCGCTACCATCACATGACTAAACATAAGAAATTCCCCTTTCACACACTGTTATGTTGTTTTGTTCTGTCTTAATGAGGTGTTACGAATGTTGATTTAGTTCAACTCGTACTTACTGTATGTTTCATTAGATCATTCATATTCCTGACATTCATGAGAAGTAATGTGAGAAACATTTGTATTCCATATGCATCAAACAGGGAGAGAGGCATTACGAAATGGGTGATGCTCAGGTTGAGGAAGTGTGTGTGTGTGTGTGTGTGTGTGTGTGTGTGTGTGTGTGTGTGTGTGTGTGTGTGTGTGTGTGTGTGTGTGTGTGTGTGTGTGTGTGTGTGTGTGTGTGTTGAGGGAGAGGGGCCCGAGCGATTACTCAGGCCTTTGAGAAGTCCCTGTCTCTTGGCTCCAGTACTCTCGCTTTGCTGATAAGCATGAGCCCTGTCAGAGGGAAGGTAAATACGGCACTTAAGGATTCCTCTCTCATTTTGTAGTCACACTTACGCTTTAATTAAAGCCAGAGAGAGAGAGAGAGAGAGAGAGAGAGAGAGCAATAGCCCTGCAATGAGCCGATGCTATCAGGGGGCCAGGCAGGTAGAACCACTGGGAGATGTGGGGCTGATATTTGGTCTCCGACCAGTGTATGCATGTGTGTGAAAGAGAGAAAATACGTGCAATTTAAGAATGTGTGTATATGCACATGCATGCCTGGTTAAATGTTTGTTTGTGTGTGTGTATGTGCGAGCCGCTTTACGTTGCTCTTCCAGCTAAACAGCTGTAGCGGGGCTGCTATCAGATATTTATAAGCGGCTCATGAATATGGATCGGCGACGTGATGGGACTGATGTTTGTCCTCTAAGAGGGGATGAAAGGAGAATGTGCTCCCTTCCCTGAGAGACCCAGTCAGGGCTGCTCATAGAGCAGGGGATGGGAGCTCTGGATTGGGAGTAAAACAAGGATTGGGTTGGGTGCCGGTGGTTCAGGACAGATGGTAAAATTTAATGAAATGTGATTTGGATACTCAAGGCAAAGCATTTCCCTTATGGATTACTAAATTAAAAACTTGTGGTGAAGTATTACCGCTCTCATCAGCATGACTGTGGGCTCTTGCTACTGCCCTCCCATATTCTCCATTGAAGACTTTCACTGCTTTTTGAATTTTGAGATATTTGCATTCTTAATAATAAAATAAAATTGTCCCACTATAAAAAAAGACCAGACATTTGACAATGTTAGTACTAATTACTTCATATTTTTTTATTTAATAATTTAAGTTTGGCTTTTTACTTTTCTGTACTGTTCTTTTGACTATGTGGGTATGCTGTACTAGAGAATATGAATCCAGGATGTACAGTTTCTACATTTACATGCACATCTTAAGTCGATTTATGTAAGGTTAGGTAATGAGGATGAAACATGTGCCTTCCCTAATTTCTGACCACAATCATGTTCTGCCGGCCAAGTTGAAATTAAGTATGTTTTCGCAGCCCTCCAACGAAAAAAAGGTAAATTTTCTTTGTCATTGTCACAGTAAATAACGCATGTCCTTGTCCATAGCAGTGACTCTGATTCGTAGCAGCAAACATTTGGTCAGGGACGTGTATAACTGACCTAAGTGTCCACAGTAGAGGTCACCACATTGAGAGACGGAGAGAGGATCAGAGGATGGCAAGCACGGGGGCAAGCAGCAGCGCTGCACTACAATGTACCTTTCAATGCTAATCACTGAGTCATCTATCAGAGCTAATACATGGGCGCTAAGCAACCTGTACATGCATTAGCCCTCCCCAATTACCATAATGGGTTGGTTTTTAATATGGCTAATAGGCTGGCACGACCTTGCCCATTCACTCAGCAGGTACATGCACCCAGCCGATGTGAAATGGACATATTTAGAGACTCAATGACCATTAGGGACTTTTAGCTGTTATGGGTCCATAGTTATGCATCTGAATAGGGAAGGCTAGATGGATGGACAGATGACAAACAGGAACATTTGTGGGCAAAAGACATTAAAATTGGAGGAAAAAAGCTGAAATGGTGATGTATGCAGAGGAGAATGGATATAATTGTTGGTGATGCTCTTTGGAGTACAACACGCAAAATAGCTATTTTATGGGGCAGCATTTTCACCAAGCAGCCTTCTTCATATCTGAATGTGCTGGTGTAGGAGTGCCCTGTGGGCACCGCTGGAAAGTACGTCAGTGTGGGCGCAATGTGGTACCGGGAGGGCGGATGGGTAGAGAGGGAGAGAAGGGGCAGAATCTGAAAAATGTGCCTTGCAAAACCCCGGGGGGTTAACATTTTGGTTTTCTCTGAGCCTTTGTGATAGTGGACAAATGATCCCAGGAGTCGGACAATAATGTTTTTATGGGACTCTAAATGTTGAGCTCAACAAGGTCATTGTGGGAGTGTAATGGCCAACACGTGTCCAGGCTTGAACTCCAGCAGCCTTGCAGTTGGTCTGGGGGCCAGAGGGGAAGAGAGGAGGGGAAGCAGGGAGGAGAAAAAGGGAAAAAAGGGAGGAGAGCAGGGGCTCACCCCTCTGGGTTTCACCAACAAGCTCACACTTTGTTCTTATGAGAGACAAGAGCCACTCAGAACATAAAGTACCTAGATGGCCAGACTATGCCTGGCCAGGCCAGACTGGGTCTTGTAAACTGGCCCAGAGAGATAATGTTTCCCTGTGGCTAATCTGTGCCTGGATGCCAACGCCCTGGCATCTAGTGAACAATAACCCTTTCCTGCTTCAAACAAAAATCCTTTTCTTGGTCTCTCTTGGGACAATTCAGACTTTTTACTGTCTGTCGCTCCCGTTTGTGTGTGAGTGTGTGGGTCAGAACTGAGTGATTCATCTGTTTGTTATCAGGATAAAGGACTTCACTGTAGTCTGGCTGTCTACTTTACTGTCACTGTTTGGGAGCTGTGTGTACCTTGATTGGAACTAAGGTGGAGCTACATATTAGTGTCAAACAACTTGAAACTACTCATGTAAATATTAATAAAGATAGTGTGGTTTCAGTAGTATCCACGTTTACATTTTTGTATGTGATTTTTTTCCACTAATGTTTATGACATTTTAAATTATGTATATATTAGGTTTTTTACCACTATGTGTGCTTTCACTAATGTGTTTGATCATGTCCTATGGGTCAGTGTCATCTCACACATAAAGCTCCTCTAAATAAAGTTAATTCATATTTGTTTATTTGTTTAGCTAATAGTATAGCCAGTGTTCAAGGACAATCCCACACAGACTGCCGATAGATGTCTTATGTGTATCTGTGGAAATGTGTGTGTGCTCTCATTTACATCTGATGTTGACAGTGTACTTTAAAGAAAATCAAGAGCAAACTGTGAGCAGAAGATTTACTTTCTTCTGAAAAATGTGTTTTCAGCACACATACAGTCAATTCCCCGTCTGTCTTTTGTCAATTGAATATCAGTCACATCATGAAAATGTTATGTGACAATAAATTCTAAGATGTAAGCAGCCTTTGAGCATCGACTTTTTAGATTGGCTGAACAGATGTTTAATAGGACAGAGCTTGAAATGGCAGCCTCATCTTGTCTCTCCTTTGTCTCATAATCCTGATAGTTGCATTGTTAAATAGATGGACCTATGGTGTGTGTGAGTCCCTCCGAGGCCCCAGCTTTATGGTCCCCTGAGTGAAGCTGTATGTCTGCTGTTAAAAAGGGCTGGAGCACCAGACAGCTAATCAATAGATCAATCATAACATTTCCACTTCAAATCAATTACCCCGTGATTTCCTATCCATCTTTGTTCCTTTGTTACAATAGATTATGCTTCATCATCTTAGAATAATTTGCTTCATTTGATGCATTATTAAGAATGAATAAATTAGCTTTTTTGTGTTTAGTCATATATATTTTTTGTGTTTAGTCATATATATATATACATATACATACATACATACATACATACATACATACACACACACACACACACACACACACACACACACACACACACACACACACACACACACACACACACACACACACACACACACACACACACACACCGGTACCCACAATATTTAAAGGTACAATAAAAGATTTGCGTCACAATAAAACTGTCAACACAATGAAAATCACAGCTACATATACAGAGGGGGAATGATTCAAAGGCAAAGAAGAAATGGTGAGAGTGGCAGAGTGGAGAAAAAAAAGTAATCAAGAGGGCACATTGTTTCCAGTCTGCACGCATGAGCTTGTCTTTTCGACCAAGTTGAATTCCAGCCATTCAGATGACTGGAGTGCGTAGGCCAGGCCTCCAACGCGTTTCCCCGTCACCATCACAACAGTTGCCATTCATGAGGCTTCGCTGGCTGTGGGGACATCTGCACCACAACTCTTGTCACCTCAGCCCCCCCCCCCCCCCCCCCCCCCCCCTTCCCTGCTGCACACTGGCCCGCTGAAACAAACACACATACACAGGCACACGCATACACTGACACAAGTATACGCACATACACTAAACTTCTGCTGCTAAATGCCAGCGGAGGGAATCAGAAGGGCATCAGAGATGGCTGTTGTCTGCGTACGCCCATGTGTGGGTTTGTGTGAATGGGACCCAAGGGTAGGGAGGTCTCTGATACCACAGGGTGCTGACGGGGGTGGCACATTACTTGGCCGGCTCGGGTGTGTCACGATGCTTGGAGGGTTGAGCGGGTGACAAACCCAAGGTTTTCGACCAGAACGACCCCCTGGCATTCCACACAGGCTTGTTACACCACAGTGACGTGGGTGGGCCAGGAGACCTTTGAGCCTATGGGGCTCTCTCATATATGTCCATTGTGCCATTCAATTCTGTATCTATTTCAAACATCTACACTGTATGGATCTTCTTGGATTATTCTATACAGAGCGTAGTGTTCAGACTGGATACAAAGCACTCTGGATACAGCCAAAACAAAGTTATTTGGATGACTTGCTGGATGCAGTCAGTGAACACTGATCTGTAATTGTTTTAGTGTGTGTAGTGTAAAATTACTAAAATATGCTTCAATAACGGAAAGTATTCTATACAGTTCCCATTCATGATATTCCCAAGCTGGCTCTCCTGCTGGCATTTCACACCATTGGGTACTGGGCGTCAACACAGAGGTTTGTTGGATAAACATCCAACGCTGAGTAGGAGCGCCAAGCATCACTGTTATTGTTACTGCTTAATGCCATGCACCAGCATTGTTGTTTTGCAGCAATCAACACATACATATGTAATAAAGCTGAGAGGCAGAGGGACAATACAAGCTATTGTAACGCCCAACTCAGATCAGCACAAAGGCCCACACCAGTCCAAATCGAAGCGGATACTAGCTTTTGCAGGACTGGACATAAGCATTTCATAGTTGAAAGTGCAGACTAACATGATCGTCCCGTTCAGAGTTACCTGGCATTTCTCTTGGTCTTATTGGTTTAGAGCCATCTGTTGAGCGTGTTGGCATTTTTGTGAATGATTAGGGTTGATGGATGGTGATGAGAGTTCGATGGAAGGAAGGCCATGAGGTGATGGGACATTTTGGTGTGACTGCAAAGATGCTGTAGATTGTCCATATGTGTGCTTCAGTGTCTTTGTGTGTGTGTGTGTGTGTGTGTGTGTGTGTGTGTGTGTGTGTGTGTGTGTGTGTGTGTGTGTGTGTGTGTGTGTGTGTGTGTGTGTATGTGCACATCTAAGGGCAAACGTCGATGACTGTGTCAGAGGTGAGTGATAACCACAGTCTTTTCAGCACTGCAGGGCGGGTCAGACGGGTGTGATGGATGGCTAGCAGTCTGGCCCCCTTCTTCACGCCTCTCTCCAGCCCAGTGTCTGGAGATCTGGGCTGGGGGTGGAGGGCTGTAGGGGCTGGGCTGCTGGGTGGTTGGGGGTGAACACGTCTGACCTCGTAAGACAAAGGTTGTCTGCACTCTAAAAAAATAAAAGAAGTTTATTCAGTGGTTCTTTCTAGGCTAAATTGTATTACGTAAATAGAACAATCACTACTTTGCTAAACCTCTTGAATTTCTGGATGAAGCTGTCAGTTTTTCAATATAGGCTAGCACCTGGAATTGCTCTTAGTTTTGACATTGACAGTTAACAGATAACAGCAGATTTGTATGGAGAGGATTTTTTCTGGCTCTGGCTTTACATCTGCCTGTGAACCTATGAACTGCTAAATCTTCAACATGTCTATGAAAAACAGAGACCTGTAATTGTGAGTAAAGAAGGTTAATGTTGTTTAGCTGAAATGGAATATTTTATATACCTTCAAAGGCTTTTAGACATTTTATTTTCATAGATGAATTTGCTTTAGGGACAACTGCAGGACCAAAAAGGGTCCCTTGTTGTTTACAGTGTTGTTTACAGATGGTCTGATATAAGATATTAGTATTGTTTAGCCTGAGCAGCATAAAGGAAATTGAGACAAGTTAAAAATAAAAGAGATACAAGTAGGAATATATAAAAATACAATGAATACAATTAATTTAGTTCTGCTCCTCATCTGCTTCCCTTCGTTTTCCTTTAAAACCTCATCCTTTCCTTTTATTCCTCCTACTCATCCTCATTTTCTTTCTTCTGTTTCCTTTGCCTTTCCTTCCCTTTATTTTCTTCTAATTCTTACATTTCCTTACTTGTTTTACTCCTTGTATTTTTTCATTGTGGCTGCCCCTCTTTCCCTTTATCTCTTTCCTTCTCCTTTTTCTTCCACCTCCCTGTCTCCATCCTTGTCCTCACCTGCCTCCCTGCCTGTCTCTGCACATTCCTTGCATTTATCCTCTTCCTTCTCCTTCACCTACACCTTCTCCAAACATCACACAATATGCATTTACTGATACGTGCACATCTCAGGGGCCATTCGTCTTTCTGCACTGTTGGATGGTGATGGTATATCTGACTCAACCATCCTTTTCTGACGGAGGTTGGCTTACCATGGCCAGGCCTGTGTTTTCCCTCCTGTGTTTGAAGGCTCTGTGGACACCGTGGTCTGCTGCTTTAGGCCCAGGCAGGCATACAGAGGGGCAGACAGCAACCAACACCCCAGAGAGCAGCTACAGTAACCTGCCTCATGTATTTTCTCAATCTTCAAACACGGGGGAGACAGAGAAGGAGAGAGAAGCAACAAAGGCTCATGTGAAAGAGCACAAGGCCTTCGCACACCCGGGCTCACTAATTGACGGCTGCAGGGAGTGGGAGAGACAGTGGGAGAGATAAGAAAGTCACCAGACCCTGTGTGTACTCTGCACATTGTGTATTCAAATGTTGATGCAGAAACACATGGACACATATACACAAACAAATGCACATAGCACACATTTAAAATCTTCATCATTCACCTTCATGTCTTGATGCTGCCATACCTGTAGTCCTTTCCCCCAGTATTCACACCTCATAAAACAACTTCTGCAGACACATGCAGAATTGCTTTAATCCTCCAAGCATATGCGCCTATATGTGGGCACAAGTATGGAGAAGAGGCCCAATTTGCTGCTTTGTCACTGGTTTAATAATGGCCCACTGAAGGCCTAGGGCCACTATTTAATTGCTTTGGCCATGTGCACCAAAGAGGTGCCACACCAATTAATCCCCTTGTGGTGGAGTGTCCTGTCCCACGCCTGCACCCCCTGGTAGAGTTGTCCCGCAGGGGAAGGGTGGATGAGTTGGAGTGGGTGGAGAGGCACATTGGAACCCCCTAGCAACAATGGGTACCAAATCCATACCCTGTGCTCTGCTTCACCACCATCCCCCCTCAGCATCAATGGATCACCTTTCATCTACATATGCAAGTAAAGCAAGCTGATTGGTGTGAGAGTGATCCCCGATTCACTCTGTTAAAAGCGCATGATGCAGCTACATCAATCATATTTGAGTTGAGGTGAATATTGAAGCTTTACAACAAAGATCTGACTATTTCTATTTATTGCTAACAATATGGAAGAAATATTCACATTCTTTACTTAAGTAAAAGTAGCAATACCACCAGATAAAAATACTGCATACAACACTTTTACTTAGTTTAAGTATTAAAAGTAAAAGTACTTATGCAGAATGGACTCTCTCGTTGTTACATTATTAATATTGTAATATTATTATTATCACTGATGCATCAACATGTGAGCAGCAGTTTGAACTGGTCAATATAGAGATGATTACTATTTTATATACTGTTGGGTAGTTTAATCCATAACATAGTATCATATTTTATATGCTAATAGGTTTTCTGCAATATAACTAGTAACTATAACTGTCAAATGAATGTACTGGAGTAAAAATACAATATTTCCTTCTTAAATGAAATGAAGTAGGTGTATATAGTAGCAACACATTAAAATATGTGAGTGCAAAATACGTTAAAGTTGTGCTTAGGATAGTATTTGAGTAATTGGTTACCATCCACCACTGATCTCTAAGTAGTACAAAAAGTGACAAAATGACCTCCAAATACAAATCATCCAGTGGGGTATGAGGGGTTAAGATTTGAGGAGTGATACATTCACAAACCCCTTACTTTGCCTGCCTACCCATGGGTCATGAGTCTTTACCCCAACAAAGGACCTGTCACCTCTACCCATCATCCCCTCATCCCCAGGCCCCTTGACTGTGACTGAGGAGGGTAACCTAACCTAGTCTGACCACTGCAGGCAAAGAAGCTGGTGGACAGAAAGACAGCGAGAGAGGCAGGTTAGAAGGAAAGAGCCAGAGAATTGTTTATTTGCCTCTCTACATAGGTAGTGAAGCATAGGGGGTTGGAGAGGGGAAGAAAGGGGTGCAGAGAGGAGGAGGGCTGTGGGTGGATGCAGCATCTGGCTGATATGCAGCCGTGTACTGAGGCGATGAGGCGCCTCCAGCCCAGGAGGAGGTAAAGAGGAGCTTGTATGAGGCCAACACAGATAGCCAAACAGATAGACAGTGACAACAATAGTCTCCTGTAGCCCACAGCTCCAGTCATTCGCACCACTGACAAACTCTCTCGACCATATCATTCTGTGAACTTCCCTTTACATCTCACCTAAAACTTTACTTCCTTCCTTCGTTCAATTTCAAAAATTAGGATCCATCATGAATAAAGAACTGTCACGTACATGGAGGGAGATCACTGGGAAGACAGGTCAGGACGCCAACTGACCTTTTGTCTTATTTAAAAATCAAAGGGGTGCCACTGCCAGGCCCGTGGGGGAATAGAGGTGGGTTGGGTGGAGAAACCAGGGTAAGTGGGGGTGTCTGGGTGCTAATCCTTGGGACCATCAATGACCCTTGACCCCTTGGGGCATGGGGTTGGGCTCTGCCGAAATGTGGCTGTAAAAGTCAGGCCTTCCCTCTGCTCTTCAGGCAAGCAAGACCCTCCAGAGCCCTCCTCCCAGTAATGATTTATGGGTCAGGGTGCGATCGACACACGTTCAGCCCAAGGGATGACCCTAAATGGTAGTTTTGACACTACTGAGAGATGGGGTTAAAGGTGATCAATAACAAGCCACTGGAGGAGGAGAGACATAAGGACAGATAGAGCGAGGAGGAGAAAGGGAGGTGGTTGATGAGGAGGAGGAGGTAGCATCTCTTTTTAATTGGCCTCTGCTCATTACTCGGGTCATTGTAGACCATCGCCTCTTTTGTGCATATCCCGGCCTCTAGCTCCAGGGCACATAAGTGTTGAGGTTTTAGGTGTTTTCGCTCAATTCTTCTTGAGCCAACCTCAAAATGCGGTGCTCTCAAAAGACTGGTTTGAAGTTTGACCTGAAATCTACTTATAGTAGAACAGTGCAACATTTTCTTTCAGGATGTTGTTAAACCCTACTTTAAGTGAAGTATAGTATTACTCACTAACTATGCTTGTCTCAGAAAAACTGTATGATAAAAAATCTTATCCTTCATGGCAATTTGTTTCCTATACTATACATACAATACCACGTGTTTTTATCATTGCATGTCTTTGACACTGCCTCAGCAGTAAGGGTTCATAATACATTCAGTACATACAGTTATAGCTTCCTCTTCTACCAATGGTGGCACTAATTCTCATCATAAATAGATCCTGCAAATTAAGTGTCTGCTCATACCCATTGCTATATGTTTCCTGATCTGTGGATGTCTAACTTTATGTGTATGGGTGTCTGTATGCCGGTTTCTCTAGTGTACTGTACTCTCCTGGTGCTTGTACTGAAGGGAGAGATGCCTAGTGTGAGTAAGAACCCCTCTCTTTCTACTAGACACCACACACACACACACACACACACACACACACACACACACACACACACACACACACACACACACACACACACACACACACACACACACACACACACACACACACACACACACACACACACCAGCAGTCTTGGAGTATCTCTCAGAAGTGAGCTGATTAGGCCTAAGACTGGGGACTGCTTTGCCTAATCATATCGCTGCATCCAAATCATCTGTGTACATTTCTAATTACATAGTGGCACGCGGTGTCCTTGAGCACAGTGGCAGGTCTCCATTTCATCTCTGTGCTGTGTCTACACCCCCTTACTTGCCTTATTTTTTCCCTCTCTCCTTATTTATTTATTTATTTCCATCAGCCTTATCTTTGTTGTTGTTGTTTCAGTTGACTGTGCACTGAGCAACAGCGCTCATTTGCCCACCGATCTTCGTCCTTTGAACTCAGCATCGCAGGGCAACGCCGACTGTCGGGGGCAGTGGGATCATCTTTGATGATCTGTTTATTGTCCGGCTCCAATTTGCAGGGGTTCACAATATAATATCCATTTCGACATGCATAATACGACGGATCAGTCATGCGTAAAGGACTACAGCAAAGAATATTCTTTGGGTTTGGATTATAGACTGGCATACAAACAGTGTAGGGTAGAGCTGGTAGTTTCTCAGTTACTTTTGTACTGCCAAGATCTCTGTGCTATCCTTTCCTAGATTTTCCATATGTCTTCTTAAAGAAACAATAGAACTGCTCGCGGTATGCAGAAAGATGATGTTTCAGCTGCTGTGCCTATACATCGGTGAACTCTGAATAGCCACGTTTTTTTCTTTTCTTTTTGAATACCCTTGATGAAGGGAGGCCATCACAGTGCGCTCTAGGGTTAGATGACCTTTCTATTGTTGATCTGCGTGCGTCTCTACTGCAAGGTCTTGTCTTTTCCTTTTTTTTCCCTCTTCTCTTCTCTGCATTGAACTTGTTATTGCAGTCAGAAGGCATTGCAATGCCTTCGCTACAGTTAACAAAAGCCAGGCTTGAAGGTGAAGAGAGGGGGGACAACCTTGAACATGGGAATGCCATGTCCTCTTTGGCACGACAATTAATTTTGCAACCTTGTGCAGTAGTGAAAAAGGCCTCCTCAACCCCTGTGCTGTGCGATTTCAGATGTGTAATCCTGAAAAGACTAAAAAAACAACAACATTATTATTACTGGTTTGTTTGGTTAGTATGTCATCCCTAATATGTTTCCTTGGGCTATTTGCAACCCTCTGTCAGACATCCTACAAAATGAAGGCAGCTTGTGCGGTACAGATGATTGCATTTATCTTGCTTTTCCCACTGTGTTCTTATCACCTGTTAAGGTTGTCACAGTCATTGTTTAATACCAACCCGCTCACTGAATCAGTCGTAATTGCTGCTGCTGAATGCCTCTAAAGTCTGACTTTTTTTCTCATTGTGCCACCAACAGTAACATCTATGTGCTGCTGCCTGGAGGCAAGTTCTTGAGATATCAGTTCTCCACTCGCAGAACTGTTAGTCACACTGACAGACACCTGAGGCGATTTAAAATGTCCCTCAAAGCCATGAAAGAGGAAGACAGGCTACTTCTCTTCTTCAAAATCTCTGAGTGAGGAGCAAAGAGATGCAGAGGGGTTGGGAGACACTTTCTAAAGCTGAACTTGAAGCCCTTCGCATATGGGGGCCATACCTTGGAGTAGACATAAAGGGGGAACCCATATAGCTACAAGGCCCAGTATCATAAATAACACAAGACTTCTCCTCTCCCGTCTCCTCCAGTTCACTGCTGGAGTGTTTCATATGGTAACTAGGTGTTCACTGTGTGGCCGCATTGTTGCCCATCTTTCAAGTGGCTCAGAGGAGGAAATCTTGAGGTAGGGGAAGAGACGGAATTTTTGATGAAAAAATACATTATTCTGTTCTTTTCCCAGTCTCCATCCCTCCTTTCACTGCCACTCACTGTGGGAGAGGAGTATTTATTACATAAACGGTAAAAAGAGGAGAGGAGAACTCGGCTGGAGGAAGAGGTGGTAATAGAGAGTAAGAAAGCTACAGGCTCTTTTACCTGTCAGGTTAAAAATTTTGGTTAGATGGAGGAATGTGCACTTTTTCCTCCACCACACTTCTACAGAGTAATATGTGGCTGTGTAGAGGATGTGTATTGTAGATGCCCTCTATGCAATTTAATCAGTGTCAGTTATATCTCAGTATTGATCCAATAGAACTTCACCATTACCTGCCATCAAATGAAAAGGATGCATAAATCAAAGGATAAACTGTATTTTGAGTTTGCTATGACTTATATAACATAATACTATTTTGTCTTTATTTATCAATAAGCTACTTTATGGATTACAGTTATACATGATTTATAGGGGAACTTTTGGGGTTCCCATGTTATGCACTTGCAGGATGCACACTTGTTTGGTTATTAGAGAGTGTTTAAAACATTAATGAAAGACTTCTTTCACGACAATAATCTAATAATTCTGGAGTTGTTAATGGATGGCTTTTGGTCCATGGCGCTCTTCAATTTTTTTTTCCATGTGTAAGTAATCAAATTATCTATTGGAGGGGTTTTCATGATGAATTTGAGAGAGCAAAAGACAAGTACTGCTGGAGGAGAATAAACACCAACCCATGGGGTATTTCATAGCCTGGCAACCCAAAACATGTGCTTACAAATGGCTTATTGCTCTGCCTACCAGTATCTTTGCTCTCCAGCATCACCCCATGTCTCTGTACATGAGGATGATCTGGAATCCCAGGAATCCCAACTAAGTAAATTATTCAGCCGCTTCTATTATTTCCATAATTGCCAGCATTGTAGTGGTGTTTGTAATGTCATTAATAACAGGCGTTGGCGTATAATACCCTTAATGTTATTTATCTGTTGGCAGATAGCTTGATGCTGCTAATCCTCATTCATTTGCTGTGGATCAATGCAAATCCGCTAGCGTGAGTGAAATCCCCTCCCCCTTTCCAGAGACGATGGTTCCTAATGTATTTTCCCACCATTAACCAGCCATAATCCCTGCTAATCATCACTAATCCACATCTCCTGTGTGTGACGATACTTCCCTGATGAAGGAGGCATGGTGTTCGCGAGTGCCCGGGCACTGCTGAGGCTGAAGCTCCTCTGCGAGTGCTGCCGAGGGCCCACTCAGTGTAGGAGAGCAGACTGCTGAGAGGGAAGAGGAGGAAAGGAGGAAAGGGTGAACTGTAGTGATTCATAGGTCAAATAGCTGGGTTTTGCTGTTTTGTGATGAGATCTGCTCATGTATTATTGATTTATCGGCATAATGGAGGTTGTGTCCCTCCATACGGCACAGAATAAAAATTGCATAAGATCATAAAAATAACAGTTGGTACCAGTCATCACAATCTCCCTTGTCTTGTCAACTGTGGACTCCTTCTGTTTCCCCATCTATGTTCGCTCTGTAGACCCTTGTGGGTTTCACATTGCATTTCAAACCATTTCTATTAGTCACTTAAGACGCCATCGGTGGTCTGAGTGGCTGACCTGATACTGGGAGGTTTAATGGTTGATCCCTGACTGAGTCACATTTAAAGCTTTAAAAAAAATAGGACCTGGTGTTTCTCTGCTTGGCTCACTACAGTGAGGAAGTGACAGATACAGGACATTAGTGAACAGAGGGAAAGGTGTGCACCTGCACAGAAACAACAGTTTATCTCCAGCAGTGTTGTACACCTCAACCCAAATGAGATGTGTTTAATAGCTTGATATTTGACATGAAAAGGAAATCAAGTTCCGCAAAGGTGCAGAATTCAGTAATTGAGCAGGCGGAGTTATCTTTGATACATGTCTGAACTGTGTGTTTTACAGAAACATACACAAACAGTTAAAATGATGTTGACAATAATAATTAGATCATTTTTGTATCGGTATGTTTTTGTTTTGATTGTTAATTTCTATCGAACTTTGAGGTACACATTTGATGCTGCAGTACCCAGATTTAGCCAGCGGGGGCCGCCTGTGACCCGCAGTTCTCTGACAATTGGTTTGCTCCCTAATGTTGGCCTTCTCTCCCACAGTTTGACCACCTCAGCCAGTGCAAAGACACTTTTTTTCCGCTTGCTTCACAGTAGCACGAAAGGCCCGATTTTAAAACCCGGCAGTCTTTATATTGTATCTTGTTACTTATAGTTTGTTTCAATGCATTACACAGCCGTAGGCTACAAATGATCGCACACAAATTAATCTTTTGAAACATCGCAAAACTCAAAATTAAGAGAAATTGAGTGGCAAAAGATGTGTAAATGGCTATACATTAATAACCGTCGAGTAAATGTCTGTCTCAAAAAACTGACCTGCTACTAGGCTACTCAAACTTTGTATTGCGTAGCCTATTTTTGTTAAATTAACGGCACACTTTCACTGAGAAAGTAGACCAATAAAATATTTTTAAAAAACTGTTGGAAATAACTTTCCCCTGATAATGGACATAATAGCCTAAAAATGTTTAGCTTCTTTTACAAACTTAAAATGTGTAAGCTTCGTGGATGTACAATTTGAACACTGCTGTAGCCTACAGCTTTCCACGGTGATTTCAAGTATAAGTAGCCTAAATGAAAACGTAAATGGGGTGAAAGGAATTAAAATCCAGCCCGTGCAATAAATCTCTCCATGGCCCCGAACTGCATCCTGGTCTAATATGTAGATGTAAATGTAGGAACAATAATGCGCACTGCTTCTGTGGCCCGCGACTATATGTAGGCTACGGAAGACAGAAGGGCCTAACTTTAAGGCTATAGGCCTATTTAATATATGACTTAAGAGAAATTGAATATGTATTTAGGTGCTAAATAACATTCAGATATGTGAATGTGGGCCTGTGTTTACTCTTATTAAACTTTAGGGCCTGCCGTTTTTTGTTTATCCTTTATGATTTTTCCTCTCTCTATCTTTAGAAAAGAGGCGGGTTTTTGCCTGCGGGCACCTCTGTCTCAGATCAAAGATTCACAATTCGCCTTTTAAATGCTTCAAACATGACAAGTGATGATGGTTTATATAACCAAAACAGCTCAATATGATTGAAGGAGGCCCTTTAGGCTACTCTCAATAAAAAAGTCACCTATGTACTATTACTTCTACTACTAATAATGATAATAATAATAATAATAATAACACAAATAATAACCACTCAATGAAAAGACAATAATTCCGTTTTGATATTGCACAATTTAATACTGCGATTATTACACAAAGATGTGAACAACGTCAGAGACTGTGTGGACTTAGCAGGGAATGCCTGAGGTAAAATACTGTTGTATTGTCCCTTTAACAGCACATGTACACAGCTTCTGATTTAAACGAGCGCCTGTTACATAACGAAGCACTGCTATTGAGACTGAACACATGGTGTGCTGACCACTTCCCGATGCTCAGCACACCGAACAGCATTCCACTTTATGATCATGTTTATCTTTGTTTGCCTGGTGATGCCACAACAGACAACAACAAAGGACGAGTGGTTTGGATCTTAATGAAGACAAAAGACCATTTCTTGTATATATGTTTTATGTAAGTAATAAAATATTACTATAACATAAATATAAATGTGACTTTGCAGTCTACATTTAGCAATCAACATACAACCAATGTAGTAAACAAAAAGAAAAACATACTGAAATCCACTGCAACATAACCATTAACAGAGCTAAACAAAAAAGCTCCAAACACGTTTAAGAAATAAATATATATATATAAATGGTCAGATTCATAAATGAAATCATATTAAAATATCTTCTTGGAATTAGTAAGTGTACAAAACTGCCTGGAAAGAAACAAAAACAAAACAATATCTCAGGACAAATACAAGTTTACATATTGGACATATTTACATATCGGAAATAATCCTGGCAACGTTTTCTCTAAAATCTTTTTTTTCCACTATTATTCTTTTTTCTTGAAAAAAAAATGTTGTTCCCCTCATCTGTAATAGATAGCACTGCTGTAGGCTTTTGGACTGGTCCAACATTGAGAAATGACACACAACGCATGACATTTTCAGATTTCCTATCAGGTCAGAAAAAAATAAATATCGGCTATCTAAAGTTATGTCCCTCCCTTCATCGCTTCTCTTTAAGGTATGATTATTTTTCTTTTCTCCGAATCCAGCGTTTTAATATAATACAGTGGATTTATGGGACAAAGGAAACACGGTGTGGTTGTAACCAGATTGAAACATCTAAAAACACAGAGGAACAAAAAAATAAAAATAAAATAAAATAAAAAATCATGTACAGGCGTGATATTCCGACATGGGGCACTGAAGTTACCTGAGTTATTATTACTTTTCATTTAGTATTTGACCAATCTCTCTTGAAATGTTTGGAATACAACAGGATTAACAGGCAGTGAGCAGTGTGAGCTAACCAGGAACCTGTAAACATGAGATGTATTATGTTTAAGCCTGTGGAGGTCAGCTCCACTCACAATTGTATTAACAAATCTAAAATTGCAATACGAATTTCCAACGAAAGAATAAGTGCTCCATGCAAAGAAAACAATAATTAGAAAACAATCAAACCCACACCTTCCGCAAAATAAAATAAAATGTGTTTTTAGAATTACCTCCTTTTAGCGTCTGGTGCTGTTTGCAAATTTCGACGAGGTCAGCTGCAAAGCTTTACATATTTTTGTTTTAAGGCATGCAGTCAGAACTTGAACGTCCTGTTGCACTGGACGTTTTTCTGAAACGTGTCTGACCTTAATTATGAGTGTTTTCGGGTGCCATAATTCCCATCACTTTTCCACCATCAACTCCCACTGAGTAAACAGAAACATTAGAGGCTGCTCTGATGAGTTACAGTAACTATAGCAAATAATGAGATAAATCATAGACAAGTCTGCAGAAAGAGAGACACTGAAGTTAAAGTATTTCCAAACCAAAACATCACACTCAATATAACAAAGAAAGTATACACTAATATTCAGAAATCTGGTTAATCAGTTTAAGTCTGCAAAAGCAAAAATGTCCATTCGGTGTAAGCTATTCATCTCCAGTGTTGATCATTTTTCAGGCAACCAGCTCATTCTGGTGAGCGCCAACAGTTCATGGTACGGATGGTCTCAGTTGCCACATTTAATTACTCCCCACTTTAAACAGCCATGGCATATCAAATTAACTTGATATGCCTTCTCCATATAATTTAGGTAAATAAAGATCTTTGTTTCACTTTAAATGCGCACGGAATCAGTAATAGCGAATTTTTTTGTGTCTTTTTTTCTTGATTTTTTTTCTTCTTAACGTGTTCACTCTTGCCATCTATTTGTTGGACATGACGATCTCCGAATACTAAGGGCAAAACTCATCTGTTCAACTTTTCCAATGTCTCTTTTCTCTCAGGAAAACAAAAGCCAAACTTAAATACTGTAAACTCCATAGTCCCTTTCCCTTTTCTATCCCCCCGCGGAAATGCTCGGATTGTTCATGAAAACAGTCACTGTACAGGACTCTGTAGTGTGCGGTGTAGAGGAGGGGTCTCTGCTTGGGAATATACGTCCTCCATATTCGGGTGAGGGACCCCAATCGGTGTCATTCTCTTTTCTTTTTGTCTTCTGTTGCAAAACCAAACACGGACAACCTCTTTTTCCAACTGCAGAGTGTTGGCTAAACTGCTGATTTCATGAGCAGACGGCTTTGGGCATTTTAAGAAATGATTTTCCAGCGCCCCTTTCACCCCCACTTCAATGGAGGTCCTCTTCTTTCGTTTCCTGCCCTGCGCAGCAATCTTGTCCAAATTGGTGGGACTGCCCGTGTTTGAGTCTGTCTCCTCCAGCCACTTGTTTAGGAGCGGCTTAAGTTTGCACATGTTCTTGAAGCTGAGCTGCAGCGCCTCAAACCTGCAGATTGTGGTCTGAGAAAAGACGTTTCCATACAGAGTGCCTAAGGCCAAGCCCACGTCCGCCTGCGTAAAGCCCAGTTTGATCCGCCGCTGCTTGAACTGCTTGGCGAACTGCTCCAGGTCGTCGGAGCTGGGCGCGTCCTCGTCCGAGTGGTCCTGGTGGTGGCTGAACGCCTGCTGGGGCGACTCCATCTGGTTGTCGTGGCTGCCCGAATCGTCGTGGAGCTGGTCCCGCATGCCATGGTGCAGGGAGCCGGGCTGGGGACTCAGCATTGCGTTGAGGTTTGTGTATCCAGGCTGCGAGTAGACCAGTGGCTGGTGGCCGTTGGATGCTGGGGACAGCGAGGATAAGTGGTGCGTCGTGGTAGGCGCCCAAGAGCCATGGTGGCTACTCTGCGTCTGCTGGTGCACCAGGTGAGATCTGTGGTGGAAGCCGCTGCTCAGGTCCTCCCGGGTCGCCTGCACGCTGGCTTTGTGTTCCTGCTGTCCGATGTGGGTGCCGCTGGACCAGTCGGTGTTGGAGGTGGGCAGCCACTGGTGGTGCGTCAGGCTCATCGGGTGTCCCGTGTTGGTAGCCGCAAGCCCTTGCAAGTACTCGTGGTGCATCATTTTCTGCACCTCTCTGTAAGTCGTCCCCTGATGCATCCTATCCGAATCCGGATGCATGAGCGGGTTAGACGGTAAGGAGTTATTCCTCGGAATATACTGAGCTGTTGTCGCCATGGCTCCTACTTCGAAAACTGACGAGCACTTCGGAGGTCTCCAGGCTTTAGAGCCCAAACGCAACAACCTGCTCTGGGAGGTCTTGGGGAAGAGCGAAGACACGCCTCCCTTCCGCTTGTATTGGCTCCTCTCCGATTCAAGCCCACTAGGGACATATTCAATAGGCGCAGGGTTTCAGAGCATGGTAGAGCACATTTTTCGCACAGGATGGATAGAGCTCCGATCTTACATATGTTATAGAAAAACACATGTTCTACCTATTAAATGTCTCTTTGAGTTTTTAACAGTACTCATCTCATTTCGTGTACTTGCGCACAGATAGCCTCCCGTCTGTCTGTTACATTTTATTCCAATTCTTTATCTCCAAAGAAGGTGAACAGGGCTGCAGCAGCGGGGTATGACGAGGTTTCCCTGGGTTTAGATCGGTTGTTTTGCAAATAACCACGTGGGGGAGTACGAAGATCTGTTTGAAGGGTCCCCCCCCCCGTCCAACATACACACATGCACTTACAAACACGCGCCCGTGCTCCTTTATAATAGGTCACTGATGATTATAGCGCTCCTCATTTTAAATAGATCATAAGGCGCGATACTCCAGCTCTGCAGCCACCCACACCATGAGAAGCGTGTAAATAAGCGCTATGTGATGTGTCTGTGAATGCTGCTGTAAACGTGACAAATTTAAAAGCATTTGCTTTATTTCAAAGCCTCCGCGAATGTCATTTATTTGTATTGTCTCGGTAATTTTCAATGTTGTATGATCTCATCATCACCACCCACTTAGTTATGATAGGCCAAGATACGCTTTCTCTCTCTCAAACACACACACACTCACTCCACACACACGCGCGCGTGCGCGCGCGCGCACACACACACACACACACACACACACACACACACACACACACACACACACACACACACACACGTTTATTCCAGGTGACCATTAGCCTATACACAATTTATTCTCATCATTCAGTATCTTATTTTGAAAAGCCGAACACAACGGTATAGAGGTTACACACGTAATAATCATTCATAATTTATCACAAAACAGTCTAATTTAATTTACATGACATTGCATCCTCACTGCCAAGCTGCTGCAGTTATTCTGGATTTTCCCTGGAAATTTAGACTCAACCGATTCAAGAAAATAAAATAGGCTACATTTTTTAAATATCATTTACCTCTCGAAGCATTTTACTAAGCAGCAACTTGGAGAGAGAAACCTTGTGTTTCTTCCTCCTGGCTCCTTCCTCACTACCTCTCCCGGTTGATCTGATTATTTTTCCCTTCACGTTTTGTCCCAATAGCAAATTACCAATTCTATGAATTGCAAAGCAGCCTCAGAGACGCTGAGGGGTAGAGAGAGAGAGGGGGGGAGATGCGAAGATTGAAAGGGATCTTTGCAAACACAATCACGTTCTTAAATGGAAATGCGGGGCTTTAAACAAATCTTACATCTCTCCCGTTCCATTCGCCTAAAACTCTGCAATCAGGCACATGTTCCACTCCTTCTAAAACAGGAGCTTTTGGGGAGCTTTTTCAGGCGCAACAGTCCCATTTTAATCATTTACCTGAAAGCAATGTTTTGCCTTTTATCTCTGCGCGTGTTTGTTTGTTGTCATCTTCCCCATGCGACTATTCTCTGTCTATTTACAGGACGACTCAACTCTAGTGTTCATTTTAATCCGGGACTACATGACTAAAAGGTAAGTTGTCTCCTTTCTGCTGGGAGCGCGTCCTTGCTGTACTCTTAATGTCTCCAGCGTTAAAAATGTAGCGAGTGTGTGTGTGTGTGTGTGTGTGTGTGTGTGTGTGTGTGTGTGTGTGTGTGTGTGTGTGTGTGTGTGTGTGTGTGTAAAATGTTGTCGGGGTCACAGGTGCTCGTCATCATCTCTTGAAAGGCGTGGTTTTTGTCCCATCCTTTGAGATGAGTGGGAGACAATCCGCGCGAGTTACCTGCGTGCAATTTTAGGGCAATTTATTAGTAACAAAGATTTTTAGATATATGATGGTGTTTTCAGTGCACTGTAGCTTTTATAGGCGGTATTAGTGATATATGTCATTTTAAGAAACACTTCTAATGATTATTAGGTTGCATTTGGAAACATGTTTTTCTTTAATTCTAACATGAAATATAATGAACTGAAATAGTACCTATACTCATAGATATATATATATATATATATATATATATATATATATATATATATATATATATATATATCCTATACAATCCTATGTAAAAAAAAAAAAAAGAATAATAACACGTAAGACAATGATGCACAATGCTTCTCTAACGCGACTCGTTAATGGGAAATCCCAGCCAGGGCATTTCTTATTGTCAGTATCTTAAACTCCTGAGGGAGCTCAGTGGCTGTGTGTCACTGCTATAAGGGACCGGAGCTCCATGCAGCTCTCAGTTAATGAAGATGCGTTAGCCATTCAGTCATTCTTGTCTCCCAGTCTATAAAAAGCAGTGGTTTCTGCCACACAGACCCAGTCTTGTGCTTTGCCATGCCAGCGAGGGGCTGCTGGAAAAGAATGATCCAGATGCTTTGGCCCTTTTGTAAAGAATATGGCCTTGTGTGCGCTGAGGTGCATTTTTGCCAGGACGCTCTACGTTTCCATGGTGCGCTCGATGAAAGGGATCACACATAACTTAGCGGCGAATGACAGGCCGTACAGGAAAAGCGGCTGGAAATGAACACGATATGATAGGTTTTAAAAAAAAAAAAAAATAGAAAATGAAAAAATAGAATGAAACTGCGAGGCAGACTCAGTGTGAACCGCAGATATGAGTGTGGAGGAAGTTGGGTGACCCCTTGACTCGAAAAGAAAGTGTGCACAAGTCTCTTCTTTGTATCACCCTGAAAACACAATTCTCTGATTTATTCTTCACTTTCTCGCGAGTTTCTAACCCGTGATGTCTTTACATAACGTGCGGGAACTGAAACATTAGAACTTACTCTGTATACATAATTGTGACATGGACAGGATACTATAAACGTTATGCTTTTGCTGACCAAACATCATTTGCTTACTACATTTTTTGGAAACGATGTTTAACTAGATGCAGTGAGAGTATTTCTGTGCTACTGTAATTTAGGGGGTTATTTTTTAGAATGAAGGGCCTTTTTTTCAGTCAGTCAAGTGTTAATCTTTTCCCCAGTCTACTTAATATGCAGCAGTCATTGTCAGGACGCGCCTCAACCAATAGGACCCCATCGACCCTTCAATTAAACAACTTTCTCTCTTTCTGTCTCTCAGGCTATTAGTACAGTAGGGATGCAGTGTAAAGAATAAATAATAATGCATACAAATGAGCCATGACAAATACGAGAATTGTGACATAATGTCACAGCATTTTCTGCACTCTTCAATAAGATGATGAAATAATGCAGAAAAGAAAACTGCTATTAATCAAAAAAACTATTGAAAATAATCCAAACTCTTTTTTAAAACACGAATAAGACGTTCTTTTTTTTAAAGTAAAAAGTAAGATTTTAAAGCAGCTTATTTTAGTCCTCTTCCTATACATATGCAAACATATAATTTCGAAATAAAGTTTAGGCTAATTATAGAGTTTTATTTCCACAGGTATACCTGGCACAACACGCCCACACTCTTAAAACGGCCTCGGCCTCATATTAGATGTTAAATACAAGTCTTCCTCAATTCCAGGGGGAACATTTCGACCTGCTATGTTCAGATTTTAAAATTCCTATGATGTACCACCCGAACTACAGCGAGTAGAATAATATCCACCAACTCACTCAATCAGATAATTGTATTTCGTTTCCAGTTTTTTTTTTTTTTTTTTTTTGATAGACATGCGTAATAGGCACTAAATATGCAATAGCAACAAAAAAAAAAAAAACGTGTTTGCCCATCCATTTAGAAGACTAAATCGTCCCGTGCTTTTCAGGTAACTTTTTTCCCTTTCTCTTTTGGCTAATGAACTTGGGCTATTCTGCCAGCATCCCCTGAGAATGCAACGGGGGGGGGGGGGGGGGGGGGGGGGACGCTTCTCTTGTGGTAAAAGGTGCGAGTTTCTTCCTCCATCTCTCGGCTAATTAGGCGGGGTCTGAACGCGCCAGAATGAATATTCATGAATGGCACCAGCGCGCAATTAGTAGTGGAGAGAGTTCCCAACTTCAAGCCCCAAACAACGCAGTTTGCAGAGGAATGGGGTACTGGTCCCCCCTACTCCATGTGTCTCTGCTTCTGCTTAAGCACTCACTTATACTGTCAACTCTTATCAGCCAGTCTCCTGCTCCCATTCTCAAAGCAGCCACCAACAAAAGTGATTTGTCCACTTCATGTAAATCACCATGTTGGGAATAACAGATAATCTAATTAGATTTCTCAATAACTTCTGAAGAGGCCAAAACAGATATTTCTTGTGTCAGTTGAGGTTTTGGAGTTCTTTGGAGTCACTTTATGAACAAAATCTAATTCAAAATCACAATATCTAAAAGTCAGAATTTTTAAAAGACTTCCCTTATATGACCACACGTCTAACACACTCCATGGGGTTGAAGGTCTGCACGTGTAGCAGAAACTGACACGCAAACGTACACGTGCACTTGCAGAAACACAACCTGCATATACCGCCTAATGACGCATATCATCTGACAACACACAATTTCATAAGCGTCACACCTCAATATTACAAATCCCCTGAATTGCCAATGGCCCCTGGTGCACACATCTGCTGCCATCCCCTAAAGCCTCCCTCTACCTGTCTCTTGGTTTGTGTGTCACATCGGTGTGAGCCTTAGCCTGTGTGGCTGTCTGCCTGTCCGTCCGCCCACAGAGGACCCACAATCCTCTGCTTTGAATTCAAGATGATTCTTATCCCCGACCCCCTCCTGCCCAGTGCGTTTGCCTCTTGCCTCCATAAAGACGTGTTTATGTATGTGCAGAGGGGAACACGGGGAGGTTTTTCAAGGGTTGGGGGGAGATAAGCAGAGGAATTTGAGGCCGGTGAATATGGATGGGGTCCCTGCTTTTAGAGAGCACCGCTGATAGAGAGGTAAACAGCTCCTGGCCAGGAGAAGGAAGGAGGGGGAGAGTTGAAGGGGGGCGGGCGGCTGACGCAGGCACTGGCATACATTTGAGGCCTAACTCCATATCCCTCTCTCTCTGTTATTCACTCACCATCTCTGAGGACTATCTATCATTATTCCTTCACCTTATTCTGTCGTTATATTGTCGAGTTGTTGCTTTTGGACAATCTTGTGGATTTCGACAATGAGGTTCCATTATCAATACACGGAGAGCGAGGGTGTTGGAAAACCTCAGGCTCAGAAGTTTTTGGTTTCTTAGTGCTGATGCTGCATTTGTTATGAACGGTAAAATCAGTGCAGGTTATAGGTTACAGGTGGCATTATTTATTTTGCATATGGACCGTCAGTTGTTACTGCCAGTCATGGTAACAGTCATCATTATTGTTACGAATATATCGCCATCCTCATTCAGCATCAACAGTATCTGTCCAGCCATCCTGCCTACAACTCCACGCGCTTCTCTTATGTCCTCTCGTTAAGATGATGACAAGACCGGTAACGTGATGATCTTACACTTCTGACCCTCTCTCCTTTTCTTTCTCTCTGTTCCTGTCTTCTCTTCTCCTGAAAGGTCCCACGAGGCTCAGCGGCTGGCCAACACGAAGGCCACGACCCAACAGGACACAGCAGGAGGAGTGAGTCGACGTGTCTCACACATATTGTGTGTGTGTGTGTAAATATGTTGCCTGGTATGGAACGTCTGTTGTTCATGACTCTGCTTGGTCCATTCGAGCATCTATACCCTGTTATTTTAGAGTTGAATATGAACAAGCATGACTACGCGTGTATGTGTGTACGTGTGTGCGTGTGTGTGTGTGTTTGAGAAGACCAAATCACTTACTCACTTACAGTATGTAGACCTATTGTTTTGTATTTTTTGTAATCTTTCCATATTGGGTTAATGAAAGATTTTAAAAGCCGTTTTCTAAACCCAAAAATGCATGTTCATTTAGCAAAAAAGTCCTGTTTTAAGTCCTGATAATTCACATCACAGTGGACACCTTACCTGACGAAGTCTCAATGTGCTTTAAGACTTGAAGCATTAGGTGAAGGTTGGCACCTTAAACTAAGCCACAGGGTTGCCAATTTCTGTTTTGTTTTATTACAGTTTTAAACGGTGAATAAATGTAACTTTATTTGGTGAAGAACATCTTTGCATTTGGCTAATTCAGAGTAGTTGCTTTGTTGAACAGGTAAGCCCTCTCAGGCCCTGACTTTCCTTTGGGGCAGCTGCTTAGTTTTATCCCACTTGATTGCTCTCTTGGCCACGACACAACACAGCTACTCTCCCACACACACGCAGACTCCAGACACACACACTCCTAAGAACTTCCACACTAAGGCCCCACCGCAAAGTTATTAATGAGCTGTTTAATTTTAATTAGATAGTAATTCATGTTAATGCCTGCTTAATGGAGCCAAATAATTCCCCTCGGTCACTCGGGGTCTTTATGTTTCGTTTACCAGCCCCTGCAGTTATTCTCTGGCTTTTGTTTTCATATTACATTTCCACTTTTTTTACTTCAAGCAGTGAGTGAATGATGAAACTGTAAAAGCGGGAAACATATGGGGTAAGTGAAGCATGCTTGTGCGTGTGTGTGTGTGTGTGTGTGTGTGTCAGTGTCAGTGTGTATCAGTGAGAGTGAAAGCCAGTATTCATGTTTGTGTTCGTTTTATTTATATTTCATTTCATTTTTTTTTCATTTGTTTTTGTCTATGACTGTATATGTATCAATACCCGGGCACACTACGTACACACGCACACACGCACATGCACACGCACGCACGCACACACACACACACACACACACACACACACACACACACACACACACACACACACACACACACACACACACACACACACACACACACACACACACACACACACACACACACACACCTTAATGCACAGGCCACTACAGTAAATGCCGTAAGTCAGACCAACGAAAAGGTCAAACTCAGTATTGAACGCTAAGCAGGGTTAACCCCTCAGGTTGAAGTGCAGGTACCAAGACATTTGCAAGAGAGAGGTCTTGACCTTTTTTTCCAGGCCAGGCCTCAGTATAAATTGCCACTGCCTCTTGTCACGTGTGCATCCACTGCGCTGCAGCTTACCTAGGGGAAGCATTTGTTCGAGACACCCCCCTTGAGGTTTAAACATCGGTAAGGCTGTGTAGGAGTGACCACACCGACTCGGACCACCGTGTGTGTGTGTAAGGAGCAGCGGAGGGGTCAATGCTGTTGAGTCTGCCTCGGTTCTGTCTGGGTGCCTCGGCTCTAACGGAGCACTAAGCTGAGTGGTTGAATTGAGTTAGTGGCTACAGACAGGCATTTAATTGTTGATTGACCAGTCTGAGTGCTTCCTGGGCTGGGGTCATTGCAGAGAGCAGGCGGGGAGGTCCCCAGGCCCCAGCGGCAATTTAAGCCACACACACCAAACGCCACGGAGGGGCAGAAAGCGATGGAGAGGACGATGGTGCAAAGGTACTTAGGACACGGCGAGGGGGATGGATCAGAGCTGAGAGACTTCAGAAAGTTTGAAAATTTGTTGTATTTTATTCTTTTTTTTATATGAAGTTTGATCTTGAGATTTACAAGGGCCATCAGTGTGTTACAGTCACTGTGAGCAGAGCCAGCCTTGAGGTCCACAGATTAGCAAGTTCAATGTTTACTCCTCCACGAAATCTCAGCTCCTTCATCTGTTTGACAATTACAAATTTACTTTGTACCCGTTCTATTCACTTCTTTGCCCCTGCACTCCCTCCGTCTTTATCCTCTCTCCTCTCTCTCCCCCTCTCAGCCCTCTTTTTTCTAATTCTGCACGGGGCCACAAAAGCCCATTCTGCTGTTTTAGCGGGTTAGCTCTCCTCTCCTCCTCCTCCTCCTCCTCCTCCTGGCTCACAGCAGGTGCCCGTCCTCGGCTAACATTTGTTATCTCTAATCCTGCAGGTTCGGCGCACAATAAGGAGCGTAGTAAACTCTCTCTCAGACCTAATCCCACCAGTCTTTTTTTGATGGCGCTCCCCTCGCCCTCCTCTCCTCTTTTCTCCCTTCACTATCTCTCTTTTAGGCTGCTGGGGGGACACTCCACTTCTCTGATTGCCACACAGCTTTTTATCACCATAGCCTTCAATTTGGGGGGCAGCTGTTGGTCCCCCCCCCACCCCCCCGTTCTTTATACCTCCAATTCCAACTCTCTTTTTCCTTTCTCTCTCCCTCTGTCTCCTTTTTTTGCTCCCTTTTCTCTCTCTCTCTCTGTATCATTTACAGTCATTTTCTGGCAATTAAAATGGAGCGCTGCTGCAGGATTTTTGCCTGCAGTGCAACACTACAGTGCTGATGAATAATTCTTCACCCTGCAAACTGGAAAGCGAGCCTTTCTTTCATGTCGGCCCTTTGTTGATTTACCATTAAAACTTACCGCACCGTGCTATGAGTTGAGGGCCCAGCTCTGCGGGAACTAGCAGAAAGCAAAAATGAGGATGAAGCAGATATGTGTACATATGCTTTAGGGTCATTTTTTTCCCAGCCTAGGATGAGGAAGTCTCTGAGTTACGCATGTGACTCATATATATTTGTGTTTTTACGGTTTGGATTTATGGCTCAAGAGTCATTTTATTTACGTCCACTGTCTCGTTCCGTACCACTTAGGTTTTATGTTAATTCTTCTTATCAACGGTTTTTTCATTATTGGGCTTAGCTGTATTGTGTGAGTGATTAGACGGTCATTCATCTCTGTTTCTCTTTCTCGCACACCCTGACACACGCTCAAACACTCTCTCACTCTCTGTCTCTCTCTCTTCATCACACACAGCGAGCAGTGACTGATGTGTAGATGGAGTGTGTGGGGTGCTCAGGCTGCAGAGGTGGGGTGGTGTTGGCAGTATGTTAAATGATGTGAGTCTCCAGGCCAGTCAGTTTGGTTAAAACAAGTTTATCGTCCCAGTAGGGGGAAATAAAGGCTTATGTTTGCCATATTATGTGTCACAATAATAAATAAAAAAGACAATCAAATAAATAGACTAGACACAAACATACAAGATAAGGCAG